>CAWUFW010012679.1:0-526219 GCA_963921515.1 Calotriton arnoldi | reverse complement strand
GAGTTTGTGTTAGGGGTGTGTGTGAGAAACGCTGCTGGTAACTATGGTCAGGGCTGTGAGTCCTCCTTCCCACCCCACCAGATATCCCACCATGGACCGTGATTCCATTGCAGGGAGTGCACGTTGTCTTTCAGGATGTCAGTCAGTGGTGTCCTGCTGTTGGTTGGTGCACAGTTGCCAGCAGGGCCTTGTGCTCCCCACAGCAGTAGCCAGTGTCAGCCATCTTGTAAGTTGTTTTCCACTCCCTGTGATGTGCGCATGGTTCAGGGTGGTGTTGATGGGACAGTTGTGGGGGTGAGCAATATCTGTGCCTACAACTCCCATCATGCTATTGGCTACACTGACTTGCCCAGCATACACATATTTCCTTTCTTTCAGTGGGCTTCACTGTGTGCTGGTGTTGTAGTGGTGGCTACTTGTCTGGATGTGTTTGTCAGTTATATTTGTGCCACTGCCTAGCTGTAGTTGTAGTTGTGCTTGTACATGTGATGACACAGTTAAATGTCACTTTGTGATGGCATGTGTTGTGTTTCTCTGAGTGACATACACATTTTGGGATGATTCTGTTCTGGTTGCTGTGTATTTGCTAAGAGTGCATGGTTTGACTCTCCCCTTGACAGTGATGTGTGTGTGTGTAGTCGCAGAATATTGTGTACATTTGTTGTGTACTCACCAGGCTCTGGGATGTTTTCTAGTCCATAGACGCTCACTGGTGGTAGGATGGCCCGCACCGTCTCCTCCCAGGGCCTGAGGTATACTGGCTTGGCAGGAGGGCCACTGCCGGTGTATTGGCTCAAGATGTAGTCCTTCTTCAGCAGCTCCTTGACCCTCCTGCGCATGTCATACCACCTGTTCTGGATGTTTGTCTTTGTGCGCAAACATGGTGATTGTGCGTTCACCCTGTCGACGATCCTCTCCCACATCTTTGTTTTCTGTGACATGGGTGTCTGTTGGACCAGTGTACCAAAGAGCTGTGGCTCTACCCTGAGGATCTCATCTACCAGGACTTCCAATTCACTATCTAGGAACTTGTGATTCTTCTTTGGGGGCATGGTGATGGGTGGTGATGGTGAGTGATGTGTGTGTTGGTGTGCAGGTGAAGGTGTGTGAGTGTGTGTTTTGCTAGGTGTATGTGAGGTTTCTATTTGTTGTGGTGCTGATGGTGTGTGGCTTGTGTGATGGATGAGCTGTGGGTGTGTGGTTGCTGTCTGTTGAGTGCTGGCAGGTAATTTGAATTTGCAAAGGATCATGGTAGGGATTTGTGTCCTTTATATGGGTGGAGTGGTAGGTGTGTCTTTGTTCCCTGCCCCTCCCCCCCCAGTAGTTATTGGCTTTGTAATTGCTTGTTTGGCCTTTTTTTGTGTATTTTCCCTTTGTACTTTTCGTGCATGTAGGAGACGTTCTTGTGACTGAGTCGGACCCTGCAGTTGTCTCGTACGGGCTCGTCCGTTTCGTTCACGCTGTGTTTGTGCTGTTTTCTATGCTGCGTACGCGTCGGTCGCGGTGTTTTGGGTTGCTTCGGCTCGCAGTTTTGTATACGTGTCGGTCGTACGGCTTGTCCTCCATGCGACTCGGTCGTGTTTTCCACGCCTTGCATCGTACTTGGCGGGTGGGAGTCCGCGGGTACGTCTCGTTCGGTATTGTTCCGGGTGCGAGTCGGTCGGTTCGAATCGCGTGTTTTTCCGGCCGGATTGCTGTTTTCCACGCGGCTCGGTCCTTCGGCTTGTGTTCCGTACAAATCGGTCGGGTTTTGCTCGCATCTCATCGTACTTGGCGGGTCGCGCTGCACCGGTACGTGTCGGTCGGAATTAATTCCGGCTCCGAGTCGGTCGGTACGTTTTCCGGCCGGAATCGGAATCGGCCCCTTAGTCTCTCAATTTAATCTAATCAATTTATTGGGTGAAGGTTTATGTGACTGCCCACGTGTCCCTTGTATTAAATCTTCTTATTATCTCCTTCAATATACTATACATAAGATTTTTTCAGAGGATCACAGAATTCTTGACCCCTTAGATATTAAAAATAGCCAATTATACAATATTAGGGGTCTAAACTTCCACCTGTAAAACGGTAACCTTTCTGAAACAACTAACTTGTTGGATACCCTAGCAGTCTTGAGCTACCAATAATTAGTAAGCTCCCCCACTCATAAAGCAGGGCATAATCTAGAACCGGTCTTTGTCACTCACACTTTTCTTCAGGTTGCTACACACCCCTGTTAACTTGGCCAGACCATTGGGCACTTCCTGCATATCTCACTCTATCATCAATCTCCTTTCCCTACCATCTGAATAACAAATCTTTAACTCCTGGACTCAGGTTACCTAAACAATTTTCTCCATTGTTCTGAAACAGCCACCAAACTTATGTGTAAAGAGATTTGGACCAATGCCAATGAATTTAAAACCTGGATAACTAAAGCATTGAATTTGCTCACCCCTTTTAGATCCGCTACTTTGACGGAAATATCTTCCTTCACCATGGTATTATTATCAATTAAAAGGGGCCAAAAGTGCATGCAAGCACCTATATTAATATTGTGACAAATTTAAAAGTAAAATTATAACTGCCTCTACCTACTATTTTCCTATAGAAATTAATAAAGCTAAGCATTCCTTGCAAAAAACATTTGCTGTTGTTAAAAATGTTCTCAAACCACCTTCAGGTGCTTTACCTTCACTGCAGCTCTGTAACGATCTATTCGACTTTTTCTCTGAGAAAAACTCTAACATATGTATGTTTCTCAAAGGTCACAAATATTGACCTTGCCAGTAGCTTTCTATCATGGCCCCAAATGAATTGTTGCAAGAAGAATCTGCCCCTCTCATCAGCACAGGTATTTCATTTGTTTAAGAAACCAACTCCTCATTCTTCTGTACTTTCCCATTTTAGACCTATTTTTCTTCTTTTTTCCTCATACACTACATTTCCGAGGCATATCTTGCCCCTCCCTCCGCATCCGCTGTCACTCTCAAGTTTGCGGTCCCACAGGGATCCTCACTTAGTCATAGTATTTAAGATATATATATATATATATATATATATATATACATATATATATTCACTGAAAAAACCATAGGTTTTAGGGACAGTTATAGTTAGTTGGACATTGCACTCGTACAAAACCCGTGAAATTCCCCCGTTATAGTTAGTCCAGCTAACTATAACTCGCGCCCCCGCAATGCACTGCTGATGACGTCACATATGACATCACTCATGACATGGTCAGTGACATCACTGATGACATCACTGATGACATCTCAAATGACATCACTGATGACATCACTGATGACATCATCCAGTGACTGTGTGTTTCTGTAAAGTTTAAATATTTTTAATATATATAGGAAAAGGTGTATTGAAGAATGAGTGGGTGTGTAAGTGTCTGTATGGATGATTTAGTAGGTGCGTGACTGACTCTATAAGTGAGTGATTTAACGTATCTTACTGAATGCATGGGTTAGTGACTAAACTGGGTGAATGTCTGTATCCGTCTGTCTGTTGCTGTGTAAGTGGCTGCATGTGTTTGTGAATAGCTACATGAGTGTCTATATGAGTTATTGAATGCTTGTCTGAGTATCTGTATGGGTGCCTGAGTGTTTGTGTGGGAGGGGTATGTGCAACTTTGTGCATAGATGTGTGAGTGGGTGATTCACTGGGTGGATGGTTTCAAGAGTGCAACTGTGATAGACTGTATGGGTGGGTAAGTGTGTGTAAGAGTGTGTTAGTGAGTGAATGTATGTCCCAGTGGTACATGTGTGAGTAACTACATATGTGAAAGGCAGTATATATGTGTGTTGGAGTATATAAATAGCTATAAGCGAGATTGAGTGATTGTGATAGTGGCTGTATGGATGAGTGTGTGCTTGTATCAGTGATTGTATAAGAGCGTAAGAATGTGCTACTATTTGTATGAGTAAGTGAGCTGGTGTGTGTATAACTGTATAGGTGAGTAAATGGTAGTGTGTTTAATTATTTGCATGACTGACTAGGTGTGTGAGTACCTCTATGGATGAGTGGCGGTGTTTGAGTGTCTATATAGGAGTATGAGTGCATATGATAGTCCTGTACTGAGTGACCGTAAGTATGAGTGACTGTACGGGTGAGTGAGTGGATGTGTGCGTAGACCTAAGAATCAGTGAGTGGGTATGTAGTTATTGGTGTTGGAGTGTCTATTGTTTTGCGAATGGCAGTCTGTAATTTAGAGTGGGTGTATCAAAGGTTATATTAGGGTGTGAGGAGGTGCATGAGATTATCACGTGGATGATGTCATCAGTGATGTCATTTGACATGTCATCAGTGATGTCACTGACCATGTCATGAGTGATGTAATATGTGACGTCATCAGCAGTGCATTGCGGAGCGCGAGTTATAGTTAGCTGGACTAACTATAACGGGGGAATTTCACGGGTTTTGTACGAGTGCAATGTCCAACTAACTATAACTGTCCCTAAAACCTATGGTTTTTTCAGTGAATTTCAAAGGTTTTTTAAATGCTAATTTGTAACTATAACGTCCCTGAAACCTATGGTTTTTTCAGTGAATTTCAAAGGTTTTTTAAATGCTAATTTGTAACTATAACATGTCTGAAACCTACAGTTTTTTCAGTGAATTTCAAAGGATTTGTAAATGACAATTTTTAAATGTATTAATTGTTATATAAATTTTTTTCATACTGATTTCCAAATTTTTTAGAAACAATTTTTTTTTACATATTTTATTTTTTAAATTACATTGTAATTACATTATACATTACATTACAAAAAATACTTTCTCAGAATGAATTACTTTAGTTTAATTACTTTGCACATAGGCAATAGACTTTTAAGTACAGTAGTTACAGTTGTTGCAATGGGCAACACATTTTCAAACACAATGCAACATTCAGCTCAATGTGAATTTCTAGTTAAATGCAATTAGTTACTTTATGGATTACTTTTCTAACCACATTACTGGATCCTAGATTCAGTCCTGGGACATCTCCTGTAAACAGTTGAGTAAAAGCGTTTTGGTTACAGTCGTGATTTTTAAGGAATATTATTGTACTTTAAAAGTTCACACTTAGAAACTTTTCTCATAGAATCACCAATGTTATCCTATGGAAGGAAATTCACTTAGAAGTTAAAAACTGTTATTGTTACTTTTTCTTACTCAGTGTTGGATCCTGGATCCAGCACTGGTGCATCTCCTGTAAACAGTTGAAAGAATGCGTTTAAGTCATACAGGCGATTTTTTAGGAATATTTGTAGTTTGTGAAAATCGACACTTTGAAACTTTTCTGCTGAAAACCAGACAATGATATCCTATGGAAGGAAATTCAAGTTACTGGTAAGTACGGTTAAAATTACTTTTCAGGATCAGTACTGGGCTGAAAGATGCAGCACTGAGGTCTCTCCTGATAACAGGTTAGTAAATCGGAATTCGTATTTCGGCTTATTTTAGAGGAATATTTTAAAGTTCCAAAACTCCACACTTAGAAGAATTTCCAAGTGAAACCAGTCAATGTTAGCCTATGAAGAAAATTCAAGTTACCGGTAAGTACGGTTAAAATTACTTTTGAGGATCAGTACTGGGCTGAAAGATGCAGCACTGAGGTCTCTCCTGATAACAGGTGAGTAAATCGGAATTCGTATTTCGGCTGATTTTAGAGGAATATTTTAAAGTTCCAAAACTCCACACACAGAAGAATTTCCAAGTGAAACCAGTCAATGTTAGCCTATGAAGGAAATTCAAGTTACCGGTAAGTACGGTTAAAATTACTTTTGAGGATCAGTACTGGGCTGAAAGATGCAGCACTGAGGTCTCTCCTGATAACAGGTGAGTAAATCGGAATTCGTATTTTGGCTGATTTTAGAGGAATATTTTAAAGTTCCAAAACTCCACACTTAGAAGAATTTCCAAGTGAATCCAGTCAATGTTAGCCTATGAAGGAAATTCAAGTTACCGGTAAGTACGGTTAAAATTACTTTTCAGGACCAGTACTGGGCTGAAAGATGCAGCACTGAGGTCTCTCCTGATAACAGGTGAGTAAATCGTAATTCGGATTTCGGCTGATTTTAGAGGAATATTTTAAAGTTCCAAAACTCCACACTTAGAAGAATTTCCAAGTGAAACCAGTCAATGTTAGCCTATGGAAGGAAATTCAAGTTACTGGTAAGTACGATTAAAATTACTTTTCAGGACCAGTACTGGGCTGAAAGATGCAGCACTGAGGTCTCTCCTGATAACAGGTGAGTAAATCAGAATTCGGATTTCGGCTGATTTTAGAGGAATATTTGTATGTTTCAAAAATCAACACTTAGAAGAATTTCCAAGTGAAACCAGTCAATGTTAGCCTATGAAGGAAATTCAAGTTACCGGTAAGTACGGTTAAAATTACTTTTCAGGACCAGTACTGGGCTGAAAGATGCAGCACTGAGGTCTCTCCTGATAACAGGTGAGTAAATCAGAATTCGGATTTCGGCTGATTTTAGAGGAATATTTGCACAATGGTGAAGGGAGGGGCGGGGCCTGAGGTAACATCTGTGCAAACGCGCCCAGTGGCGCGTTTTAAGTTGGGGGATTAAGTCCCCTTGAATCATGAGGGTCCCTACGGGTCAACTAGCCCACCAGGAACCTCCAGTATGCGCCAGGGGCTGCGTTGCAGAGACATGTACAGAGGCCACACCCCTTTTACACCTCTCTGCAACGCAGCTCTGTGGCGCTTTCTGGACGTACCTGTTGGGCTAGTTGGCCTCCAGGGACCCTCAGGATTGAAGGGGATTTAATTCCCCATCTTAAAATGAGCCACGGGGCCTGTTTGCACACATGTCACCTGAAGCCCCGCCCCTCCCTTCACCACTGTGCAAACGTGCCCCGTGGCGCGTTTTAAGTCGGGGGATTAACTCCCCTTGAATCCTGAGGGTCCCTGGGGTGCAACTAGCCCACCATATACCTCCAAAAGCGCCACAGAGCTGCGTTGCAGAGAGGTGTAAAAGGGGCGTGGCCTCTGTACACCTCTCTGCAAGGCAGCTCCTGGCGCATACTGGAGGTTCCTGGTGGGCTAGTTGGCCCCCAGGGACCCCCAGTATTCAAGGGGAATTGCCTCCTCTGCAAACGCGCCAGGGGCGCGTTTGCAGAGTGGTGAAGGAAGGGGCGGGGCCTGCGGGCCCGATCGTTTTTTGTTTTTTTCCTCTGAAGGGGGCTGTGTGGCCCCCCTTCCTTTTTCCTATTTTTAGGCCCTGGGGACCCCATCCCCCAGGGCCTTACCCCTTTTTTTTAAATTAAAATAAAATAAAAAAAACGGGAAGGGGGCCGCGTGGCCCCCCTTCCCTGGGCCTGTATTGGCCCCGGGGACCCCATCCCCCGGGGCATGGCCTCTTTTTTTTCTTATTTGGAGGGGGGCTGCGTGGCCCCCCTCCTCAGGCCATTTAAGGCCCCGGGGACCCCATCCCCCGGGGCCGGCCTTGCACTTTTTTTTTTTTTTTTCCTTTGGGGAGGGGGGCTGCGTGGCCCCCCTCCGTGGCCACTTATGGCCCCGGGGACCCCATCCCCCGGGGCCTGGCCTCTCGTTGGGGACTGTGGGGGTCCCCAAACCCCCACAGTCCCGCCGGCTCCCCGTGTCCTACGGGAGCCGGCATTAGCTTACACATGGGGAGCAGCTAACATGCTGCTCCCCATGTGGAAAGCATCGGCTTTGGATATTGGAAGAGAGAGCAGGTTTCCTGCTCTCTCTTCCAATATCCAAAGCAAGTTTGCAATGACAGGACGGGAGCCGCGAGGCTCCCGTCCTGTCATTGCAAACAGCAGTGTACCGGGGGTAGGCACCCCGGGACACTGCAGGAGCCGGCCCTGGGGGGTGGTGGTCCCCAGGGCCATCAAGGGCTTCCAGGAGTGGGGCCGCGTGGCCCCCTCCCATTCAGTGCACAGCCCCGGGGAGGTGGTGGTCCCCGGGGCTTGGGGGTCCAAAACGGACCCCCATTTTAATTTTTCTTAGTGCCCCGGGGAGGTGGTGGTCCTCGGGCGTGTGGGGGCTGGAGCCCCCCACACAGGTTTTTAATTTTAAAAAGAAGCCCCGGGGAGGTGGTGGTCCCGGGGCTGCGGGAGGGCTCAGAGCCCTCCCGCTTCATTATACATAAAGCCCCGGGGGTGGTGGTCCCCGGGCTTGGGGGCCCTTAGAGGCCCCCCACACATAAAATTAACCCCCCCCCAGCATGCCCCCGGGACTTGGCCCACCCGGGGGCCAATTAACATCGAAGCGCGGGAGACCGCGCTTCGATTTTTTTTTTTTCCGGCAGGGTTCGCGCTCCCTGAGCGCATCCTGCCGATTTTTTTAAAAAAAAAAATATTTTTTTTTTTGCCCAGGGGGTCCTTGTGGGACCCCCTGAGCAGACCTAGGGGGTCAGGGTGTTTCTACCCTGCCCCCTTTGTGCGCTTTGCGCACTTGTTTCTGTCCCTCGGTTCTACCGAGGGACAAAATGGCTGCCAACATTTCCTGAATCGGAATGTTGACAGCCAGCTGACAGCCAATTAACATCCAGCTCGTGCTCGGGAGGATCCGCGGCCCTAGATATCACTATCTTTTTACTTTTGATTTTCTCAGCAACTACTGAACGGATTTACACCATTTAACAAAAAGGGTTCTTTCTGAACCAAGAACTACCTCTTTGCCAAATTTGGTGTAATTCCGTTCAGCAGTTCGGGCTGTAGCCGTGTCTAAAGTTTCCTATGGAAAATTGCATGGGGAAAACGCGTTTTGGGACCCCCTTTTTTCTCGGCCCCCGCTTGACGAATCCCCCGAGACTTTCAGGGTAGGAGCGGACCGGAGCGGGCCATAAAGTTTGAAAATTTTGCGAAGATACGTCAACCGGCAAGAGAGTTATTTCAAATAGAATGTCGCGGATTTCCTATGGATAATAGGTTGTAACTATAACTATCTACTGGCGACCGCCAGTAGATAATATATATATGTATATATATATATATATATATATATATATATATTGCTTTTTGCCGTTCTCTGCAACTTCCCTTCTCCAGGGAAAAGACGGAGTTGAACCCAATTTCTGTGCTTGAATTATTTACTGTTGCTCAATCACCACAACCGCCCTGATGCGTTTCGGCCTGACCCGGCCTTGATCATATTTTCCTCCCGGAAAAAATACATTTTTATAAAAATAAAAAAGAGGCTTCTAGGAAGAAAGAGTGAGCCTTGATGTTGCAGGTCAGCGGTACCGCGGTAATTGCGGTTTGAAAATATATCCGTTAAGATGATGTCGACCAGGAATGTGAAACGGTCAGAGGCAGCTGGGAAAATGTTCGACCATATAAACATTGCTGATAACACAGAGACTAATGTGCCCGTGGGTAGTTCAGAAGGCACACAGAACAAAAGAGAATTGTGGGATCAATTGTGGAAAGCATTGAAAAAAGAACAAAACAAATGGTGGGAAGCAACGACCCTCCAGAAATATATTGATGTCGGAAGAATACCCAGAGGACTCCGGATTTTCATTACACCGACTTTTGAAGACCCAGATCCAGAACTAGTAAGTGAATGGGCTACCAATAACCATAAGTGCTCAACGATAATGCTGGAATTGCTCGTAAAATATGCTAAGCGAGATGGTGACAAGTTGTCAGAGAAAATTGAGAGAACTATACAGCAGTTACAGGCATTTTGCGAACAGGATGAATTCAAAAGAGAAATGGATAAAATGGAACGTAACCTCGACAGAATCGAGGAAGATATTAAATTAAAGAAACAGCGCAAATTCAAACGTGATTTGGTAGACTACCAAAGAGGGCAAATTTTAACATTTGCTAAAAGGTATGATAAACTACGGAGTGGAACTGCAACAGCAGCCATGAATGCAGGAGGCAGTTCAAAGGCATCAGAGAATATTGTGAACCAATCAAGTATAGAAAATATCGTCGAGGGAAGTGTCAACAGTGGAAGTGACATTTCAGGTGTCTCCGAATATGAAGGAGTAAAAACAAGCATTTTAACCGAATTCAACCTTGTTGCGAAAGGAAGACAAAGTGGCAACAAACAAGAAGGATCTCGCAGTCGAGGAAAAGGAAACAGAGGCGGAAGAGGAAAAAGAAATCTATCAGCACTTGGAGATTTAGGCAGCCCAGTGGGAAGTCGGACAAGGGGCCAAATCAAAACGAAATGATGGACAAGAAGACAGTAATCAACTTGTCTGAACGGACCTTGAGTGACTTTGAGGGAGAACTTTTATCATTAGGTTTAACTTTTTGTCCTTCGAGTGATTTTAATTACACACAGAGTCGTATTGATCTGTTTTATTTTACACGTAAATTGAGGATAAAAAAATGGTATGCCACGAAAGTATCAAGTGATGTGGAGGGCAGTATAGATAATCCAAGTACCATTAACATTAAGGATTTGGAGTTGTTGCAAACGTTGAATGTGTTGGCTGAGGGGAGAGATGTTGAGAATAATTCGGTCATATGTTTGCTAGATGATAATATCTGCCTAGATTTAAGTGCCCAAACGAAGTTTAGACCTAAATCGATATTTCTACCCCAAATTAAAAATGAAGCGATTGAGGTGTTTGAGAAAGGAGTGTCGCAAGAATTACTTAGAATTTCTAAGAGTAAATGGAAAAGGCACAACAATGTGTCACAAGCACAGAGTAAAGCTATTGAAAGTTTAAGAAATGACACCTCTATAGTCATCAAAAAGTCTGATAAAGGAGGAAACGTAGTGGTGAAATCAAGACAGAAATACATTGAGGAAGGCTTAAGACAACTAGCCGATAGTAGCAAATACAATAGAAGTAATAGACTTGAATATGAACATTCTAATAAATTGTTTCAAATGCAGTTAACACAGTGGAGAGAGAAAGGATTACTAGAGCAGGAGGAGTATAATTTTTTATCATGCAAGTTTCCAAAACTTCCTGCACTTTATCTGTTACCTAAGATCCATAAAGACCCAGACAACCCCCCTGGAAGACCTATTGTGTCCTCTAGGGGGAGTTGTTTGGAGAACACGATCTCGGTATGTGGACTTTTTTCTACAGCCTTTTGTGAAAAAACTCCCATCGTATGTAAAAGATACGGGAGATTTCCTCAGGAGTCTAGACAAATTGGAATGGAGAAATGATTATTCACTGCTTACGCTTGATGTGACAAGCCTTTATACATGTATTCCCCATGACCTAGGCCTGAAGGCATGCAGATATTTTCTTAATGAAAGATCTATATCATACCTTTACCATACAGAGATGCTTATTGAGATGATGTCTGTCTGCTTGAAGCATAATTATTTCATATTTGACAATAAGATCTTTAACCCCTTGACCGCGATCGGAATTCCGCTCGTGTGCTGGACATTCCGATCGCGGGTGGGGTCGTGACGAGCTCAGCTCGTCATGCGCACAGCGCTACCGCGCAGCATGACGAGCTGAGCTCGTCATGAGCACGGAAGGGGTTAAACAAACCCTAGGAACATCGATGGGGACCTGCTTTGCGCCATGCTTTGCGGGTCTCTACTTAGGGTTTTGGGAGGAGAAGGTGGTAAGAGAGATGGACATGTTTAAGACCAAAGTAGTTGTGTGGGCGCGTTACATTGATGATATTTTCTGTGTGTGGAAGGGTGATGAAACTGAAGCAAATGGGTTTGTTGAAGAACTTAATACAAACACGTTTAACCTACACTTTACCAGTCATTGGTTGAGGGACACTGCAGAATTTTTGGATTTAAAATTGTTTATTCAAGATGAGAAATTAGAAAGTATCTTGTTCCGTAAAACAACAGCAGGTAACAGTTTGTTGCATGCGCGTAGCTGCCATCCCAGTTCGTTAATCAATAGTATACCTCTGGGAGAGATGTTAAGGGCCAAACGGATTTGTAGCACAGAAGAGAGTTTCAATGCTGAAAGACATGTAATGTGCCAGAGATTCTTAGAAAGAGGATATTCACAGGCCACTATCAACAAAGCAAGTGCAGAAGTAGATAAGAGAACTAGGACATCACTCTTATTTGATACAGATAAGAACAATGAAGTCACGGAACAGAAAATTAGGTTTATCACAACCTATAACAGTCAGGCACATGAGATACGGAAAAGCCTTGAAAAATACTGGCCAGCCTTACAGACAGATAAAGATCTTGTTGACAGTATAGAAACATTTCCACAAATCACTTTTCAGAGAGCGAAATCATTAAAAGATTCCCTATGCAGAGCAGTAGAACCATCAGCAGCAAAGATTTCAGGGATCCAAGGGTTCTTCACATGTAGGAACTGTAAGGCGTGTAGAAATAGTAAGAATAAGAAGGAATGTAAGTTATCCCCAGAAAGCAAGCCGTATGTGATTACGAAACATACATCGTGTAACACTGACTATGCTGTGTACGCGTTGTTCTGTCCATGTCAAAAAGCATATATTGGTAGTACCATTCACAAAGCGAAGAAAAGAGTACTGGAACATCTGCGTGCAATTAGAAATGGTGACAGGCAGTAGCTCGCCATTTCGAAATCCATCATAATAGAAACGAGAATTTATTGAGTTTTTGTGTGCTGGATTCAATTAGATTGGACGAACAAGGAGGCAACAGAGTACAAAATCTCCGACGTCTTGAGTCCAAACTGATAATTCAGTACAGGACCCTGACACCTATTGGGCACAACTGTGATGAAGAGCTAGCAGTACATCTAGGTTAAGGATTTGTGGGAAACATTAGAGTATTGAATTAATGAAGCAATGTATGTAAAGAAAGGCCGCTGCCAAAGACCTATTGGTTTTATTGTACACTGTGTAGGTGAAGGTAATGCACTTATGATGTTTGTTTTTTCTTTTTGTTTTAGAACGGTGAGGTGAAATTTTATAAAAGAAAAGCAAAAAAGCTAAAATATCATTCCCTTAAAAGCGGTGTCCCGAAAGAAACTTGAATATTTTGAAGTAGAAGTGTAAGGTAAAACTCGCATTTAGACATTGGAATGTCTGTAAGGTGCAAATTGGATATAAACATAAGCCCACTAGGGCTGTAACTAAAGGTCATGCCACTATGATAAACAGACGTATGTCAGATATTAAGAACATTGAGGAGAGCAGGTGTGGCAATGATAGTGAATTCATAAGTAAGTCACTTCTTTATTATGTTTTCAATTTTTTACTTATTTGTTGGTGAACCTTTTTGTTGGTGTGTTTTAAAACATAAAACACTCAGCATAGCACATGGAATGATTTTATGAACAACTGTTGTAGATAAGCGTGTGCTTTATTGGGATGAATAGTGTAAAAAACAGCTGTGTAAATTTATAACCTGAGGTTTATATAAAAAATGATGTTTTCTGATGAAAAGCCCACTGGGGCTACAGTGATCGATTTCAATATAATGTAATTGGTAGTTGATCAAGTCCAAATACTTGGTCTATTGATAGCCTGATGGTTAAAAAATGATGTCTTTTGAGCCCACTGGGGCTATAATGATAAATTTGAGAAATCGATTTCGATACAATGTAATTTGTGGTTGATCAAGTTTAAATACTTGGCCAATGGAATTTATTATTTTCACCGTTCTATAATGGATGTATTGTATTGAAAGAAATTCACGTTTCGAGTGGTGCAACTCGATAAACGGAAGTCTGTTTTTACTGTTGTTTGAAAAACAAATCACGTGGTTATTTAACTTTACGAAACACAGACACAGTACTCGTGGAACAAGGGAGTTGTCCCGAAACGCGTCGAGCTGGTCTGATCACGGAATAAAATACCGCTTTGAAAAGCAATTTGTTGTCCTCAGCAGCTGTTTATTTGGAAAGAACGCAGCGTGGTGTTTGATATATATATATATATATATATATATATTGCTTTTTGCCGTTCTCTGCAACTTCCCTTCTCCTGGGAAAAGACGGAGTCGAACCCAATTTCTGTGCTTGAATTATTTACTGTTGCTCAATCACCACAACCGCCCTGATGCGTTTCGGCCTGACCCGGCCTTGATCACATTTTCCTCCCGGAAAAAATACATTTTTATAAAAATAAAAACGAGGCCAGGCCCTGGGGGATGGGGTCCTCGGGGCCAATAGTGGCCCAGGGTAGTGAGGCCGCGCGGCCCCCTTCCCATTTAAAAAAAAAAAAAAAAATGCTCAGGCCCTGGGGGATGGGGTCTCCAGGGCCCAAAAAATACTAAAAGAAGGGGGGCCACACAGCCCTCCTTCTAAAAATATATAAAAAGAAAAGCCGGCATCTTGCCGGAGGCCCCGCCCCCTCCCTGCACTACTCTGCAAACGTGCCCCCTGGGGCGTTCTAAGTTGGGGGATTAAGCCCCTTAATTCCTGAGGGTCCCTGGGGGCCAACTAGCCCACCAGGTACCTCCAGTAAGCCCCACACAGTGGGATTGCTGAGAAGTGGTCCGAGGCCAAGCCCCTTTTTACACCACTCTGCAAATGCGCCTCTTGGTGCACTGCTGGTGGGCCGATGAGGTCCTCTTGTGTCCTGAGGACCTCAGGACACAAGTGGACTTCATCCCCCGAGCAAACCAGCTTTATGGGGCTTACTGGAGATAACAGGAGGGCTAGTTGGCCCCCAGGGACCCTCAGGAGGAAAGGGGACTTCATCCCCCATCCAAGAGCGCGCCAGGAGGTGCATTTGCAGAGTGGTGGACAAAGGGGGCTTGGCCTGTGTCCACCTATCAGCAATCCCACTATCTGGGGCATGCTGAAGGGATCAGGTAGGCTAGTTGGCCCCTAACGACCCCCAGCAGCGAAGGGGACTTTAATCCCCATCCAAGAGCGCGCCAGGGAGTGCGTTTGCAGAGTGGTGGGGAAAGGGGGCGTGCCTGCTATGACAATTTAGCAATCCCGCTGTGTGGGACTTACTGGAGGTAATAAGAGGGGTAGTTGGTACCCAAGGTTGTCCTTGAGGGCCAACTACCTCTCCTAGTACCTCCACTAAGTCCTACACAGTGGGATTGCTAAGAGGTCTTTGGAGGCCACGCCCCCCTTTCTCCACTACTCTGCAAACGCGCCTCCTGGCACAGAACTGTTTGGGGGAAGAAGTTCACTTTACTCCTGAGGGACTTTGGGGGCCAAGAAGCCCTCCTGGTACCTACTGTAAGTCCTGCGCGGCGGAATTCCTGAGCGCTGGTCAGAGGCCCATCCCCCTTTCTGCACCACTCTGCAAACGCGACTACCAGTTAAAGAAGCATTTGTAATGTAATAGGTCTCGCATTTGCGAGAGTTAGAGCTATTGGCGTTGTAAATGTAAAAGATTTTTCCTAATGTTTTTTGGTGTCGAGTGGATCTACGTTGTGTGTAGTGGAATTATGTGATATGTTGTGCAGTGCAATTATGTGAATAGAAAGTATGTGGTATTTAGTGTATAGGAATTATGTGGAGTGGGATTATGTGTTTTGGAGAGTAATTATGTGGTATTGTAGTCTGTGTTGTGGAGTGGTAACTTCAGGTTTAGTCTTCCTTGTTTCCATAGAAGCTAAGCTATAAACTCAATGAGACACAAAAAAGAAGGAACCACTGAGGAGCACTTCTGGACCTAGTCGGAGGTATGAGCAGGGCCACTGGAATTATGTGACTGTTTGGCTGCACCAATTTTTACATAATTAAACATTTGCCAAATATTACATCATCTGCTGCCTAATCTGCAGATTTGAACAAAAAAAGCCTTGTTTCTAGCTCAAGTGGCGCAAATGTTCCAAAAAATGAAGCGTCATGTGTTACAGCATGGTGGAAGGCCCTTTGCAAATCTGGAATGGTCATGTGTTACTTATTGCAAAATGTGGGTGTTAAACTGGTACTAATGGTGCACAAACCTCTCTTCTTTCTGTGCCTCTCTTGCCTCTTTCTGCATTTCTCTTGCTTCTTTGTGCACCTTTCTTCCTCTTTCTGCACCTCACTGTCTTCTTTCTGCACTTCACTTGCCTCTTTCTGCATTTCTCTTGCCCCTTTCTGCACCTCACTTGCCTCTTTCAGCACCTCTGTTGCTTTTTTCTGCAGATCTCTTGTCTCTTTCTGCACCTCTCTTGCCTCTTTCTGCACCTCACTTGCCTCTTTCTGAACTTCTCTTGCTTCTTTCTACACCTCTCACCTCTTTCTGCTCCTCTCTTGCCTCTTTTTGCATTTCTCTTGCCTGTTTCTGCAGTTCCCTTGCCTCTTTCTGTACCTCTCTTGCCTCTTTCTGCATCTCACTTGCCTCTTTCTGCACCTCACTCTCTTGCTTCTGCACCTCACTCTCTTGCCTCTTTCTGCACTTCTCTTGCCTCTTTCTGCACTTCACTTGCCTCTTTCTGCACTTCTCGAGCCTCTTTCTGTACCACTCTTGCCTCTTTCTGCTCCTCACTTGCTTCTTTCTGCATCTCTCTTGCCTCTTTCTGCACCTCTATTGCCTCTTTCTGCAACTCTGTTGCTTCTTTCTGCACTTCTCTTGCCTTTTTCTGCACCCTTCTTGTCACTTTCAGCACATCTGTTGCTTCTTTCTGCACCCCTCTTGCCTCTTTCTATACCCTTCTTGTCTCTTTGTGCACCTCTCCTACCTCTTTCTGCACCCCTCTTGCCTCTTTCAGCACCTCTGTTGCTTCTTTCTGCACTTTTCTTGCTTCTTTGTGCACCCCTCTTGCCTCTTTCTGCACCCCTCTTGCCTCTTTGTGCACCTCTCCTCCTCTCTTGCCTTTTACTGAAGTTCTCTTGCCTCTTTCTGCACTTCTTTTGCTTCTTTCTGCACTTCCCTTGCCTCTTTCTGTACCCCTCTTGCCTCTTTCTGCATCTCTGTTGGTTCTTTCTGCACTGCTCTTGCTTCTTTCTGCAGCTCTTTTGCAAATTTCTGTATCCCTCTTGCCTCTTTCTGCACCCCTGTTCCCTCTTTCTGTACCTTTCCTGCCCATTTCTGCACCTCTCTTGCCTCTTTCAGCACCTCTGTTGCTTCTTTCTGCACTTCTATTGCTTCTTTCTGCACCCCACTTGCCTCTTTCTGTATCCCTCTTGCCTCTTTCTGCACCTCTCCTTTCTCTTTCTGCACCTCTCTTGCCTTTTTCTGCAGTTCTCTTGCCTCTTTCTGCACCTCTTTTGCTTCTTTCTGCACTTCTCTTGCCTCTTTCAGTACCACTCTTGCCTTTTTCTGCACCTTTGTTTGTTCATTCTGCACTGCTCTTTCTTCTTTCTGCACCTCTGTTGCAAATTTATGCATCCCTCTTGCCTCTTTCAGAAACCCTATTCCGTCTTTCTGTACCTCTCTTGCCTCTGTCTGCATACCTATTCCCTCTTTCTGCACCCCTTTTGCCTGTTTCTGCAACTCTCTTGCCTCTTTCTGCAGTTCTTTTGCCTCCTTCTGCACCTCTGTTGCTTCTTTCTGCACTTGTCTTGCCTCTTTCTGCACCCCTCTAGCCTCTTTCTGCACCCCTGTTGCTTCTTTCTGCACATCTGATGCTTCTTTCTGTACCTCGTTTGCTTCTTTCTGCACCCATCTTGCCTCTTTTTGCACCCCTCCTCCCTCTTTCTGCACCTTTCTTGCCTCTTTCTGTACCTCTGTTGCTTCTTTCTGCACTTCTCTTGCTTCTTTCTACAACCTGTTGCTTCTTTCAGCAATTCTCTTGCCTCTTTCTGCACTTCTCTTGCTTGTTTCTGCACCTCTCTTGCGTCTTTCTGCACCTCTGTTGCATCTTTCTGCACTTCACTTGCTTCTTTCTGCACCTCTCTTGCCTCTTTCGGCACCTCTGTTGCTTGTTTCTACACTTCTCTTGCCTCTTTCTGCACCTCTGACTTAGAGGTAGTTTTAATCCCCCTGCCTTATTATGTACTAGGGCCTTACAGGGGAGGTCATGCCACTCACAGGGGTACCCCAACCCATAGTGTACCCTAGTATATGTAGGTGTTTTCACTGTATTCTAAGTGTCTTTCAGCATAGCACTGGCTCCGGGCCTGGTTACTCAGAGTCAGTTACCACCAGTACCAGTCAGCAAAAAGTTGGGGGTACTGGATGACTTTGCAACAAGGCCTCTTTCTGCCCCTCTGTTGCTTCTTTCTGCATATCTCTTGCTTCTTTCTGCACCTTTCTTCGTCTTTCTGGACTTCTGTTGCCTCTTTCTGCATTTCTCTTGCTTCTTTCTGAGCCTTTCTTCCTCTTTCTGCACATGTCCTACCTATGTAGGCATAGTTAGAAATTAGCATTTAAAAAACCTTTGAAATTCACTGAAAAAACCAGAGGTTTCAGGGACGTTATAGTTAGGAATTAGCATTTAAAAAACCTTAGAAATTCACTGAAAAAACCATAGGTTTCAGGGACTTTATAGTTAGAAATTAGCATTTAAAAAATCTTAGAAATTCACTGAAAAAACCACAGATTTCAGGGACGTTATAGTTAGTTGGACATTTCACTCGTACAAAACCAGAGAAATTCGACCGTTCTAGGGGCCTATTAGGATGGCGGGCGGATTGCCCCCGCCGGGCCGGTGGGGCGATCTGCCGTGCCATGGAAAGGCATACCGTCTTTGGTAATGGGGGCCTGTTGCGGGCCCCCGGGGGGGTGGGGGGTGCACATAGGTACCCCCCTATATTGACATGCACAGGGTGGCAGGCACCGCGCGGCGCCTGTCACGTTGTGCATGTCAATGCGCAACATGCTTCTTTTACATTGCGGCGGGTGCTGCTCACAGCACCGCCCACCGCAATGTAAATGATGCGGGATGCCACCACCACCGTGGCGGTGGCATCCTAATTGACATGGCTGGACCGCCGCACCTCTTGCGGGTTGTCCCGTTTGCCGTTGCGGTGGCGGGCAGACTTTGTCCGCCCGCCATCGTAATGATGCCCATAGATAGTTGAGCTAACTATAACTCACGCCCCCTCAATGCACTGCTGATGACATCACATATTACATCATTCATGACATGGTCAGTGACATCACTGATGATATCACTGATGACATCTCAAATGACATCACTGATGACATCATTCAGTGACTGTGTGTTTCTGTAAAGTTTAAATATGTTTTATATGTATATGCCAAGGTATATTGAAGAATGAGTGGGTGTATAAGTCTCTGAATGGATGATTTAGTAGGTGCGTGAACGACTGTGTAAGTGAGTCATTAAACCTGTCTTACTGAATGCATGGGTTAGTGACTAAACTGTGTGAATGTCTGTATCAGTCTGTCAGTTGGTGTGTAAGCGGCTGCATGGGTTGATGAGTAGCTACATGAGTTTCTATATGGGTTATTGATTGGTTGTCTGAGTATCTGTATGGGTACCTGAGTGTCTGTGTGGGTGGGTGGGGGGTGTGTGACTCTGTGCATAGATGTGTGAGTGGGTGATTCACTGGGTGTATGGGTTCAAGAGTGCATCTGTGAAGGGCTGTATGGGTGGGTGAGTGTGTGTATGGGTGTGTTGGTGAGTGAATGGATGTCTCAGTGGTACATGTGTGAGTAATGACATATGTGAAAGGCAGTATATGTGAGTGTTGGAGTATATAAATGACTATATGTGAGAGTGAGTGATTGTGAGAGTGGCTGTATGGATGAGTGTGTGCTTGTATCAGTGATTGTATAAGAGAGTAAGTATGTGTTAGTCTCTGTATGAATAAGTGAGGTGGTGTGTGTATAAATGTATAGGTGAGTAAATGGGAGTGTGATTGATTCTTTGCATGACTGACTAGGTGTGTGCGTAACTCTATGGATGAGTGGCTATGTGAGTGTCTGTATAGGTGTATGAGTACATATGATAGTGCTGTATTGATGAGTGACTGCATGTATGAGTGACTGTATGGGTGAATGAGTGGATGTGTGTGTGTAGACCTAGGAATCAGTGAGTGGGTATGTAGTAACTGGTATTGGTGTGTCTATGGTTTCGAAAATGGTAGTCTGTATTTTAGAGTGGGTGTATCAAAGGTTATATTAGGGTGTGAGGAGGTGCAACAGTTTATCACATAGATGATGTCATCAGTGATGTCATTTGAGATGTCATCAGTGATGTCATCAGTGATGTCACTGACCATGTCATGAATGATGTAATATGTGACGTCATTGCGGGGGCGCGAGTTCTAGTTAGCTCAACTGACTGTAACGGCCAAATTTCTCTGGTTTTGTACGAGTGAAATGTCCAACTAACTATAACGTCCCTGAAACCTGTGGTTTTTTGAGTGAATTTCTAAGATTTTTTTAAATGCTAATTTCTAACTATAACGTCCCTGAAACCTATGGTTTTTTCAGTGAATACATATATATATATATATACGTATATTGATTTGTTGGCACGCTTCCTGATCGCCGCTGGTGCAGCGGAGAGGTGATACCACAAACGCCTCATTTAACTGCAAACAATTTTCTCCACACCAAGAGAAAGCCCACACTCAAATCCTTACGGAATTTCCATTTTATTTACAGACAGCACTTGAAAAATAGGAACTTAATATGTATATATATATATATATATATATATATATATATATATACTTGAAGATGAAGGATCACAAGAAAACAACAGCCAGCCAGGGCAAAAATCTGGATCCCAAAGGATACAATGAGTCACAAAGAAATAAAATATCCAAGAAAGAAGTGACTCAAACAGATAGATTCACCAAAGAACAAAAATATATTTCCACTACAACGTTTCAGCTTCCGCCTTCCTCAGGTAGTACAAGATGGTTTGCTCAGTGGCTGCACAGATGACACAGCTGAATTTTCAAAAAGCATCATGAGTGAAGATTCCATTTGGAATGTGGAATCAATGCAGTCCTGAGAGCTCTTGAGATATGCAGTAATCAGGTTGTATTATCAGTAATGTTCAGTCCATCTGGATGCAGTGATTTTAAACGGTACATCCAGAAGTTTTCTCTGGAGTCCAGTAGTTCTTCCTTTGAGACATGTTCCACGGGGAAAATCTTCAAATCTGATAGTAAATGATCCACAAGGTTAAAATGTTTGGCTACAGGCTGGTCAATTTTCTTATTAATTATTGCCGATTTGTGGTTCCTGAATCGTGTACGGAGGTCATTCACTGTTTGGCCTACATATTGTTTTTTACAGCTTTGCCGTTGGCACTGAATCACATAAATAATGCATGTTGAGCGACATGTAAGATGCTGTCTTATTCCATAGGTCCTTCTCGTAACAGAACTAGTTACTGATGATGTTTGTAAAAGGTATTCACACGTGATGCACCTTTTAGAGTCACAGCAATGAACCCCTGCATTTGTTACAACTTGCTTGAGTTCAGCTCTCACAATAAGAGATCGTAAATTTGGAGCTCTGCGGTAAGCAATGACTGGCGGTTTTGGAAAAACCTTTTGCAATTTTTCACAAGTAGACAGTAAGGGAAATGTTTTTTGCATTATATTTCTTTAGTTGGGAGCTGATGGATGATAGTCAACCACAAATGGAGTTCTGTCACTTTTATTTCTGCCGTTGGTATTCCAAATAAGTGCTTCTCTGGGTAACTGCAAAGACTTGTCAATTTGTTGCTGAATGATATGCAGAGGATAGCCTCGCCTTTTAAATAATGTAGCAAGCTCCTGTAGATGGTCTTTACAGGTTTCCTCATTGCTGCAGATGCGTCTTATTCTGAGTGCTTGGCTGTAGATGATGCTCAGTTTAGTGTGGTGTGGGTGACATGAAGTCCAGTTTAGATACAAATGAGCATCTGTAGGCTTGTAGTACAGATCAGTTGTAATTTTTTGTTCATGAATGGTGAGTAGCACATCCAGAAAAGGGAGATGATGCTTCTGTTTAGTATTGCTGCTGGTAAATTTGATGGTAGGATGGATATTGTTGATATAAGCTGTAAATTGTTCCAATGCTCTACTTCCTGCATTCCATATTATAAATATGTCATCAATGTATCTTAGCCATACCAGTGGTTTGATGCTATAAGTAGCAAGTATACAGTTCTCTAGTTTGCCCATGAAGATATTTGCATAGGATGGAGCCATCCGAGTGCCCATGGAAGTCCCTTGTATCTGCAGATAATGTTTACCATTGAATGTAAAATTGTTGGATTTAAGGATAACTCTTGCAAAGTTGGTAAGCACATTTGTTGATGGCTTTTTCACAGTTCTTTTATTAAGAGCTTCAGATAATGCCATAAGCCCATCCTCATGTGGTATATTGGTGTATAATGATGTAACATCAAATGTAGCCAGAAGAGTATCATCATCAAATGTGTAGGTTTAGTTTAATTTTTCAATAATCTGAAGGAAGTGACTGGTATCTTTAACAAATGATGGAAGTTCCTGTACAATGGGCTGGAGGTGCAGGTCGACAAATAAAGATAGTCTCTCAGTGGCTGTGTCATTGCCAGAGATGATGGGACGGCCAGGATTGTTCATTTTATGAATTTTGGGAAGCATATAAAATCTCCCAGGTCTTGGTTTGGGATGAACAAGTATATCTGCTGTTGTTTCATCTGTGGGCTGTTGTTTGATGAATATATATATATATATATATATATATATATATATATATATATATATATATATATATATATATATATATATATATATATATGTGTAAATATATACCTACTGGTAGATGCCAGTAGGTAGTTATAGTTAGGACCATGTTTCCATTGGAAAGTAGCTTTTTGACTTGCCTATATCTTTGGTGCTGTTTGACGAATCTTCACAAATTCTTCCAAACAAAGTGCCCTAGTGATTCTGGTTGTGCATGGAAGGTTGTGTGGTGATCTGTCAAGCAGGAGCTGAGAAAAAGGGGATCATAAAAAGTACGTTTCCGGTAGAGTCTTTAGACATGCCTGCAGCCCAAACTGCTGGATGGAATTACACTGAATTTGGCAGAAAGGTAGCTTTTGGTTAGCAGATTATGGTTTTTGTTACTTGGTGTAAATCCACGCAGTAGTTTTTGAGAAATTAAAGAAAATCCAAATTTGTATATCTACGACTGCGAAGCCTTCGCGAATAATGATGCGCTCGTGCAGAGATCTGCAGAGCTCAGATTGGCTGCCAACGCTTCACCCAGGAAGTGTTGGCAGCCATCTTGGATCTCTGCTTCAGCCAATACCAAACAAAAACTGCAAAAAAAAGAAAAGGGGGCAGGGTACAATCTACTACCCCTGTAGCCTTGGTCCTCGGGTACCCGGCAGGGCAAAAAAGGCATTTTTTTCAAATTCATGGCATAATTCGAGAATATTCATGAATATCGCCCTGAATTAAAAAAAAAAAAAACAAGCGCAGGTGGGCCAGGTCCCGGGGCATGCTGACTTGGTGTCAGGAACCTTGGACTTGGGCAGAATAAATTCCAACTTGTGGGCACTATTACTACCTTTAGCAGGAGGAGGCCAACTATGGGCCATTATTCCCCTGGCAGGTTACCTGACAAGGCTTGGACCGAACTAGTTAAGTTGCGGTCCTTAAAGATGGCTGGAAGCGCTAAGGTTAGCGCTCCAGCCTTTCAACATTGAGCGCGTGCCTTCCCTGCACAGCTGAGGCGCGCGCTTGCCCTCAGCTGTGCGCACTTCACCAAGTTCGTTGCCCTCGCAGCAGCACTCGGTGCTTCGTCCGTGTGAAGAGTAGAGTAGAAAGATTTACGTCCGTGTTTATCGTCGGTAGTCTGCAGTTTAAATCTACGCGACGGTCTTCAAAGAATCTGAGTGAGAAGAAATAACAGCTGTCTACAGAACCGGCAGTCTTCTCCAGCTTCGTTCCTGTTTGGCAATTCCTGGCGTTCCTGTTCCTGTCACGCAAGTCCAGCTCTTGAGCTGTTATTTTCCAATTAGCTATTCTCAGTATCCACTAACTAAAAAGTCGCCGTATCAAACCTTTTCCTATTCCCCCCCTTCCCTGCTTCTCGTCATTACCCAGCAATAAGTTGTTCCTCTCAGGCATGCATTTAAAAAGAAAAGGACTTTACTACTATTTTTGAAGTTTAATAAGATACTTACCAGAGTTGGTCTTCCAGAAGA
Organism: Calotriton arnoldi; assembly: GCA_963921515.1. Classification (NCBI taxonomy): domain Eukaryota; kingdom Metazoa; phylum Chordata; class Amphibia; order Caudata; family Salamandridae; genus Calotriton; species Calotriton arnoldi. The sequence goes on along the minus strand of CAWUFW010012679.1, from coordinate 502,344 downwards.
GAGAGAGAGAGATCACCTTATATTCCACCTGTAATAATAAAGAAAGGTTAATAGTCCTATCCACAGAGTAACAAAAAAGGTACAATATATATAAAAACAAATATATATATATATAAATAGGGTATTAGAGACAATATACTAGTTACAACATTTGTATTGTATTCCTACAGAATAGTTACTCAGCGACTATCGTTTGTGGAACCAGAACCTAATACTCCTATTAATAGAAGAGAGGCAATAGCCAGTCTCCTAAAGGGTATGTTACTAATGAACATGAATGAATTAGAAGTGGTGGAGCCCTAGAGAAGAAAGTAGTAACAGTGTCATTTGTTTTACAGTGTCAAAAGAAAGAAAAAGCGCACGAAGCAAGATAGAGTAGCTGCTGATTGAAGACACCAGTACTTGAAGACGAGGCTATCTCTTCTCTGTCCCTTACCCCTTTCCCCCCCGGGGGTTCCTACACACTCTCTAGGAATTACTTTGGAGGTGTGGGGAAGACCCGGAGAGGCTTGGGAAATTAGTAACATTCTGCTCCTGTGAAGTAACTGGGAAACTTGATTAGACGCTCCTGACAGAGTGAAGTGCCCACGATATTTTTACTCACCCGAGCAGAATGGCCACGGGTTTAGACCTGAAGAGTTTAGGAGGGATTTTAGAAGTCATTCAGAAGGAATTACTAGCTGTTAGAGAGGAGAACAAGACCCTAAGACAAGATTTATTGGCCTCTAGGAGAGAAACGACAGAATTAGCCAGCAGAATGGATGGTTATTTCTCCGGCACTAGTTTTTCAGCTCTGTCTCAGAGTACACAAGCCAGTAGTAGTAATACCACTCCATTACCACACCCAGGGAGCACAACACAAGTTGTACACTCTTTATCTCCTGTTATTCCGCTTGCCCCACCAGAACGCTTTAGTGGTGACCCCCAAAAGGCCCACATTTTTCTCACCCAATGCTCCCTGCACTTTAGGTGTCAGCCCGCCATTTTCCCTGATGCACAGTCCCGGGTAGCCTTTGTTCTATCGTACTTAAGTGGAGACGCAGCTGCCTGGTCATTGCCCCTGGTCTCTAAAGATTCAGCTATCCTATATGATTTTGATGAATTTAAAAAAGAATTCCTGCGTATATTTGATCGGAGAAGAGTATCTCAAGCCACTGACAATGAGCTGCTGGAGTTAAGACAAGGAAACAAAGAATTAGTTGCCTATCTGGCCCAATTTAACAAGCTTATTGTAGAGACGGATTGGCCAGAAAATAAAAGAGCTGCCTTGTTTTACAGAGGGCTGAAAGACGAACTCAAAGATGCTCTGTCCCAAATACCCAATCGACCCACTGAAGTTTCCGCCCTAATTGATTTGGTCCTAGAATTGGATTATAGACAAACTGAGCGAAAGGGCGAGAAAAGAAGGGAGTTTCGCCCGAGTGTACCCAGATTTGACCGGATGAGACCTGAAGGAGCTAAAACCACAGAGATCACCCAGACTGTAGAACCAATGCAGATTGGGGCTGTGAGGGGTCCCCTCTCTTAGGAAGAAAAAGAGAAGAGGAGATTGAATAACCTTTGCATGTATTGCGGTGTTAGTGGCCATTTCGTTAAGGCTTGTCCAAAGAAGCCAAAAACTTCACCGAAGGAAAACTTGCGGCACCACCAGTAGGAGGGGTTGGACTGGTAGATGCTAAAGAAGACACAACTCCAGGTTCTCACCAGTTGGCAAACACACTACAGTCATCTGCTCCGCACTTAACTCTTCCAGTAACCTTGAAATTTAGAACATTCAGCTACCCTGATATTTCGTTCATGATTGACTCCGGAGCCACTGGAAATTTCTGCGATATCAAATTTGCTTCAAAAATAGGGTTACAAGCAATACGGAAGATTAAGAGTGAAGCAGTGAGAGCGGTAGATGGTACGAACCTTTCTTCGGTCCTATCGTTAATCATACAGAGGAGGTGGAACTTGTTTTACCAGATGGTCATCGAGAGAGCCTACAGTTTAACTTAATAGATGCACAACAGTTCCAATTAATCTTAGGACTTCCATGGTTAACAGAACACAATACTCAAATTGATTGGGAGAAAAGATCGATTAAGATGAACTCAGAATACTGCAAGGAATCCTGTTTTCATGACAAGGATCAGGTGAAGGAGTCTAGTTTAGCATCCTGCCTGTGTGAGAACGGAGCCTCAGTGTGCGTAATACGAACCGGAGAAGTTCCAGGAATGTACCGGGAATATGAGGACGTCTTTAGCGAGCTAATGCTGAGAAACTTCCTCCTCACAGGTCTTATGATTGCAAGATAGAGTTGGAACCGGGAGCGAATCTTCCGTGCAGCAGAATCTACGCCTTGACTGAGAAAGAAGACACCTATTTGAAAGAATATATCCAGACCTACTTGAAGAACGGCTTCATCAGGCCTTCTCAGTCCCCAGTCTCTTCGCCGTTATTTTTTGTGCCAAAGAAAGAAGGGGGCGATCTGAGGACCTGTATAGACTACCGCGCCCTGAACAGAATTACTGTTAAGAACAGATATCCATTGCCTCTGATTTCTGTACTTCTGGATCAGGTAAAAGGGGCCAAAATCTACACCAAGCTCGACCTCCGTGGGGCTTATCACCTAATATGGGTTCGAGAGGACGATGAATGGAAAACTGCCTTCAGGACCAAGTTCAGTTTGTATGAATACCAAGTAATGCCCTTCGGTCTTTGCAACGCCCTGGCAGCCTTCCAGGATTTTATAAATGACGTTTTGGGTCAATTCATTGACAAGTGTACTATTGTCTATATTGATGACATCTTGATTTACTCAGCGTCTGAAGGAGAACATCAAGAGCACGTCAGAGGAATCTTGGAAAAGCTGCGGGAACATAGCCTATATGTCAAGCTTGAAAAATGTGCATTCCATGTTCACACAGTGGATTTCCTTGGTTTTGTTCTATCTCCAGAGGGAATTACTATGGATACACAAAAAATCAAAGCAGTGTTGGATTGGCCCTCACCAACTACTGTGAAAGAGATACAACGATTTATTGGTTTTGCAAATTTTTACAGGAGATTTATTCAAGATTTTTCCCACAAAGTGATTCCCATAACTCGATTGTTGAGAAAAGGTGTTCCTTTTTCCTGGTCGGAAGAAGCGGAGGCTGCTTTTCAGTCTCTAAAAGAAAGTTTTACTTCAGCGCCTATCCTCCTCCATGCGGATCCCACTGAGCCCTTTTATTTGGAAACGGATGCTTCGGACCAAGCTATTGGAGGCGTGCTGTCCCAGAGACATAAGGAGACAGGTCAATCAATCAATCAATCACAGAATTTGTAGAGCGCACTACTTACCCGCAAGGGTCTCAAGGCGCTGGGGAGAGGGAGGGGGGGTGGTGCTGCTACTGGTCGAACAACCAGGTCTTGAGTAGCCTCCTGAAGGTCAGCAGGTCTTGGGTCTGTCGTAGGCTTAGTGGAAGGGTGTTCCAGGTCTTGGCGGCGAGGTGTGAGAAGGATCTGCCGCCAGTGGTTGTTCTTCGAATGCGAGGGACGGTGGCGAGGGAGAGGTCGGCGGAGCGGAGCTGGCGGTTGGGGACGTAGAAGAAGAGTCGTCTGTTGAGGTAGGCTGGGCCAGTTTTGTGGAGTGCCTTGTGTGCGTGGATGAGGAGTTTGAAGGTGATCCTCCTGTCGACGGGGAGCCAGTGCAGGTTCCTCAGGTGGGGGGTGATGTGGCTGTGGCGTGGTACGTCGAGGATCAGGCATGCGGAGGCGTTTTGTATGCGTTGCAGTCGCTTGATGAGCTTGGCCGGGGCTCCCGCGTAGAGGGCGTTCCCATAGTCAAGTCTGCTACTGACGAGTGCCTGGGTGACTGTTTTTCTTGTGTCTGTCGGGATCCACCTGTAGATCTTGCGAAGCATGCGGAGGGTGTTGAAGCAGGAGGAGGAGACTGCGTTGACTTGCTTGGCCATGGAGAGCGTTGAGTCGAGGATGACTCCCAGGTTGCGTGCGTGGTCGGTGGGTGTCGGGGCTGCTCCCAGCGTCGTTGGCCACCAGGAGTCGTCCCAGGCTGAGGGGTTGGAGCCGAGGATGAGGACCTCCGTCTTGTCCGTGTTCAGCTTTAGTCGGCTGATCTTCATCCAATCGGCGACGGCCTTCATTCCTTCATGGAGATTGGCTTTGGCGGCGAGGGGTCCTTGGTGAGGGAGAGGATCAGTTGAGTGTCGTCGGCGTAGGAGATGATGTTGAGGTCGTGCTGTCTGGCGATGCGTGCGAGCGGGCCATGTAGATGTTGAACAGTGTTGGGCTGAGGAAAGATCCCTGGGGTACGCCGCAGATGATCTCGGAGGTTTCGGATCGGAAAGGTGGGAGGCGGACTCTCTGGGTTCTGCCAATGAGGAAGGAGGTGGTCCATTCCAGGGCCTTGTCTCGGATCCCTGCGTTGTGGAGGCGTGCGCGTAGAGTGCGGTGGCAGACAGTGTCGAAGGCGGCGGAGAGGTCCAGCAGGATGAGGGCTGCGGTCTCACCGTTGTCCAGCAGGGTCCTGATGTCGTCGGTGGCGGCGATGAGGGCAGTCTCAGTGCTGTGGTTGCTGCGGAACCCCGATTGGGATGGGTCCAGGATGCTGTTTTCTTCTAGGTATCGGGTTAGCTGTTTGTTGACGATCTTCTCGATGACCTTGGCTGGGAACGGAAGCAGGGAGATGGGCCGGAAGTTCTTGAGGTCTCTTGGGTCCGCCTTGGGTTTTTTGAGTAGGGCGTTGATCTCTGCGTGTTTCCAGCTCTCTGGGAAGGTCGCGGTCTTGAAGGAGAGATTGATCACGTTGCACAGGTGGGGTGCGATGGAGCTGCTGGCTTTGTTGAAGATGTGGTGCGGGAAAGGGTCTGACGGGGAGCCGGAGTGTATTGTGCCCATGGTCTTGATGGTGTCATCGATGTTCACGCTGGCCCAGGCTGGCAGGGGGTCATGGTCGATGGTGTGCGGCGGGTCTGGAGTATCTATCTTGGTGGGGGCTGTCTGGGTGCTGAAGCTGTCGTGGATGTCGGCGATCTTGCGGTGGAAGAAGGTGGCGAGGGAATCGCACAGGGCTTGCGACGGCGGGATGTCGTTGGTGTTGGAGCTGGGGTTGGAGAGTTCCTTCACGATGTTGAAGAGCTCCTTGCTGTTGTGTGCGTTGTTGTCGAGGCGGTCTTTGAAGGAGATTCTCTTGGCGGACCTGATGAGGTGGTGGTGGTTACGGATGGCGTCTTTATGGGCTGCGTGGCTGTCCGGTGTCTTATCACTGTGCCATTTCTTCTCAAGTTTCCGGCAGGTACGCTTGGAAGCTAGGAGTTCCGGGGTGAACCAGCTGGCTCTTTTGGTGGTGTCGCTGTAGGTGAGTTTTTTCAGCGGGGCGAGGGTGTTGGCGCAGTCGTCTATCCATCGTCTGAGGTTGCAGGCAACGTCGTCAGTGTTGGATGGGTCGGGGGGAGGGCTGAGAGCGAGGTTTGCCCTTAGTTGGTCTTCGGTGACTTTGCTCCAGCAGCGGCGTGGGATCTGTTGGGTGCGGTGGTGTGTGGTGGGTTTCTGGAAGGTGAAGTGGATGCAGCGGTGGTCGGTCCAGAGGAGTTCCGTGGTGTGGGTGAAGGAGACGTGGGAGCTTGAGGAGAAGACTGGGTCGAGCGTGTGGCCGGCGGAATGTGTCGGTGTTGTGACGAGCTGTCTCAGTCCGAGGTTGGCGAGGTTGTCGATCAGGGTGGTGGAGTTGCTGTCGTTGTTGTTCTCCAGGTGAAAGTTCAGGTCTCCGAGGAGGATGTAGTCGGTAGAAGTCAGGGCGTGCGTGCTGATGAAGTCGGCGATGGAGTCGCTGAACTGGGGTCGGGGCCCAGGGGGTCTGTAGACGAGGGTGCCTCTGAGGGTGGTGTTGGGGTCCGTGTGGATCTGGAAGTGCATGTGTTCGGCGGTGCAGAGAACGTCGTTGGTGCTGGTCGAGACCCTGATGGAGTTCTTGTGGATGATGGCGATTCCTCCTCCTACTCCGTTGACGCGGTCTCTGCGGGTGATCTTATAGCCGTCTGGGATGGCTATGGCGATGTCGGGTGCGGAGGAGTCGTTCATCCAGGTCTCTGTCAGGAAGGCGACGTCTGGTGATGATGAGTCGAGCAGGTCCCAGAGCTCGACGGCGTGTTTGCGTGCGGAACGGGTGTTCAGTAGGATGCATCGGAGGTGGTTGAGGTCCTTCTTGGCGGGCGCTTCGGTGGCTCTGAGGCTGGTGTAGCTGCAGTTCCGGCAGGTGAAGGGGCCATGTGTGCGTTTCAGGTCAACTGCATCCTGTCGCTTATCACTCCCGAAAACTTCTCCCTGCTGAAATTAACTATACTATTACAGAGAAGGAGCTTTTAGCCATAAAAGATGCGTTCAAGGAGTGGAGGCACTACCCGATCGGAGGCCGACATGTTGTAACAGTATATACAGACCATAAGAATTTACAATTCCTGAAATCGGCGAGAACTCTGACACCACGTCAACTCAGGTGGTCTCTATACTTTGCGGATTACAATTTTGTGATCACTTACCGCCCTGGAAGTAAGAACGGCAAGGGGGACGCTTTATCCAGGCTGGATACGGAAGAACAAAAGATGATTATAGACGACCAAAAGATTATCCCCGAATCGAAAATTGTGGGAGCTGTCACCAGTGAAACCTTGGATGAGAAAATCAGAGAGCTTCTAACACCAGAAGAGCTTCAGCAATGGGCCTTGGCAGATCCGTCTCGAGAAATCCGAAATGGGTTGCCCTATCATGGCGGAGCCTTGTTTATACCTACCTTGGAATTACAAGAACGAATTTTGCATGATTGCCATGATCACCCCATGGCTGGTCATAAAGGTGTGAACAAAACGGAAGAACTAATTAAAAGACAATTCTGGTGGCCCGAAATGACCAAAGACATCAAGCAGTATGTATTAGGGTGTGGGATCTGTGCTCAGGGAAAACCAACTCGACAGTCACCTCAGGGGTTACTGCAACCCATGCCTACTTCTCCTCACCCATGGCACACCGTACCCGTGGATCTTATTGTAGATCTACCTTCCAGTCGGGGCTACACTACGATCCTGGTTTTTGTGGACGCCTTTACAAAGATGGCCCACTTTATTCCTCTCAAAGACACCCCTAGTGCTAAGGAATTAGCCACGCAGTTTGGGTTACATGTGGTAAAGTTGCATGGAGTCCCTAAAGTCCTCATTTCTGATCGGGGTAGTCAATTTTTGTCTCACTTTTGGAAGGCTTTCACCACAGGGTTACATATTGAAACTAGATTTTCCACTAGCTATCATCCTGAGACAGACGGACAGACAGAGAGGGCAAATCAAGAGCTAGAACAGTACCTCAGGTTGTTTTTGTTAGATCAAGAAGGGGACTGGTCAGATCTTCTCTGGGCTGCTGAATTCGCACATAATAATTCTCAAAATAGCTCTACAGGACATTCGCCATTCTATTTAAATTATGGTCGACACCCAAATCTGATGATCACTGCTAGTGAGGTTTCTGTCCCTGCAGCTAAAGATTTGGTTCAACATCTAAGTGACATTCATGAGACCGCTAGAGAGAAGTTAGAGAAGTCTAAAAGATTGTACAAACAGTATGCAGATAGGAAGAGAAGACTAGGAGACGATTATTCAGTAGGAAGTAAGGTATGACTTCGCACTAAAAATGTGAAATTAAAAGGAAATCGGAAATTCCAGCCTCGCTTCGTTGGTCCCTTTGAAGTAGAAAAGAAATTAAACCCAGTGACCTATAGGTTAAAACTACCCACACAATTGAAAATCCACCCAGTATTTCATGTCTCCTTGCTAAAAGGTTCTTCACCTTATCTCAGACCTAGGAAAACACCCAAGCCACTCCAAACTGAGAACGGAGAGGAGTTTGAAGTAAAACAAATCTTAGATTCCAAGTGGAAAAGAGAAAAACTGTATTACCTCGTGGATTGGAAAGGTTATGGTCCGGAGGAGAGATCTTGGGAACCTTGTTCTCATGTAAATGCTCCAAGATTGGTAAAGAACTTTCATGAACAATACCCTCTTAAGCCTAAACCTGGGGAACCCCCCTTGCTGAGGGGTACTGTCAGGAACCTTGGACTTGGGCAGAATAAATTCCAACTTGTGGGCGCTATTACTACCTTTAGCAGGAGGAGGCCAACTATGGGCCATTATTCCCCTGGCAGGTTACCTGACAAGGCTTGGACCGAACTAGTTAAGTTGCAGTCCTTAAAGATGGCTGGAAGCGCTAAGGTTAGCGCTCCAGCCTTTCAACATTGAGCGCGTGCCTTCCCTGCACAGCTGAGGCGCGCGCTTGCCCTCAGCTGTGCGCACTTCACTGAGTTCGTTGCCCTCGCAGCAGCGCTCGGTGCTTCATCCGTGTGAAGAGTAGAGTAGAGTAGAAAGATTTACGTCCATGTTTATCGTCGGTAGTCTGCAGTTTAAATCTACGCGACGGTCTTCAAAGAATCTGAGTGAGAATAAATACCAGCTGTCTACAGAACCGGCAGTCTTCTCCAGCTTCGTTCCTGTTTGGCAATTCCTGGCGTTTCTGTTCCTGTCACGCAAGTCCAGCTCTTGAGCTGTTATTTTCCAATTAGCTATTCTCAGTATCCACTAACTAAAAAGTCGCCGTATCAAACCTTTTCCTATTCCCCCCCCTTCCCTGCTTCTCATCATTACCCAGCAATAAGTTGTTCCTCTCAGGCATGCATTTTAAAAAAAAAGGACTTGACTACTATTTTTGAAGTTTAATAAGATACTTACCAGAGTTGGTCTTCCAGAAGAGAGAGAGAGAGATCATCTTATATTCCACCTGTAATAATAAAGAAAGGTTAATAGTCCTATCCACAGAGTAACAAAAAGGTACAATATATATAAAAACAAATATATATATATAATTAGGGTATTAGAGACAATATACTAGTTACAACATTTGTATTGTATTCCTACAGAGTAGTTACTCAGCGACTATCGTTTGTGGAACCAGAACCTAAGACTCCTATTAATAGAAGAAGGGCAATAGCCAATCTCCTAAAGGGTATGTTACTAATGAACATGAATGAATTAGAAGTGGTGGAGCCCTAGAGAAGAAAGTAGTAACAGTGTCATTTGTTTTACAGTGTCAAAAGAAAGAAAAAGCGCACCAAGCAAGATAGATTAGCTGCTGATTGAAGACACCAGTTCTTGAAGACGAGGCTGTCTCTTCTCTGTCCCTTACCCCTTTCCCCCCCGGGGGTTCCTACACACTCAATTCAATTCAATTCAATTTTTTATTTTATTTTGTTATGGAACTCCTACGGAGGTCCACAAAACACATAATCAGATAAAAAAAAAGACAAACTTTATGTACAATACAAAATTCTTCCTTATACATTGCTATGGAAGTTCTTAAATCAAACATACTGAGAGGAGTACAAATAGTACTAAAATACATGATACAAACAAGTAACCAACCGGCAGATTTCATTTATCAAAAAATGTGCAAATAGTGCTATAAATACAATGGACAATGAAAGAAATTCCTAATAAATAGCCAAAATATTTTAAAAAAATTATATATCTTAAAACAAACCATTTCATTCGGAGGTGACAGAACCAAAGATCGTGCCTCCTGGGCAGAGTAGACATTGTATTTAATAAAAACTGGCTTTAAAAACAATCGCCTAGCACTTTTCAGCTTTGGGCATACAAAAAGCACATGATTAAGATCTTGGATTTGCAACTGACATAATTCACAAATTCTCTTCTCTCTAGGTGTTTTATCCCAGATACCAGTAACATCTCTTAGCGGCAGCAAGTTAAATCTCAGTACGAGTATCAGCCTTCTGATCCCGTGAGGGATGTTCCAAGTTAGATAAGGCTGTGGTTTATTCCCCAAAGCACTCCCTATGACCGCCTTGTTACTGGACCTGGACTGGCTAAAGGCCACATCTCTCGCCAAACTAATAGGGGATCTGAACTTCTTTAGAAGTTGTTTCAATACAGATTTGGACATAGGAGAAGCAGAATTCAAACTAAGGCCAAATGTATCATTTGCACGTACAAAGGACCTAAAAAACGTTGATTGTTCTTTTTGCATGTCAAAAATTTCTATTTTCAGGGCAGCCCTAAGTGTGCCCTCCTCCCCCAAAAGGAGGGAATTACCCCACCTAAGAACTGCAGCCAAAGATAAGGTAAAGGACGAAACTAATCCAAATTCGAGGCGCAGTACATGTGGGGCTGCCAAGGTGTTTAAATTACAAATTTGCCGCAAGATTCGCCCTTCCGCCTTATCGAAGGAAAGCCAATAATTCATGTCCAACACCTCGGAAGCATATATTAACGAGGGAGGAATTTTGACCTTAAAAACAGATAAGACATGGCCAAAATGGCGTCTCCCGCAAGTTTTATAAAATCTATTTAGTGCACTTGCCTGGGAGACAGCTTTACTAACACAATGTTTAATATGATCCGAATCTCGGCCAGTTTTGGAAAAAACCTTCCCCAAATATAGGTACGAGTCAACCAGTTCCAATTTTTCATAACCAAGCATCCATCTTAAACTACTCCTTATTCTAAGCCCCTTCTTACGAAATACCAAAATCTTGCTTTTTGCGATATTGATCTTCAAGAAGTGAGCCTCTGCATATTTACTTAAGGCATCTAGCCGTTGCAGGCCGATAGGCGTTAGATCAAATATTGCAACATCGTCTGCATATAAAAGAGAGCCAACCGACATTGTACCAATTTTTGGAGCATCCCCCCCTTACCGTGTTCAGAGTACCGGGGAGATCAGCAATATACAGGGAAAATAAAAGTGGTGCCAATAGGCAACCCTGTTTGAGCCCATTGTGCGTTCTAATTTTACATGATAGCCCCTGCGAACCTCCCATCAGAACCCGGCACCACGTGTCTGTATGCAATTCCATAATCGGACCCAAAAGATGATATGGTATGCCAAGGAGAACAAGTTTTCTCCACAGCGTTTAGCGGTCCACTTTGTCAAACGCCTTGGAAAAATCAATAAAAGCTGTATATATTGGCATTCCTCGGACAAAAACATATTTCTCTATAATTGTCTGAACAACCGCTATATTATCCAAGGTGCCATGGTTCTTTCTAAAACCAGCTTGTTCCGGGGGAAGGATATTCTGATCATAAACCCATTGTTGAAGATGGCTTAATATGCTTTTTGCAAATAATTTGCCTGAGGCATCCAGAAGGGCAATCTGTCTAAAACTAGTCGGTACCGTTTTCGGTCCTTTTTTATACAGGGGGACTATAATGCTCCCCTTCCAAGAGGGGGGGATTATAATCATAAAAAAGCAATATTTAAAAAGTGGCTCTAAAAAATCACCCCACACTTCTGGTTCCTTTTTAATTAGTGCGATGGGGATTCCATCCGGCCCTTGTGCGCCGGATGTTCTTGCATTCTTTATATAACCTGCCACATCCTTTCCTGACGGGGGGCCAGATTCAGTAAATTCAATAGACGCGGGTTTAACCCCATCTATCATCTCAGATGAAACTGGGCTGTTATTTCCATATAAAAGGGAGATATACTCCACCCAGTCCTCTTCTGGAATTGATATGGGTAATGCCCTCTGCCTTGAATCGCAGTATTCCGCAATCAAGCGCCAATACTTTCTTGTGTCTTTGGCCCTTGCGGCTTCCCTCAGCCCAATCCACTTGTCATCAAGCTCCCTACTTTTTTCACAGAGCATAATACGTCTTTTCATTCGCTTAAGGCGATCGATTTCCCGCTGCCGGTCAGTGAGAAAAAGTATATGCTGTTTTCGGACAAGATGATTAATTGCTTGTTTTAAGGAAATCGTATGAGACGTTTCCTGTTTACACAGGCGAGGTACTGAAGATATAGAACTTAAATTACAAATCTTCTCCATTTGAGCCTCAAAGAAGGGTATAATGTTAGAGTGAGTTAAACCCTGCTGTTCTACTTGGGCCATCTTCATAATTGAGCCTACTTCAAGGATGTTGTTTTGCGGCAAGACCGGCCATTTGCTTTATTAAAGGAGGCCCTGCCCTGACCAGTATTCCCCACATCCAGTGTAGGTAAATCAAAAGCCACTGTCATGCCTACAATGCTATGATCACTCGATATCGACGGGCAGACAAAAAAGTTATCACAAGCCCCAAACATTTGGTAGGACACAATCACATAGTCTAAAAGGCTCTGAATGTGTTGTGAATGAAAGGTAAAATGTGCAGTTTTGTCAGCAGGCACTCTCCCATTTAAAATAACAAGATCTAAGCTTCTAATACAATCAAGCAGAACAAACCCCGCTTATCTGTTTTTACTTTGTTTGGTAATGAAATCTCGGGGATGTGCCAAATTTCCTCTTTGTCTGTATTTGCATAAATCCCCGATGCAGAGTTCGAAATTTTGGCATTTAAATCCCCCACTAAAGTCACTAGGGGGCATTCTTCCCTGATAACTATATCATGAATAAAAGAAAAAAATACACGCAAAAAGTGATCGGAATTTTTCCCAGGAGGGATGTATATGTTCGCCACGAGGAAAAAGGTGGACCTGCCTGATTCTCCCAGACATGCCAACTTCACACATATACATAGGTTTGAGGGGTGGAGAAAAATCTTCTGGTTCCAGTTAATAGAATTTTTAAGTAAAATCGAGACCCCCCCACTGGCATGACCCCTATCCGAACGCCTAGCATGGCAAGAGTAAACAAAATATCCATCACATTCAAAATCTTTGCAAGACCACGTTTCCTGTAGGCATATAATTAAAGGGTTAATAATTTTCAAAGAATTCAATTTTGTTTCATTGGGACCCAAACCGGCCATATTCCAGGACAAGAGTAGCCCACCTAGACTACCTCAACGAATCCCTCCTTACTACTACTGACTGAGTGTTATTCAGGGCTCTTGCAACCCAACTCCATTGGGCAGATTCATCTTCTATGTCTAAGGCCTGAGGGACAACTAGCACATTGGGCACGACATTTATTGAGCGCCCCCTCCTGTCCACGGAAACCACTATATCTTTAGAATTGCCCACAGGATACTCAGTATCGGGCCCAGTGCGTTCAGCACCACTGATTTAATAGTCCTAGAAACGTTGAAATAATGGGTTTTTGGGCCCACATTTTGGTATTCCTTATATTCATTAACAGATGTTATGTCGAGCCCTCGTTTTAAAAAGTGTTCACAATTTTTCAAGACCAAATTGGCCACTATCAGGGAACAAAAAGTGACCCTAGAATATGGGACAGTATCATGTACATTAATCATCACATTTAAAATATCCTTGCTTGCTATCAACTTTAATGCGTCTAGTTCCGAAAATAAACTGAGAATATAACCTCTGTTTACTGGTGTAGATTCATTATCAAATAGCCAGGTAAAATCCACCATGGGAGATAAGCCGGTCTGTGCCCCACTGTTGTCCTTTGGGGCATCTCTCCAGGGAATCCATAAAGGAACCCTATCCGTGAATCTGGCAACTTGTGTCCCACCATGGTGTTGGGTTTTCGAATATGATGCCATATTAAGAATTGGGGCCTCAGTATTTCTATCAGATGGGAATGATGTCCCTATATGGGTTCTATTCAGCCCAGACTGCGGGCTAATTAGAGCTTGGAGCCCTCCCTCTGTGTTTCCTCCCAACCTGGGATCAATAGAGTCTATGACCCCAGTCCCTGTCTGCAGTGGGGGGACCCCATAACCCATTTGTATTTCCCCTCCCGGTGGAACCACAGACTCATTGTAGGAAGGATGGATTACTTGGAGGGACTGTGACAACTGAGTTGGAAGAGGTACTCCCAATCCAGAGTCTCCCAGACTCCCAGTGAATGTCGTGGAGGCTCTGATGGGTTCTTTCAAATTACCATCTGCTAGTTATGTTTCAGGGCCTCCCTTCTCCTTTATTAAGTGGGTATCACTCTGGGTTTCCAGAATTCGAGAAAAGTGCAATTTAGACGCTTTCCGTCTAGAGAATTGCCTCATTTTTTTATGCTTCTTTTTCATATTTTCCCCCTTATGTTTTATTACTAGGCTATCCATCTTACTTACTTTCTGTCCCCTCTTCCCTAACAGAGTAGGGGAGTACACCCGGGAGGTGGTTGGAGAGATTTGCACCTCCCCCTCCCCCTCCACCCTCCCTACCTGCTTAGTTTGCCTAGCATGGGCCCTGATTTTCCTGATTTCTCCGGCGCCCCCCCTTCTACCCTTCATAAACAGATGGAAGATTTTCAAGTTGGGCTTCTCCGAGGGGGGACTCAATTCGGCCTCCTCGAATAATATATTTAAACATAACTCTTCCTTTTCGAGATTACATACAGGAGCCATGGGGGGGCGCTAGGAAAAGGGGGGTTCCTGCCTGTACAGAGGCGTCTCTCACCTCAATCGATGGAAGAAGTCGTACAGGCCTATCACTCAGCCATTCTCCCATCTGGGAGGGAATCATGGGGAAGGGTTTAGTGGAGATCGACTTATTTATCTTATGCACTTCAAATAACATTACGGAAATCATTTCCAGTATGTGATCAGAACTCAGTACAGACTTTTCTAATAAGGATAATATGGAGTTTAACATTTTTTCAATACAAACAAGATATTCTGAGGGCGCACCCTCTCTCTCATTTCCCCATTTCTGTTGAGAATCAGGCAAGAATACATCATGTGTAGACTCCATAGAGGTACCAATCAGGTGACTTGTACTACAGTATAGGAGAGGCAAAGAGAGACGCCTAGGAGAAGAGCTTACAATTGGAGTGTTTTCTCCCCTGTGACCATTCATTAACTGATTGTCCTTATACCTACAGTCAAAATGATCACCCCAGACCCTTTTTTGAGCTTCAATGTCAATGTCCGGGAGTGTAAAATCTTCCCCTTGCGGCAACTCTTCACATAGATTTGCCATCTCCGCCATAGGAGCACCAAGCCGAGCATCCAATTCACTGACCCTGCATGATCCCTTATGGAGGTCCGCTTGGGCTAGAGAAACAACCGGGTTAATCTCGATCATGCTGTCATTCCGTGACTGCTTTGTCCTGTTTAATGAAATGGCTGACTGACTCTGTTGACTAGCAAGAAGGTCAGAGTCCAGAGGAGCACCGGGGGGTACGACAAATGGTTGCTCGCTGGAACCATCCTCCACTCTTTTGGTAATCTGATCCAGAGGTCGGGGCCCTTCGTTAGACTGCACCTGACACCCTGCATGGCTCCCTTGGAATATCAGCGAGTCCACGAGAGGCAATGAAGAGGAGGTTGAAGAAATTGAAGGCTTTACAGGATGAAAATTAAAAGTCTGGCCTTCTTGGACTACAGCTGCCACCTCAGGGTGAATCCGGGGCAATTTACGGAAAAAGCCAGTTATAACAGGGTGGGATTTATAGCAGAGATGCTGTAATTGCCTAGTGCCGCTAAACGATCTTTTCAGTTTGTGACTTGGCGAGGAGGAGAGCACACGCCCTGAGCGCAACTTCCTAGAAGTCATCACGCTCTGGGTATCGAGTTTACCTGGATTATTACTACCACCACACAGCTAAACAGTTGAACAGTTGAGCACTTAATCACCACCAGCCTTTTCCCTCGCTGCCTCGCTGTTTCACCACTCCAGGCCGGACCCGCTCTTGACCCGAAATTCCACTCAACAGTTTTTGGCAGCGTATAAAGTTCAGTAGATGACCAGGTCCTTACAATCCGTACTCCGAGAGGCCAGAAGGGAGACAAGCGGGGAGACAAGCAGGAGCCGAACAGGAGGCTATGACCAAG
Organism: Calotriton arnoldi; assembly: GCA_963921515.1. NCBI lineage: Eukaryota > Metazoa > Chordata > Amphibia > Caudata > Salamandridae > Calotriton > Calotriton arnoldi. Next base: position 486,619 of record CAWUFW010012679.1, on the reverse strand, counting down.
CTGAATAGGTGGCCTAGCTCTCACTTCCGCTCCCCCCTCTCCCCACCTCACCTCCATGTGCAGGCGGCGTCGATGATCCAAGTTCCTACGCTGAGACTCAAGCTTGCTACTCAGGTGCTGCTGCCACCACTATACAGGGAGGGGCGGGGCTATAGACAAGCGCAGGACTTGCCCGGCCTCTGCGTCTTGTCCCAGTCCAAAAAGTCCTCTACATCCCCTCCATGCTGCTCAAAACTGTAGGCTCACACTGCTGCTTCAATAAAACTCGGTACCTTCTATTTATGGTGTGGTTGTCGTTACTGAGGGTTCTGTGGAGCGGCACCCCCGTGATTTTTTCCAGGGCCCAAGGCCGCCACCGCCTCCCAGCCACCTCGAGAATCCGGAGCTCACACTGAAAAAACAGGCCGGCAACAGGCTGGGAGGGAGGGTTGGGAGGGGAGAACTGCCTCTTGCCCTCGCTGTGCCACGTAAGGGCTCAGTCCAGAGTTGCCTTGAGCAGCCGCCCCAGTGCAGTCCGCAGTTCCCAGACCTACAGGGCCACAGAGAGCCTCACCAGACCGAACCGGAGCGGAGGGGCAGAGGACAGGGCGGGGAAACAGAAAGCCAGGCGCACTGAAGCCACGGACCGGCCGCACTAACGGCTGCGGTCCCATGCTTACCCTCTGCTCCTGCCACAGTCCACAAACCCTCTCTGCAATGCCTCCTGTAGTATGCTTGACAGCGGGCTCCTTGGTCGTAGCTGCTTACTTGCAGCTCGCGCTCCCTCTCGACCCGCTCGTATCGTCTCGACTCGATCGGCCCGCTCGACTGCTCCTCGTACACAGCTGCACTGTGTCTCACAATCCTCGACTCGAAACCTCGAAACAGCTAGAAGACCTACACACTCTCTAGGAATTACTTTGGAGGTGTGGGGAAGACCCGGAGAGGCTTGGGAAATTAGCAACATTCTGCTCCTGTGAAGTAACTGGGAAACTTGAGTAGACGCTCCTGACACTTGGACAGGGTTCAAGGGGCCCCACTCCTATGGCCTATTTATGCTCGGGACCACCACCTCTCCAGGGCTAATGGCAATGTTATGAGAGGGGAAATGCACGGACCCTCCCAAGCCCCGGGGGCCACCAGCTCCCCGGGGCTAAATATTTTTTTTAAATGAAGGGGGACCACCACCTTCTCAGGGCTGGCCCATGCACAAGAAAGGAGGGGGGCCACATGACCCCCCTCCTGGAGTCCATTATGGCCTGGGGGAGCACCACCCCCAGGGCCGGCTCCTGCTATGCCCAGGGGTGCCTACCCCTGGGACATAGCTGTTTGCTTTTGCTTGGAGGGAGCTGACAGCTCCCACCAAGCAAAAGCAAACACTCCGCTTCCATCAAGAGGGAGCTTTCGCGCACGCAAGACGTACTATGCAGGGGTTTCCATGGACGAGGACTGCGAGGATGCAGAGGAGAGAGAGACCATGGCAAGGAGGAGGCAGCCCGGAGATGCCACAGCAGGTAAGTGCCTTTTTATTTTTTATAATTAAATTAGGGATGGTGGAGGGGAGCGGAGTTCCACTGAGTTGTTTCCAACTTCGTGGATCTCTGCAAAGTGGCACTATGCCAGCTCCACCCGGGCTTACTTATAACCACCTACAGCAGTCAGGGCAATGAATTAACCACTCTTGTCAGGAAAAACTGGCATTTAGTTCTCTCTGATCCAGTGATAGGGCCACTGGTGCCCAAGAAACCTTAAATAACATATCGCAGTGCAACCTCAATGAGAGACATCGTAGTGAGAACAAGCCCTGAGATTAGCAGGGCCACAGGTTGGCTTTCTGGCAGAAAGTATTTTTACAAATGCTCCAGATGCAGAGCATGCTCTAGTGGCATTAATACTATGGAATACTTAACACCTTTCACTGACATACCAGTCAAAATCAACGGCATTTTTAACTTCAAAAGTGATCATGCAGTATACGTGCTAGCGTGCTGCTGTAATTTGAGATATGTGGGCAGCACTGTTCTGCAGGCCCACAAATGTACTTGCAGCACATGTGAAAATTCACAAATTTTGACAAATAATATCCAGTTGCCAGGCACTGCGCTGAGGTCCATGACAGTGATGTATCTCAAATGACATATTTTGTAATAGAAACTGTACCGTATAACAAAAGAGGGGAAGATCGTGTCAAAGCTCTGAGAAGGTTGGAATCAATGTATGTACTAAACTTAGATTCCAAATCTCCCAATGGGTTAAATAGCGAAGAGGATTTGCATAACTTTTCATAATCAGGAATTATTTTTCCTTCTAGCTGTTGATTCAAAGTTTTTTGTGGATTCGCATGTTGGAATCTGAAATACAGCACTCTATGCCTGCATGTAGTGCAATGTTACTTTGTAAGTTTCCTTTGAAGCATTCATTATAATTTGTTATGCTTTTTACCCACTATGCTTGTGATTATATATGTGATTAACCATCTCCATAGCCTTAAGGTTATCCCGCTATGGGCTTCATTATTTTACGAGCACTACTGTTAGCACTGAAGTGAAAGCATTCAATGGTTTATGAGGCAGAGAGAGGTGTGTTTACTATGTCTATTGCTGCTCATGTTCGGAATTTGGGGCATTTGCTCTTATTCACTGTTTATATGTTTAATTTACAACAATTGTTTATTGAGTTCACATCACACATACCAGGGATTGTTTGGATGTTTTGAACAATTATTCCTATTGCAGTGACTTGTTGCCTTCTATTCTGACAGTAAACATATAGCCAAGCAGTATGGTGCCGCTGCTTTCATGTGATTAAGGCCGCAGCTGCAGCTGAAAGGTGTTATGGCGTACATGTCATTGAAATGAATAATTTTGTTGGATCATTATACCAGGCTCATTCCTGTGAAAGGAAGCGCGTTAGAGGGTAAAGAGTCAGAATATCGAGTTGGAAATGTCGACTTGCACTAATATCGACTTTGTAATATCGAGACACAGAAATATCGACAGCAAGAATATCGTGGTCAAGAATATCGAGTTTAGGGTAAGAAATATAGGGGGTCATTACAATAGCGGGCGGATCGCCACCGCCCGTATGGCGGTGGCGATCCGCCCGCCATTTTCCACCGCCCGCCTACCATTTACCCCCCGCCAAATCACGATGGCGGTGGGAAGCCGGCGGACGGAAAGACCGTCCGCCTGAGTTTACCGCCGGTCGTACAGGCGACCGTGCGGAAAACGGAGTTTAATATGATGGCGGTGTCTGTGAGACACCGCCATCCATATTAGAATGTAGGCGGTGAGGAGCCTTTTCATGGCGGCATTTCCGCCATGAAAAGGCATGCGGTATTCGCATTTGGGGGCCCGTTGCAGGCCCCCAGGATGTTGGGGGTGGGGGTGCACATGGGGGTACCTATGGTACCCCCTGCATTGGCATGCACAAGGTGGCAGGCACCGCGCGGTGCCTGTCACGTTGTGCATGCACAGTCAACATGCAGTTTGTACATTGCGGCGGGTGCTGCTGACAGCACCGCCGCCGCAATGTACAAAATGCGGGATGCGCCCGCAGTGTGGCGGGCGCATCCTAATGTGCCTGGCAGGACCGCCGCGACTTTGGCGGGCGGTCCCTGGCTCCGTTTCGGTGGCGGGCGGACTTTACGCCATCGTAATGGACCCCATAGTTTTTTTAAATATCGAAGTCATTAATATCGTTTGTAAAAATATAGTTGTTAAAAATGTCGGTTTTTTAATTAGTGTTATGTATTTTAGCATGTATTTAAAATGTATGTGCTCTATTTTTTTGTCAAAGTATTGCTATTGTTTTCTAATATATGTGTCAATTTTTTAGTAGTTATTAATTTTATTTTAAATTAATTTTACGTTTTAGTTCCGTAGCGGGTTGTGGGCTTATAGAGGAATAGGGTGTGAAGTAATTTAATTATAATAAATTAAATATTAATTTTTATTTATTAGTATTTATTTAATTTAGATTTTATAGTGTTAATTGTGGGAATTAATTTATTATTAATTAATTAATAATTAGCTGTTAATTTTTATTAATTAATTAATTGGTAAATATGTTAATTGTGTCATTTGTTTAGGAGCAGGTTGTGGGTTTATAGGGGAGTAGGGTGGGAAGTAATTTAATTATAATTAAATTATTATTATTATTTATTAATTAATATGTATTTATGTAATATTTGATAGTGTTAATTGTGGGAATTAATTTATTATTCATTATTTATTAATTGGTTGTTAATTATTAATAATTAATTGTTAATTATGTTAATTGTGTCATTTTTTTAGGAGTGGGTTGATATGGTAGTAGGGAGGGAAGTAATTTAGGGGCCTATTATGATGGCGGGTGGTCTTTGCCTGCCCGCAACCGCAACGGAGCACGGGACCGACCGCCGATGTTGCGGCGGTCCAGCCATGCAAATTAGGATGCGTCCGCCACACTGGCAGGCGCATCCTGGCCCTTTTACATTGCGGGTGGATCTGCTGGCTGCAGCCCCGCTCGCAATGTAAAATGATTGTGCACAGCATTGCCATGCACAACATGGCAGGCACCACGTGGTGCCTGCCACGTAGTGCATTGCAATGAGGGGGGTACCATAGGTACCCACATGTGCACCCCTCACCCCCCCAACAACCTGGGGGCCCGCAACGGGCCCCCAATATCAAACACCGCATGCCTTTCCATGGCGGCAGCGCCGCCATGGAAAGGCCAATAACCGCACGCATCATAATATGAATGGCGGTGTCTTGCAGACACCGCCACCATATTGTGTCCCTTTTCCGCCCGGTCGACAAGTCGACTGGCGGAAAAGCAGCGGACGGACTTCCCGTCCGCCGTGGTACCCCCCGCCATACTAATATGGCGGGGGGAGTACCAGGGACATTTGGCGGACGGATTGCCACCGCCGGGCCGGAGAGTAGCCACCACCGGCCCGGCGTGGCGATCCGCCCGCAATCGTAATGGGCCCCTATATTTTAATATATTTATTAATATTTTTTATATAATATTTATTTAATGTTACTTTATAGTGTTAATTGTGGGAATTTATGGGAATTAATTTATTAATAATTATTCATAATTTGCTTGTTAATTGTTATTAATTTATTAATTATTTGTTAATTAATTATGTTAATTGTGTCATGTTTTTAGAAATGGGTGGTGGGGTTTATAGAGGAATAGGGTGGGAGGTAATTTATTTTTAAATAATTAATTATTTGTTAATTAATGCTAATTAATTAATTGAAATTTAGATATGGCAATTGTGTCATTAATTTGATGTGTGAGTTGTGGGATTTATAGTGGTAAATGGTGGGAAGGAAATTTTTGTAAATTAATGATTTGTGGTTGATATTAATTTATTATTGTAAAATTAGTTATGGAAATTGTGTAATTCTTTTTAGGTGTGTGTTGTGGTATTTATTGCTCGGCCCCAGAACACGGATGTCGCCCCATCTGAAAGCCCTGCATTGGCTGCCGATCCGTAAGCGAATCAGTTTTAAAACGGGCGTTTTAGCCTTTAAAGCTCTTCACGGTACAGGTGCCTCTTATATCAGGAAAAGAGTACAGTTCTACTATCCTAGCCGTACTCTGAGGTCATCCTCTTTGCAGCAGGCTATCATCCCCAAGTTCACCCGCGCTCGAACAGGAGGCCGCTCCTTCCAGGTGCATGCAGCCAAACTGTGGAACAGCCTACCTTTGGGCCTCAGACAGATGCAGGATCTTTTACTTTTAGAAAGGCTCTGAAAACCTGGCTATTTCAGCAATAGGCTTCCTTTGGAGCAGCGTCTCCCGTCAGCCCCGCCTAGATGTCGTCAGTGCCGGGACACTCAACTGAGTAGCTGTGCGCTTTACAAATACCCAGCTAACATAACAGAGGGTGGAAAGTAATTTAGTTTAAAATAATTAATCATTACTTGATCATTAATAGTTATTTATTACTTGATACATAATTTTGGTAATTGTTTATTTTTTATTTTGTTTGTGGATTTTGGTTATATAGGCATAATGTTTGGTTAGTATATTAATTTTGATCTGTTTTAATGTTTTTTTAATTAATAATATTTGTTTAATTGATAAATAATTGTGTTAATTATGGAGGTACACTTTTTTAAAATTTAGATGTGTGTTGTAAATTGTGTGGTGTTATAGGGTAGGTAAAAATATTATATTTATGTAATAAATATTGTTTTTGATTATAAACAATTTTTATTATAAAATATTCATTTGTTTGTAAATTATTTTTACATTTTTAGAAAATAATCTAGGTATGTAATTTTTAGTTTTTTTTAACATTATATTATGTTTCTATCTTTTGTAATTTAAATTCTTTTTATATATGTTTTGTTTTTGTAATTGTTATGATCTTTTATATTGTAGTTGATATTTTGTTTGTTTTTAAATTTACATTTTCTTCACTGGGAATAGTAATTTTTACCCCTCCGCTATCCAACACTTTCCGTACTGTTGCACTCGCTGGAGTGCGAATAGTAATTTTTTTCCCCTCCGCTATCCAAAACTTTCCCTACTGTTGTACTCGCTGGAGTGAGAATAGTACTTTTATTCCCTCCGCTATCCAACACTTTCCCTACTGTTGCACTAGCTGGAGTGGGAATAGTAAGTTTTACTCCTCCGCTATCCAACATATTCCCTACTGTTGCACTTGTTGGAGTGGGAATAGTAATTGTTTCCCCTCCACTATCCAACACTTTCTCTACTGTTGCTCTTGCAGGAGTGGGAATAGTAATTGTTTCCTCTCCGTTATCCAGCACTTTCCCTACTGTTGCACTCGCTGGAGTGGGAATAGTAATTTTATCCCCTACGCTATCCAACACTTTCCCTACTGTTTTGCTCATTGGAGTGAGAATAGTAATTGTATCCCCTCTGCTAAACAAAACTTTCCCTACTGTTGCACTAGCTGGAATGGGAATAGTGATTTTTACTCCTTCGCTATCCAACACATTCCCTACTGTTGCACTCGTTGGAGTGGGAATAGTAATTTTTACCCCTCCGCTATCCAACACTTTCCCTACTGTTGCACTCGCTGGAGTGTGAATAGTCATTTTTACCCCTCCGCTATCCAACACTTTCCCTACTGTTGTATTCACTGGAGTGGGAATACTAATTTTTACCTCTCCGCTATCCAACACTTTCCCTACTGTTGCACTTGCTGGAGTTGGAATAGTAAATATTTTTCCTTCGCTATCCAACACATTCCCTACTGTTGCACTCGTTGGAGTGGGAATAATAATTTTTACCCCTCCACTATCCAACACTTTCCCTACTGTTGCATTTCCTAGAGTGGGAATAGTATTTTTTACCTATTCGCTATCCAACACTTTCCCTACTGTTGCATTCGCTGGAGTGGAAATAGTAATTTTTACCACTCCGCTATCCAACACTTTCCCTACTGTTGCACTCGCTGGAGTGAGAATAGTAATTTTTACCCCTCCGCTATCCAACACTTTCCCTACTGTTGCACTCATTGGAGTGGGAATAGTAAATTATTCTCCTCCGCTATCCAACACTTTCCCTACTGTTGTATTCACTGGAGTGAGAATACTAATTTTTACCTCTCCGCTATCCAACACTTTCCCTACAGTTGCACTTGCTGGAGTTGGAATAGTAAAAAAATGTCCTTCGCTATCCAACACTTTCTCTACTGTTGCACTCGCTGGAGTGGGAATAGTAATTTTTACCTATCCGCTATCCAACACTTTCCCTACTGTTGCATTTCCTGGAGTGGGAATAGCATTTTTTACCTATTCGCTATCCAACACTTTCCCTACTGTTGCATTCGCTGGAGTGGGAATAGTAATTTTTACCCCTCAACTATCCAACACTTTCTCTACTGTTGCCCTCAATGTAGTGCAAAATGTAGATTTAAAAAATATTAAATATTTTAATATTTTAATTTATAATATAATTTTTTTCAAATACATTTTTATGTTACAGGTGTATGTATATATATTTATTTATTATTTTTAATATATTTATAACATTTTAAAATGTATTAAAATTATTATTTATTAATTGTTTTTAAGTAAATATATATATTACATTTTATATATTTATGCTGACTTTTTTACATTAAATGTATTACTTATAATTGTAAACATTTACAAATAAATCTAAATATTTTTTTAAAGTTTAATTTATTATATCCGTTCAGTAATTCCAGAAAATTCAAAAAATAAGAGTCAAAAATCAATTTCCCATAGGAAACTTTATGCAAGGCTACAGCCGAAATTCACTGAACGGATTTACCCCAAATTTGGCAAAAGGTACTGCTTGGCTCAGAAAGCGACATTTTTAAAAATGGTGTAAATCCGTTCAGTAGTTGCTGAGAAAATCAAAAATAAAGGTTTCGATATTTAGAGGCACGGAGGATCCGCGGACCCTCCCGACCACGAGCTTCATGCTAATTGGCTGTCAACACTCCAAACCAGGAAGTGTTGGCAGCCATCTTGTGCCTCGATTGAACCGAGGCACAAGAAAACAGAAAAACTAAGGCGCAAAACAAGAAAAGGGGGCAGGGTAGGAACACCCTGACCCCCTAGGCCTGCTCAGGGGGTCCCACAAAAGCATTTTTTTTTTTTTAAACGGCAAAATTCGCGTAGGATCCGCGAATCCCGTCGTGAAGAAAAAAAAATATTTAGCCCCCGGGTGGGCCAAGTCCCGGGGGCATGCGGAAATTTAATAGCGGGGGCCCAGGGAGGCCCCCGCAGCCCCGGGGATCGCCACCCCCGGGGCTTTCCATAAATATTTGCGGGGGCTCATGGGCCCCCCGCAGCCCCGGGGACCGCCACCCCCGGGGCTTTGCTTTGTTAATGTTGGGGAGGGCCCGGGGACCGCCACCCCCTGTGGCTTTTGTCAAATATTTGCGGGGGCACACAGCCCCCGCAGCCCCGGGACCGCCACCCCCGGGGCTTGTTTTTAAAAAAATTACCTGTGTGGGGGCTCGAGCCCCCACACGCCCGGGGACCACCACCTCCCGGGGTACTAAATATTTAAATATGGGGGTCCGTTACGGACTCCAGAGCACTGAGGACCACCACCTCCCCGGGGCTTTGAAAATGTTGGGAGGGGGCCACCGGCCCCACTCCTGGAGCCTGTGATGGCCCTGGGGACTGCCACCCCCAGGGCTGGCTACTGCAGTGTCCCGGGGTGCCCACCCCGGGACACTGCTGTTTGCTATGGATTTTGGAAGAGAAAGCAGGAAACGTGCTCTCTCTTCCAAAATCCCAGCAGATTGCTTTTCCACACGGGGAGCTGCATGTTAGCAGCTCCCCATGTGGAAAAGCAATGCCGGCTCCCGCAGGAGGCGGGGAGCCGGCGGGACCGTGGGGGCATTGGGGCTCCCCCCACGGTCCCCAACAGATAGGGCCTGCCCCGGGGGATGGGGTCCCCGGGGCTAGTAGTGGCCCGGGAGGGGGGCCACGCGGCCCCCTCCCCAAAATTTTACAAAAAAAGGCCGGCTTCGGGGGATGGGGTCCCCGGGGCAATAAAGGCCTCAGGAGGGGGCCACGCAGCCCCTCCTTACAAAGCCTTAAAAATGTGGCCATGCCCGGGGACGGGGTCCCGGGGCCGGAGTGGCCACAGGAGGGGGCCACACGGCCCCCTTCCCGTTCAGTTTTTTTTTTTTTAAATAAAAAGAGGGTCAGGCCCTGGGGGATGGGGTCCCCAGGGCCCAAAGGAAAAAGAAGGGGGCCACACAGCCCCCTTCTAAAAAACAAACCAAAAAGACGCGATCGTGCCTCAGGCCCCACCCCCTCCCTTCACCACTCTGCAAACGCGCCCTGTGGCGCGTTTTAAATTGGGGCATTAATTCCCCTTGAATACTGGGGGTCCCTGGCGGCCAACTAGCCCACCAGGTACCTCCAGTGCACGCCACAGGGCTGCGTTGCAGAAAGGTGGTGCAGGCCACGCCCCTTTTTACACCTCTGTGCAACGCAGCTGTGTGGCGCTTACTGGAGGTACCTAGTGGGCTAGTTGGACCCCAGGGACCCTCAGGATTCAAGGGACTTAATCTCCCAACTTAAAACGGCCACAGGGCTTGTTTGCACACATGTCACCTCAGGCCCCCCTCCCTTCACCACTGTGCAAACGCGCCCGGGGCACGTTTTAAGAGGAAGTTTTAATCCCCCTGCCCTATTATGTACTAGGGCCTTACAGAGGAGGTTATGCTAATGACAGGGTACCCCAACGCATAGTGTTCCCTAGTGTATGGAGGTGTTTTCACTGTATTCTAAGTGTCTTTTAGCATAGCACTGGCTCTAGGCCTGGTTAGTCCGAGTCAGTTACCACCAGTACCCGTCTGAAAAAGTTGTGGGCACAGGATGATTTTACAACAAGGCCTCTTTCTGCTCCTCTGTTGGTTCTTTCTGCACATGTCTTGCTTCTTCCTGCTCTTTTCTTCGTCTTTGTGGACTTCTTTTGCTTCTTTCTGCATTTCTTTTGCTTCTTTCTGTGCGTTTTTTCTTCATTCTTCACATGTCCTACCTCTGTAAGCATAGTTAGAAACTAGCATTTAAAAAACCTTTGAAATTCACTTAAAAACCATAGATTTCAGGCACGTTATAGTTAGAAATTAGCATTTAAAAAACCTTTGAAATTCACTGAAAAAACCATAGGTTTCAGGCACGTTATAGTTTAGTTTTTGCTCTTCTCTTTTTCCCTTTTTTTTTTTTTTTTGGTTGGATCCACCAGGGGGAGGGGGCGGGGGGGAAGCTTTAAAGCGGATATCAGTTATTTTCTGTTTGCCATATGTGATTTATGTTTGTTCTGATTCCTTAATAAAAAATATTTTTTTAAAAAAACCTTTGAAATTCACTGAAAAAAACATAGGTTTCAGACACGTTATAGTTAGAAATTAGCATTTAAAAAACCTTTGAAATTCACTGAAAAAACCATAGGTTTCAGGCACGTTATAGTTAGAAATTAGCATTTAAAAAACCTTAGAAATTCACAGAAAAAACCATAGGTTTTAGGGACAGTTATAGTTAGTTGGACATTTCACTCGTACAAAACCAGTGAAATTCCCCGTTATAGTTAGTTCAGCTAACTATAACTCGCGCCCCATAATGCACTGCTGATGACGTCACATAATACATCACTCATGACATGGTCAGTGACATCACTGATGACATCTCAAATGACATCACTGATGACATCACTGATGACATCATCCATGTGATAATTTGATGGATCTTCTCACACCCTAATATAACCTTTGATACACCCACTCTAAATTACAGACTGCCATTCTCAAAACCATAGACACTCCAACACCAATAACTACATACCCACTCACTGATTCTTAGGTCTACACACACATCCACTCACTCACCCGTACAGTCACTCATACTTACGGTCACTCAGTACTAGGACTATCATATGCACTCATACACCTACATAGACATTCACACACCGCCACTCATCCATAGAGGTACTCACACACCTAGTCAGTCATGCAAATAATTAATCACACTGCCATTTACTCACCTATACAGTTATACACACACCAGCTCACTTACTCATACAAATACTAGCACATTCTTACACTCTTATACAATCCCTGATACAAGTACACACTCATCCATACAGCCATTCTCACAATCACACACTCTCACTGATAGCCATTTATATACTCCAACACGCATATATACTGCCTTTCACATATGTAGTTACTCACACATGTAGCACTGAGATATACATTCACTCACTAACACACCCATACAAACACTCACCCACCCATACAGTCCATCACAGATGCACTCTTGAAACCATGCACCCAGTGAATCACCCACTCACACATCTATGCACAGAGTCACACACACCCCACCCACACAAACACTCAGGCACCCATACAGATACTCAGACAAACAATCAATAACTCATATAGACACTCATGTAGCTATTCACAAACCCATGCAGCCGCTTACACAGCAACAGACAGACGGATACAGACATTCACACAGTTTAGTCACTAACCCATGCATTCAGTAAGATACGTTTAATCACTCACTTATAGAGTCAGTCACGCACCTACTAAATCATCCATTCAGACACTTATACACCCACTCATTCTTCAATACGCCTTTCCCTATATATATTAAACATATTTAAACTTTACAGAAACACACAGTCACTGGATGATGTCATCAGTGATGTCATTTGAGATGTCATCAGTGATGTCACTGACCATGTCATGAGTGATGTAATATGTGACGTCATCAGCAGTGCATTGTGAGGGCAGCGAGTTATAGTTAGCTGAACTAACTATAACGGGGAATTTCACTGGTTTTGTACAAGTGAAATGTCCAACTAACTATAACTGTCCCTAAAACCTTTGGTTTTTCTGTGAATTTCTAAGGTTTTTAAATGCTAATTTCTAACTATAACGTGCCTGAAACCTATGGTTTTTCAAGTGAATATATATATATATGGCAGGAGATAGGAGTCCCCTTTGAAATCATCAATGACAGAGATCCAGGATAATCTGTCAATCTTACTCATAATCAAGAAAGAATACTCATTTTGGGATTAACGTTTTCTCCCCTATTGGCTCCCAATTTCACATACATCAGGATTGTAACTGCACAAATAGAAGAACTAATAAAACCAACACAATGCACAATACCTCTAGATTTAAAATTGGTCACATTCCTGAGTTGCTAGAGATTCATGAATTAACTAGAGGAGCACACACAAGACCCTGACGTAAATACAACCCAGTCACATCTTGGAAGAAAGGGCGTTGGATGTTGAATTGACATCTCAGGGTGAACTGGGACCAGAAAATGGATTGACAGAGGAAATTAAACAGAATTTGGAAAGAACAATGTCCAACATTGTAGCCCTAAATGAAATGGGATTCATCACGGACACGCCATGACAAAGTGGATGCAACCAAAAATCCAAATTCTGTCCTCAATTGCCAGCAGGCAACAAAATGTATCTTTTCTACGAGTTTGTGGTGGACAATCTAAACAACCTATGAAAGAAGTGGTACAATAGAAGGAACAAGGGAAATTTCACATCGAAGGATTAGAATGATATTGAAACCTTGAAAAAACCATCAGACAAGGGGGGAAATATTGTACTGATGGATTGTACCATAGACCTGATGGAAGCAAAATGCCAGCTGGAGAACAAAGCTCATTACAAATGTCTTCCCCAAAATCCAATTAAACAAATTGAAGCAGAATACCGCCTAAAATTAAAAATATTGCATGAGGTGGATCTTTTTGATTGGGATGAATACCAATACCTCCATACAGAGCATGCTAAAATAGCCACAATGGGGCCTATTAGGATGGCGGGCGGACTTTAGTTCACCCGCCACCCTAGCGGTAACGGGACCGGCCGCCAGACATGTGGCGGTCCCGCCACCCTAAATATGATGCGACCGCCACCACGGCGGTCGCATCTGGCGATTTAACATTGCGGCGGGTGCTGCTGGCTGCAGCACCCGCCGCAATGGTGAAATGTCATGTTGTGCATTTCCATGCACAACGTGTCAGGCACTGCGCGGTGCCTGCCACCTTGCGCATGGACATGCAGGGGGTTACCGTAGGTACCCCCCAAGTGCACCCCCCCAAGTGCACCCCCCCCACCCACCCGGGGGCCCGCAATGGGCCCCCAAAGCAAATCCCCGCCAGCCTTTCCATGGCGGCATTGCCGCCATGGAAAGGCTTTCAAAACCTCACATACTAATATGGCTGGCGGTGCCTTCTAGGCACTGACACCGTATTTGGGCCCCTGCTCCGCCCGGCCAGCAATTATAACGATTGCCGACCGGCGGAAAAGCGGCAGATGCACTTTGCGTCCGCCGCAATACCCACCGCCATCGTAATATGGCGGTGGGTAATTCACGTTACGATGGCGTAACGGTCGCCACTGCCAGCCCGGCGGTGGTGATCGTTACGCCATCGTAATGACCCCCAATGTATACAATATATTTCTTCCCCAAAATGAATAAAGACACTAAGGCACCACCTGGCAGTCCAATAGTCAGCTGCATTGGTTCCCACTTGGAGAACAGTTTAAGGAATCTTGATCCTGGACAGAATAACCTGTAACATAGATCATCTTGTGTTTGTGCTAGAGTGTGTCTGTAAAAATCTCTATGTAGGGAGCACAATTAATAAATTGAAACTGAGGATCCTTCAACATTTGTGAGCCATCAAAAATGGGGACAGGATGAACCCTAGGCCTGCCACTTTGATCAACATCATGGACGGTCCCTAGCAGGATGTATGTACTATGGGATCAAGCATGTTAAAATCCATCCATGTGGGAGTGATAGAGAGAAGGAACTAAGGAGAAAGGAATATAAATTAATTATGATACTGGGCATGAAGGCCCCTGGGGGTCACAAACATGAATGTGGAATTCCATGTACATCTGTAATATGAACATGAACCATCAATAATCAATACTGATATATTTCCTGATATGTGCCATAAAACTCCTTTCTCCATGTCTCTTCCAAAATGTTTGACATCTTGATTAATTGTTGCCTTTATAATAATCCTGGTCCATGTACACCACAATTAAGCACATTGCACTTTACTTTGAACGATAGATGTTCATCCTCAGTGAGTGTCCATCTACGTCCCTTCCAAATGTTTAAAACCTTTATTAAATGTTGCTTTTATAATGACTCTGGTTCATATGCATTACAACTGTGCACACTGCATTTTGATTTGAATGATTTTTAAAACCTTGATTAATTATTGCTTTTTTAAAGTCTCTGGATCGGGAAACAGTCAGAACAACTGGGGCAGAGCCACGAGTGTTCCAACTTCGCAAGCGTTACCATGCTTGCCGTAACCATGCATATTCCTTAACCACGCATATGCATGGTTAAGGCAGTGCACGGTCTAGCTGCTGGCTGGCGGAAGAAAGAAGCAGGAAGGATCGGGAGAAGAGGTGACACGGTGAGGTATGGTTTTGGGGGGTCGTGGTAGTTTTCAGGGCTGGGGGGTCAGGGTAGTTTTCAGTGCTGGGGGGTTCAGGGTAGTTTTCAGGGCTGGGGAGGGTTGGGGTAGTTTTCAGGGTTGGGGGGGTTCCGAGGTAGTTTTCAGGGCTTGGGGGGGGAGGGGGTCGGGATAGTTTTCAGGGCTGGGAGGGTCGGTGTAGTTTTTAGGGCTGGGGGTAGTTTTCAGGGCTGGGGGAGGGGGTTGTTTTTAGGAGGGAGTGAGTAGTTTTAGTTAACAGGGCGAAGGCGGGGCAGGGATTGTTATACTTTTTTTTAGGGCTTAGAGGAAAGGTAGCTTTTAGGGCTCTGGGGGTCAGGGTAGTTTTTAGGATTTAGGGGAGGGCGGGGTAGTTTTTAGGGCTCAGGGGCGGTTTGTGCAGTGTATACGGCTTAGGTGAGGGGGGGGTTAGTTTTTAGGACGGGGCAGGGAAGTTTTTAGGACTGAGGGTGGGAGGGGGTTGGGTTTCAGTCAGGAGGGGGATAGTTTTAGGAGTCGGGGCTTCAATTGTGACATTATTTCTTATGCAGCTGACATGCACATACTTCGTTCCAACTAATCTAACATCAATGCAACCCAAAAATATAAAGCCTAAATGGAAACAGTTGCTAGTTAAATGTGTTCCAATTGCTTGAAACTTAATAGCTACAAATCAGAGGTTCTCAATTTTTGTGAAGGTTCGTTTGCATGGATGTCTTGATTAGCTTGGGGTTTACACCTCTTAATTCTCCCAAAGAATCTTGGCATCCTGTTGGACGATAAACTCTCTTTTATGCAACATGTTAACCACAATGTGCCAGCATGCTTTCACTTCCTTAGAATGCTGCATAAAATCCTTCCTCATCTGCATATGGAGTCTCACAAATCCGTTGTCCAGGCAATTATAATTTCACAGCTGGACTACAATAATTTAGTGGCTTGCCGTTTTATGTAGTGCAAACTCTACAGTAATGTATTGGTGTGCATTACATGAACACCAGTTACACTACACAAGGTCACATATATACTACAGGACCTGGCTTGGCAGTTCGTGCTGGACTGTTCCCATGAGGCACTGGGTCAAGACTGATTTGCATATCTCTGGATCTAAACTGGGATGACATGGTGAGCAAAAGAACGATGGATTTAACCCAGATCTATTGACTGGGGTGAATGTTTGATTTGCTCCGCATTCCGTACATCATCTGTGTGTCATATACATACTATTCACATTTTTTAGGCACAGAGAGATTAAGTGATTTGCCCAGAATCACAGGATGTTCAGGTGATGCCGGGACTCGAACATTGGTTTCCCAGATCCAAAGTCGGCAGTTCTGGCGTAATGGCACATACTCTCCCATTTGGGTGCTCCACAGTGTCTTATTCATTATCATTCAATTTTCCACAGTGCAACTGCCAGATGTTTACTTAATGTCGTTCCTCTGTTTCCTCAGATTTAAAGAACTCCTTTTACTCCTAATACAGAAGCGTATCTTATTAAAAACCTATTTATCCCCCCTTAAACTCTGTCAATAACATTGGACCACTACATCTAAGAAAAGGAAGTTTCTTCCTCACAGTCTGCTCAGGTCTTCTCCCTCCAAGAAATTGACTCCCCCCTAGCTGAAAGGCAGCAGAATGGGAGGTCATGCCTCCTTATTTTTAGCAGTGAAACAAACATTGGAATCGTCTCCTAGCAGGCATGGATTAGGCCCTACACTATACTTATTTTACAAAAAGCTAAAAACGTGGCTATTATAAATGTATTCCTTTTCAGTGTGTGCACTTGTGTGAGTATTATAGCAAATTCGTGAAGAATTTTGCTGGAATGTGTGTTAATATGCGCAAATTATTGTGTAAGGGTGTAGATTTCATTTGGTCAGATATTTGTGAGAAGGAATTTAATATGGTTAAGGCAATGCTAAAGAAAACTCCCAAGTTGAAGAGTTTTGATCCCACCAAAGGTGCAGTTCTCATCATTGATGCCAGTATGAAAGGTTTAGGGGCTGTGTTGCAACAGAGAGATGGGGTCACAGAGAACGTAATCTTGTTTCTTTTGCGAAGTCTTAGAGGTGCAGAACTGCGCTACTCTGTCATCGAAAGAGAGGCCCTGGCTGTTCACTGGGCCATTAAGAAATTAAAGAATCTTCTGTGGGGATTAAAATTTGAAGTACGAACTGACCACAAGCCTTTATGTCAGGTGTTCAACAAAAAAGGGATTGATGCGATTTCAGGGAGAATTTCCAAATGGGTAGTAGCACTTCAGGGATACGATTTTAGGGTTGAGTACTTACCAGGTGCTAAGAACAATGTTGCAGATACACTATCAAGGTTGGTGGTCCCAAGTGGTGATACAACCAATTCTAAAGAAGATGAACTGAATGAATGGGTCTGTGCCATTGAGAGTGGGGGAATGAAGGAAAGTAGATGGCGCGAAGAGAGTGCCGCTGATAAAGAATTTCTTGAGCTTACCTCCTTGCTTGAGAAAGGATGGAATCAGAAGGTGAGGGGTGAGTGTGAAACATATTGGTTAGTAAAGGACGAGCTTTTGGTGTGTGATGGTCTTATCTTTAGAGGGACCAGATTGATTCCTCCTAGTGCTCTTCGTAAAGAACTTCTTGATATTGCTCATGAAGGGCATCAAGGGATGTCTAAGACGAAGGAGAGGCTTAGACTTACTTATTGGTGGCCGGGCATGGATTTGCAAGTTGAACGGCTTATAAGGGACTGCATACCGTGTTGCATGAGTGAGAAGTGTCAGAAGCCTAGAGTTCAGCCCATGGTCATTAGGGAACGTCCTAAGAGGCCATGGGAAGAGTTAGCCTTTGACATATTGGGGCCCATTAGAGGGAATGGTTGTGATAGCTATGTTTTTGTGTTAATTGATTTGCATTCCAGATGGCCAGAAGTGAAAATCACTAGAAGTATCGATACCAAGCAAGTTATAGGGTTTCTCAGGGAAGTCTTTGGTAGAGAAGGTTTACCTGGAACCATACTAACTGATAATGGAACTCAATTAGTTTCAAATGAAATGGAGGAGTTCTTGTTGAGGTGTTCCATCAAACACAAGAGGTGTGCACAATATCATCCCGAGAGTAATGGTATGGTGGAACGCTTCAACCGTGTCTTGAAGGAAACCATTGATTTAGCCAAACAGAATTGCCTAAATTGGAAAGAGGAAGTTATCAGAAAGGTGGAAGTCTACAGAGTGTCTCCTCATGCTATTACAGGTCGCACCCCATTTGAGTTACTCAAAGGTAGATGCGCCAAAACGTTGGTTGCTCCTTTCTGGATCAATGACACTGAATCCAGAAGAGGTGTGAAAGTCTCCAGTAGTAATTGGAGATTAAGAGAGAGTGAAAGAATAAAGGCACGGAAGGTGAACTATGATCAAAGAAAAGCGGTTAAGGTCACTCCTGTCATGGTAGGTGATTTGGTTATGATCAGAGCTCCCCTTGGCAGGAAAACCTCCAGTTTGTTTCAAAAACCTCATAGGGTTGTCAAAGTTTTAACCAATGCTATTAAAACTGAAGACTCACGCATTTGGAATTTAAACAGAGTGCTCGTCATTACAAATAGCAAGGTAAAAGCTAGAGAGGGAGCTTCTTCCTCTCATATGTTTCCTACAAGTTCTGCAGAGGAGAATAACAACAACAATTTTTCCAGAGACAAAAGGATTACCAGATTACCTATGAAATTTGATGATTATTTTATGTAATGAGTTTTCTTGTTCTGTTGTTTGTATATAGGGAGAAGGTGTGTAATATTGTGCATATACATGTTCTTACTTCAACACATTTCTGTATTGCATCTTGTGTATGTTTGAAGGTGCGCCATGGTGATGGAACCTGGTGTACTGATCTCTCTGTTCATCTATGTCAGTTGCATCTGACACTGGCTGCTGGATGGATGGGACTTTATTACTCCATTAAACTTGTTCTACATTTCAACTACTTGGAGCCTTTCTACTTTAATTTTATCTGAATCTTACAACTTGCACAAGGAAATCGTTGTTATCAGCGTGCTTTACAAAACCATCATCATCATGTACTCTTTACCTCTGCACAGTATTCAGACAAATCAAGGGAACGAGCAAATAAATAATACTGACATTTTTTCGGTAGGGTTTTATTTATCCATATTTTATGTTTTCGCTTCATTCAACCTTTCAGGCTTTACAGGAGCTCATGACATAGAAGCAAAATGTAAGTTCCTCTTTGACATTAGTAATTAATTTTCCATTGCAGATTAAGCCAAATGTGAAAACAAACCTCGCTGCTGGAATCTACTCATCATAGCAATGAGATATTATTCCACATCTGTAATGGAATTAATTTAAAACTGACAATTCCGAAGAAGATTGCAATTTAAAATAGTTTTGTGCTCAGCTTGCAAGAACCCCTGCATCGAAAAACACACTTTCCAAACTATTTCCCTGCATGAGTTTTGAGTGATATATCAAGTTTATTCACGTTTTTTTGGACCAAAGATCCTCAAACATTTCCACAGATACATTAAAAAATCTAAAATCTCACATCCTTATAAAAACATCATAATATACACTCAAATTCCCTTTCAGCTTAGCCCATAACAATATGCATCAAATAATATTACAATTCATTTCTAAAACCATTTAAAAATACTTTAACCCTTTGCATGAATTTCCCAATGGCAACAGCTATATCTAAATGGCTCAATTCTGTTACAAGGGTTACTGCCTGGGCCCTATCTTTTATATCATACTTCTTAAAAATCGGGCGTAAAAACTGTATTCGAATATCTAAAAGCTTCTGACAGTCCATTAATATATGTAAAATGTCACACGAAGTGCCTAAAGTGCAGGTGCATTTTCCTTATTATCTATCATAGAGCCTTTCACCCCATTATTTGCGTAACTGGGGTTCACCCCAATTCTTAGCCTTAATACTTCCTTCGTAAATGCCAATCGGGTAACCTATCAACATAAGGGAAGCATTGATCGTTTTTCCACGCGGTAGCCATAAAATGTGCTGAAATTTTATTCAAGAGATAATCTTGGTCCTGTGCTCGCGAAATTTCTTTGCCCTGCACCCTAAGTTCCCTCTTGTCCATTTTCATCAGGTAAGTGTTAGGGCACAGTTTAACCTTCATCAAACAACATGCCTTTGTAATAGTAGCTCTTATCTCTTTTGCCCAGTTTAATTCACTCTTCTCAATTTCATTTTTGCACCATTGTGATATTTTAAAAACCTCCCTGTTCCTAAATGCTGCCAGAAACGAAGTAGGGCCATACAAGCTAAAATGCCCCATGAGGTAATTCCCAATTCAAGTCTCACTGCCTGAACCATTGCCTGCTTAGGCAATGAGAATACATTTTTCAAAGTTTTACCCTCCTCAGCATCCCAACCATATTTGCCACTCAAGTAAAGTAATTCGGCACCATACAAAAACTGAGGGGGTACCATAGCTGAGTAAGCTTTTAAAACCGGTCTATCAGACATCGCGCCATAAACCGTATTGAATTTTTTCAATCCGCTGACCGATGCTGAAGATCTCAGCTTTAATGCATCTAGGTGTGTATGCCATTTCAGACTTCTTTCAAACCACATTCCCAGATACCTATATTTTACAACCTTTTCCAGCTTCTCTGCACCCAGAAACCAAGTAAACCCAATTTTCTTTCGGCCAAATCCTAATATCTTTGTCTTGTCCATGTTAACGACAAGTTTTTTCAAACGACAGTAATCATTGAACCTACTTAACTTCCTTTGCAGGCCAATTTCAGTTAGATCCATAATTACTAAATCGTCCGCATATAATAAACATGCAATATGCTTTCCATCTTGTTTTGGGCTTGCCCCAATTACATTACCTAAAATTGATGGCAAATCTGCTAAGAACAGGGAGAACAGCAGAGGGGGCAATACGCACCCCTGCCGCAGCCCGTTTCCAATCTCAATTTTTCTGGATAGGCTTCCCTCTGTATCTAGAATTATCTGGGCCCAGTTGTTTGTATGAAGAGTTTGTATCAGTCCTAACAAATCCTTTGGGATACCATATCCAATTAAAGTCTCCCACAGCAGCTCCCGGTCCACTAAATCAAAGGCTGCGCGGAAGTCCACGAAGCAGCAGAACAAACTTCCCCTCTGCTCAATCGACTTCCGCGCAATGGACCAGAGAGCAAAGCAGTGGTCGACCGTAGAATGTCCTGATTTAAACCCCCTGTTCAGGGGGTACAATCTGATTTTCTTCAGCCCAGTCCCTGAGCAATTCCAGTAATACTTTCATGAAGACTTTTCCCCTATATCCAGGAGATTTATTAACCTATAGTTCTTTGGCGCTTTTAAATCACCCTTCTTATGGATTGGTCTTATGATGGCTCCTCTCCAGTTTTCTGGAACAATCCCTAACTCTAGGATCTCTTGAAACATCTTTGCGAAAAACTGTGCCTACCACTCGGGTCTTGTTTTTATTATCACTACCAGCAGGTTATCAGGGCCTGCGGCACGAGTAAGGTTCAGATTTGTAATAATTTTCATAATGTTACTAGGGGTATAATATTCTTTTATATCATCCCTCACTCGTACCCATGCTATTATACTTGCCTTGTCTAGTATTGGCCATTTCCCATAAATTTCTCCCAGGTAGCCAACCCAATCGTCTTCAGGGACTATACAATCTAGGGATCCTATTTTCCTACCGGCACTCTCTTGGACCATCTTCCAAAACCCTTTCACATCTTTAGATTCAATTACAGTCAGCATATTTACCCAGCAACTATCTTTATAAGTTCTTTTTATATTCCTAACTAACGATTTATACTTTCTCCTTAGTTTCTGGAGGGTCAATGATGCATCCACATTATACCTTGCCCTCAATCTTCTCTCACTTTGCCTGATAAGTGCCTTGGTTATACGGCCTTCCTCGTCGAACCAGGGACACTCATTTTTGTAAGATCTTTTACTTCCCAACCCCGGTTTACTTCCTTTAAATTTTACCCGTAGGCTTTCCACCAACTTGCTTATTGTATTTTCAAACCAGGCACTGCCATTTTTAGTTGAGATTTCTTCTAGGGGAATAGTCTGCTGGATACCCCTTAGCTTTCCTATATGTTCTTCCGATATACGGGTTGTCAGCCGTTTTGGGTATTCCACATGTACCTGAAGTACCGACTCTCTATTTTTGCCCCTTGTTATATGTAACTCTGACCTCAGTGGATAATGATCACTGCCTCCAATTTTTGCTACCTCGAAGTGTTTTATTAGGCCAAAGCTCCAGGCATGGGTAAACACATAATCTATCGGGCAGAGTTGCTGGCCATTCACAAAGGTACGGCTTGCTGGCCAATCCGTCTGCATTCTCCCATTTACACATACCATACCCAATGAGCCCATTAACTGTGTAAAAGCCACATCTTGGGGCAAGATCTCTCCACTAGGGAAATTGGCCACTTCAATATTATAGGATATTAACATTTCCTTACACCAACAATCTATCCTACGGGGTCCAATCTATGATTAAAATCACCCAACACCAATAACACATCCTTCTGATAGTAATCACTCACAAACGTTATATCCTCTTTTAGTTTTCCCAGATTTTCGTTGTATTCGCTCTCATTTCCCTTCTGTATATACACATTTATGATACATATTCCCTTGTAACATGGTTCAGACTTCTGTAACAGCACCCTACAACCTAATGCCCATTTACACTGTAATTTCACGGCTTCCACCTTCCTGGCAATTTTTACAGAAATCAATGTTAATTGCCCTCCTGAAGGTCTACCCAAGGGATTTTTTCTTGCTGATTTAGAATATTGAGCAAATCCTTCGGTAACTAGGGTAGCTAGGGTATCGTCGCACAGCCAAGTCTCCTGTAGACACACAATATCATTACTCCTAACAAGCTTTTTAAAACTGTCCTGGTTCGATATTTTATTATAACCATTTATATTCCATGATAGTATCGACAGGCTGTGCGGCGACCCATACTCCTAGTCGATCTCACTCAGATACCCCTCCTCCTCATACTCCTCATACTCTGGGGGTTCTAGTGCTTTGAACCTATTTCCAACAAGCAAATCTCTTTCGTGTCTTGCTTTTCCTTTTTCAATTATGGTTATTTCAAGATCCTCCTTCTTATCCCAGCTTGAATTGATTAGTCTTATCTGCCGTGCTCCTAATCCAGCATGGTTTGTAAGAAAATGCAGCCCCTGCCTTTCTTTCTGAATTTCCTCCCATCTTACCAATCTAATACCCTCCTTTAGCAACTCATTTTTAGCTTTTTCGACTGCAGTCTTTACTAAGGCTGAATAAAAAAGGACCTTAGTTACTTCACCCCCTTTATTGTTTATGAGGAACCCTACTTCTCTAAGATCCTCTGTGCCAATATTACGGAGGCTTGCACATTTTGATAAAGAAAAGAGGAGTTGTGATCGATTTAGGGTTTTAATTTCTTAGCTTTTTCCCATCTTTGCCCTGTCTCGATGGCTCTAGAAGAACCCATAGGTCCAGGGTAGATTCTAACTTTAGACCATATGAGCCCTCCAGCGGTGCAACCTCCCTTCTATCCTTTAGTTCCCCCTTTATCCTTCTTCCTAAGTGCATTACTACTCCTAGGGCTACTAAGTCCTGATCGTAGCTTCTTACCCATCCTCCATTCTATAACTTCCCCCTCTTCCTCCCCTGGGGATTTTCTAAGGTTAATTTTACTATTCTTTGGTTTGCCTAGCTGTTTCCCATGCCTCCCCTGTTCAACTAGGGTACTGGCATATATCTCTTTTTCCAGGGACTTTTTCTTATTCCTCTTAGGGCTTATGATCTCTTTCCTTCCTCGACTCCCATATTCCTTCTCAACACCCTTCCCTTTTCTCGGCCTCCGTGCCGTTATTCTTTTACTAGGGGCTATCTGCTCCCACCATGACCATGGGAGGCACTTCTTGTAATTCCTCCTTTCTCCCCGTCTTCTTATGATCATAGGGTATCGAGATATATATACACTTGGTTCCTCTTTCTGTGGTAGGGCAACCCTTATTGCTACTTCCTCCCTACTGCTTGCCCTTTCCTGGTCTTCTCCAACTGGCCTGACTATTGCAGGCATTAACCCTTTTATTTGTGTCAGTTCTCCTAGTATTGCTTTAAACTGTCCCCCTTGTGTTTTTAAAAGTTCGTTATTTAGTACTGATACCTCTAACAAACCTTGTAGGGTTTTTTGGAGGATCCACATAACCTCCAGCATGGAGGCACTCGAGGTTCCAGTAACCTCTAAACTATGCATTGAAGAGCGCAATAAATCATTCCCTGTACCAAAGAGACTCTCTCCTCCATCTTTCTCGTTAAATTGCTCATTGGATCCAGTATTGTCTCTTTTACACTGATCCTTGCTGCTTGGGGTTCGTCTTCGCCTCCTTCCTCGTTATCTTGTTCCATTGACGGCTGGAAGAGTCTTGGCGAAGAAGACAGCCGTGGGTCCAGGGATATTCCTGAGAAATTAAAAATGGATTGATTTGGGGGATCTACGTCCAAGTCTACCAGATTCCCTGGTGTTGGGTGAACCACGACACTCATCTCCTTATCCGTCCTGTCCTTCCCTTTAAAATGTCTCCCCAAAAATCTTTTATAGAGTTTGACACTGATGAGCCTCCTTTGTTACCCTTGAATTCGATGACTGCGGCGTTAGAGTCAAGGATTGTGCATTTCTCGGTACTAGTTTTTTCCTTCCAGCAGTATCACTTAAGGCTCCTTTTATAATGCGATTTTCCCCCACTTCATCTGCTACTAATGCATTGGTCTCATTCTTTTTCGCGTTCTTTGAGCCTTTACGGACCTTTGCTTTGCCTGGTGCCATCCTTTGTTCTTATCTTGCTTCCTACTTCTCCCTCTCCCAGGCTCCAATCCTTCAACTTTAATGAAATTGCTTTTTCCTAATTCGAGTCCCCCACAGGGTTTCCAAAAATTCCCTCTTTACCAGCCCAGTGTCCAATAACAACCAATGTCCGCTCTTTATCACTGGTGTAAACGTCCTATCTATCACAGGTGCATTCCTTTGGCCAATTAAAACATAGACAGCTGCACCTCACTTACCTCCATTCCACGGTCGTCACCGCTCTCTCCCCTGATATATACACCATTTACAAAAAAAGAAACAAAAAGCGTTTTTATGCGCTGCTTTATGGCTTTCAAAAGAATGCATCGAAGTAGTCGTCAGGCTGCAGGCTGTTTTTCTTTAGGAACGCATCTAAATTCACTTACAGAGGTCAGCTTGATCAAGACAACAAACATTGACTGCAGCAGACACAAAGGCCTGAGGTCCCCCAAACCTCGCAGACCACAAAGACAGCATGTCTTAAAAAGTTGTGCGTTACTAGATTTATAAATGTCGGCCATTTGTTTTGCAACCTAGCCCAGTTTGCAAATGAAGGGATGTATGCATCTCTATTACCTTTTGCGGAGTGGGTGGCTTTGCCTTTCTTTAAGGTAGGAACCCAAAAGAGTGAAATGATAGTAGGCATACTATAAGCTTAGGGCCTCATTTATGAGGTATTGGCGTAGGGCAGCGCCGCAAGTCTTCTTGCGGCGCTGCCCTACACCAATGTGAAAGGGCAGGAATGCACCAGATTTCGGAAATACGGTGCATTCTTGTCCTTTCCCCCTGCGCTGGCGCATAATTTGGTTGCCTAGTGCCAACGTAGGCACCCTT
This sequence comes from Calotriton arnoldi, assembly GCA_963921515.1. Taxonomy (NCBI): domain Eukaryota; kingdom Metazoa; phylum Chordata; class Amphibia; order Caudata; family Salamandridae; genus Calotriton; species Calotriton arnoldi. Next base: position 460,994 of record CAWUFW010012679.1, on the reverse strand, counting down.
GCACCATGGTGCAAGAGTGCCTCAGTTGCTAGCAGGATTGCTTTTATGCAGGAGGGGGCACCTTCCTGCTCAAAAACAATCTCAAGAGGCGATTTCCTCTTTCTATGTGTACTGTAGAATGCAGCACACATGGAAAGAGGAAAAAACGTAGAGAAATAAAAATATTTCTCGTTACACCTGCTCTGGGGAGGAGTAAGGTATTGGAGCTGTCCCAGGTTTACTTGATTAAGTAAATCTGGTGCAGCGTCACAATCCATGGGTGTCGCATGGGAAAGTCCATCAAAACGCCAATGGAATGCCTCCTTGATGCAGAGTAAGGCAAGGCAGCGACTTGCGCTGCTTTGTCTTACTCCATATTTATGAGGCCATAAAAAGCCACACAGAGTGGATTTGTGTCGCCTCATAGATATGATTGAGAGGCTTGCACCACTGGAGCATCAAAAAAGTGACACAGTAAAAATGAACCTCTGGCATTGATGGGAATTTGCACTCATCTGTTTATAAAACTGACACCACAGAAAAAGGAAGAGAGTGTACCCTAAACATGATTGTTTTATAATGCACCTATTTTAAAGGACTGTGGAATTCCAAGAGGAAACAGACCTCAGCTGTCTGCAAGCCCCTCGCTTTCCACCCATGTGAGTAATGTAAAAACTTTGCTAATGAGGGGGTTGTTACTCTGCAATGCATGCATTTAGTTTTCACCCATAATGAAGAAGTGCAAGTAAAACATGAACAGCCAAGCTCATGCAGGCACAAGAAAATTTATACAGGGTAAGGCTCGGGGTCAGACTGGAACAGTAAACAGGACTAAGCAGGAAAACAAAAGTAATCTCCCTATTGGCGAACTACGTAGTAAAAAAATGGCTGACATTTATAAATCTAGCAACTCAGAACATTTTAAGAATGTCGTTTAGGTGGTCTGTGTGGGGCGTGGAATGCAGACATTTGTGCTTGCTGCAGGCAAAGTTTGTGTTAACACTATGGAAATGCAGCCGTGAATTTCAATATGTTCCTCTCCTATCAAAAAGATTAAAACATTGGGACATCCCTGCACTTCTAACCACAAAGTGCCATTGGTCTATTAACACTGCCTTTGCTGAGATAATAGCATCCCATCCCTCGTAATCTAAACATCAGCTTTGTTTCATCCCATGTGAATGGAACTTTCCTGACTTGACCTTGGTATTGCACTCAGTGCGACACTGCTGCTCCTGGGTACACTTGACTCTAATGAGCGATCTACTAGACCCCCGGGACAACCCTGCATCTAGTTACCCTGTGCCACTCATCCTACCCTGCAGCCAGTAGCACTTGTAATATATCATTCAATGCAGTGGCGTTGGCCCATGCTGAGAACATAAGGTCTGCATGGCAAGACAACCACCTGTGCCTTAAGGGATACCCCTTCCCCTCATCCCTTAGTGCCCAGGCTCACGGACCCTCACTCACTGCTTGCTTGAAATTACTATCTTCTTTTTCCTGTGCGCTAGAGACAGACAAACACAACATGTTTGGTGTTTATCCATCAGTTGACGCACTTGAGAGAGGAGGCCATCTTTGAATGGTTGCAGTTTCTTTCAAATAGATGTTACTTTGACAAAGTTTTCAGGGGCATAAGAGCATATCAACATTTTACATTTGGAATACTACTATTTCTGCAAAATTACCAAACAATTTTTTTTTATCCTTCTCCAAAGTGACATTTATGCTGAAAGAATGGAGCAGGGCTTTCTATATATAATTTTTGGGTATAATCATCAAATAACCCCAGCCATTTGTCGTATGAACCTTTACTAGATGACAAAGAGAAGTAAAAAGGAGCAATCATCTACATCAATCCCATATTATAATTAAATCATTTAAACTTTAGTACAGTCAATAAAGAGAATTTGTGAGAGTCAAAAGGGTTTTCATTAATGATATTCGTAAGTTTTCATTATTTATTCAATAAGTATTGGTCTTATGAGCATCAGAAACTAATATAATCCATTAATTGGTATTTCTATATAAGGAAGAATACAATATTTGTAAGCATAACAGTTAATATTGTATTAACACAGCAAGCACGTTCCATATAGGAATTTCCCTAAACAAAATTTAATTAAAATAAAATGGAATACGGTATCAATTGAGAAGCTCAAAAATTGTTCTGATGAGGGAATAAATGCATCAGCATAAAGCCTTTGCAATCCAATTAAAAGAAGGAGTAAAGCTGAAAAGTATTGTCACCTATAAATCAGCAGACATCTAGTAAAACAGGGAATAGGCTAAAAAACAATCTCCCATGAAGAAAGATATGGTTTCAAGAAACCCAGAAATGGATCTCCAAAAGATGTGAGTGAAAGAAGCCCCCTCTGCTCTGGGAACACCACTAATATAAACACAATATTGCAAATGGAAACAATTATTACACTCTTCTTTCACAACATCCAATAGGATTTCAGTAAATCCTTGCTAGGAGGTAAATTCCCCAGTTTCTCACGTCTTCACAATGGACCACAGACACAAGTCCTTGAAAAGATAAGTTGTCAATAACTTATGGTTCAGACAGGTCTTCCCATGAATCATCCTTCTGTTGTCTCCTCACCTCCTGGTGAGAACCTCACTATCAGTTGTTTAATGCAAAACAAGCGGCTTATTTACAAGGAGCTAGCACCGCCAATGCATCATAATTTTTGATGCATTGGCGGCGCTGTCAGTACATCACATTTACAAAGTGATGCATCTAGGGCGATGCGTTTTTGGACTCCTGCATCAAAATGTAGCTACGTCTGAACTGGCTGCATCATGTAAGTTTTAATATATGCAAGGGAGGTGTTCCACGGTAAAACCGACACATTGATATTTATGAGATTTTTTAAAAGTGACACATCGCCGACAAGTATCACGCAGAGGCCCAAAAGCGTAAAAAATCCTGCGCCTCGGTAACACACGTGTCAGAAATGATTCATTGGCTTTGGCATATGAAGAGAAGCCAGACAGAACAGTGTGACAAGCATAACTGCACCATGGAGGTGCTGATTTTGCAGCTGGAAGTCGCAAGGAGACGACCAACACCCACCCATTCCCCCTCAACACACAAAGGTAGCGAAGGAGAAGGGAGCGCGTTTATCAGCAGCGGATGTCCCTCATTGATCTCAGGGAATGAGAGGTCATCATCTACTACTAGTTCAGGAGGGAGTCCATCACCCAACTGCTACACCAGATAGCACCAAGCCTCCAGCCACCCACTCCCAGGGCCACCAAAATCCCTCCACAGGTCAAGCTAATGGCTGCCCCCACATGTTGGCATCTGGGTCATTCAAAATTACAACAGCCAGAGGGGAAGGAATCTCCCAGCCATCTTTCTTACCCTCTGTCCTGGACACCATTATCCATCTAACACCACAGTACCTCAACTGCCCCAACACACAACATCTGCAGCTTGAGATCAAGCTGCAGCCAGGAAATGATGCAATAGCTCAGCGATGCTGCAAACCAGGAAGTGCAAAGTTTCGTTCACTCACAGTCTTTTTGTCTGTGCTGGTGGTGTCTGGTATGAGCTCTTGTGATTTGGTGTGTTATTTGGTCTTTTTGGTGTCTCTGCTGTCCCTTTTGTGTAAGTAAACTGTCATTTGTGTTTGTATTTGTATTTTGTAAAGTTCTGTCCACTGTATTGTTGGGTGTGTGTCCATTTAGGGGTTCGTTGTTTTAGGGGTTGGGGCAAGGGATAGATGTTTGGGTTTAGGGTGGCTAGTATTGGTAGGGAGATGTTGGGCAGGGCCAGATCCAAGAACATGTTGAAGGAGGAGTTTGATCGGCAGTGGAGGTAGGTGACCCAAGGCTACCGTACACGTGAGAGGCAGGAGCATTGGGAGAAGGTGCACTTCCAAATGAGTTGGATCTTCAATGTCCAGCAGAGCATCCACCAACTGAAGCGCCAAAGGGTCGATGTTGTCAGCCACGAGACAGATCACTTTGATCACCTGGAGATTGAAGTTGGTGGGCTTATCAGTAAGTGCTTATATTCCATGAGCTTGTAGCTGTGTGGCTTTCATACACATCTTTAAACGTTTTTTCTTCAGGAAGGCCTAGATATGTATATGGGTTTGTATGGCAAGATACTGGCTAACTCAGTTAAATAAACAGAACATGCCACAGGAGCCTGTTCACAGGGGCATTACAATAGCCAAAACATAGGTGCTGTGGGACCCATCCGGCACTGTGCAGGGAGTATTGTCACCCGGCCTACTAGGTCATTACTATCTCCAAACTGTGGGGGCTATCCGCCATGTATGTTGCAGGGGAGTGCAGTCACATGTCATCAGGCCACAGGTTGCACAGTGTGTTTGGTTTACCCCCACAATGGTCACACATAGGTATATATAATTAAAAATGATAATAATTCCTTTATGAGCCTTTACAGGCCTTGAATGATCATTGTTCATTTACAGTGCACTGGCCACATGTAAGGAACTAAGAGCCAGACTAAGTTCCTGTACTAAGGTTCGCTTTGCATTTCTTAAATAGCGACTCCGTAGGAATCGCTATTTAAGAAAAGCAAAAGAATATGTAGCAGATTTGCGATTTCCTAATAGCAATTCCTACAGATTAGGAATCGCTATTACGGAATCGCAAATAGGAAATGCCATTGCAATCCCGCCTATGGGCGAAATAGGAAATGGCTTGCATTTCCTAAATTGCAATTTCCTAATAGGAAATTGCAATTTGAGAAATGCAAAGCCAAGGGTACCTCTGGGCTGCAGGACCCCTTGGAGGCACTCCGAATTTCCTAGTGCACATGTGAGTGCACATATGCCCTAGAGGCATATGTGCGCTTCATGTCACAATAAAAAAATTAATTTTTTTAATTTTGCACATGGTTACCATCTACTTGAAGTCGATGGTAATTGCATTTCCTAAATGCCCGATTCGCATTTAGGAAATGCTTTGTACATGTGCTTTAGGAATCACAAATAGGTAATCCCTATTTGTGATTCCTAAATCACGGTTAGCAGTTTGCGATTTCTACCATGTAGAAATCGCAAATTGCGACCATTTTTGGCCCTTTCTTAATCTGAAAAGGCCATTTAGTATTTCTTAACAGGCCAAAATAGCTATTCATCCCATTAAGAAATTCTAAATGGCTTAGTACATCTAGGCCTAAGTGAAGAAGATAAACAAGCATGGGTACTGTCTGGTGTGTGTAGCATTGTAAAGAACACGTATTGACTTGAGAAGGCCCCAGCATTATCATACTATGCAGTGTAGTCAGTCAAATTGGACTGTTCACATAGTCATCAAAGCAGGCCCCCCTTGCACCATGTAGCAAGCTAGGCTGGTCTTGTACCTTGTCTGCACTCTGTGCACCTGATACGTGATGTGCATGGTATTTTCTGAATACACCGCAACACGGCTTACATATGTACATCATTAGAGCAATCCAACTTTGCCTTATGTTACAAGTCCAACTTACAGACAATACCGCGCATTTGTGAAGTCAATGTACTGTTCTACATATGTATACAGTGTATGTTCAGCATTCACAGAGCAATGTGCCAACTTTTTTGTCTTGTAGCTGGACCTAACCCATACACCAGTGGCGAGTTGGACAGCTTCAGAGATCCCAATGCTACCAGTGAGTGTCATCTGATTATTTCAGTGCTCTGTAAGGATTGTGTGTGTTCTAGTAAATTGTTTGCAGTGAGATGTGTAAGGGGGATCATCAGTCAGCTGAAACAAACTTTACCTTACATGCAGATTCACAACAGAAGTAGGACAAAGTTGCATGTGCAATTGACAGGGGCTAATTGCAATATGAAATATTTCCCAATGTATGCAGGCCCACATGATATGGCTGGGTCTGAACTGGGGTGGTGAAATGAGCTAAAGAACGATGATGGATTCGACTCAGATCTGTGACTGGGGTTGAGTGTCTGAAAAGTTTCAGCGCTCCATCCATCATCTCCTTGTTTGCTTTGTTTGCCCGAAGTTGGCAGGGTATGCCCAGACGTGGGTCCCTTGCTCATTTTGCCACTGGATCCAAGATAGCCTGGCTGATGGGGGGTGTTACCCCAAAACCAGTTCCAGGTTGCTTGTTTCTGGTCCAGGGAAGACCTGGCTTGGCAGTTCAGGCTGGACTGTTCCCATGAGGAATAGGGTCAAGACTGATTTGCATATGGCTGGGACTGACCTGTGGTGGCGAAGTGAGCTAAAGAACGATGATGGATTCAACCGAGATCTGTTACTTGGGGTGAGTGTCTGAAAAGTTTTAGCGCGCCGTCCATCATCTCCTTGTGTTTGCTATATGTTTATGAGGTCAGCCACTGCCATTTTCTATACCTACAAGGCAAAGACCTGAGTACTTTAGCATTGCAGTATTTGGGGAAGTACATGCTTCTTATGATGATTGGTCATTAATCATTCCATAGGCGTGTTTTTTGTTGTTGGATATGCCACTTGTGCTGATAATAATTGTTCATACATGTAATTGATGACAAAGTGGACAGATTCTGCTTGGTCTGATATATATGTCCTTCCTCTCCAACAGACAACATGACCCCTGAACAGGAGCAATCATATTGGATTTGCTTGGAGAGGTACTGCCACACCAGGCACATAGCCAAGGCCTTCGGGCGCATAGAACTGCAGGTGGTAACATTAATGAAAACGGTGCGCACCTTACAACAATCTGTGGACAGGATTGAGCAGAAACGTTAGGCTCTCCCTTAGACTTCCTGCCGCTCTCTAGTTCACTTTGGTTGTTTTTAATGTATAGATTTTTAGCATAGGTTAGGATAGGTTTTATTATAGTGATAGGGTAGGATAGTTTTAGTGGTTTTTTTGTGTTGAAATTTTTTATTAGCATTTCACAAAATACAGTATATATTACAGAAGTTTCTGAATCCATTGTCAAAGCTAAAGATTGATAAATACATAGTTAAATAACTATACTAATTCATTAAAAGATATACAATATTATATCTAATCAAGAGTCTTGGATGGTGGCTATGATTCAGACCGCCTCGTATGAGAGAGTCATTTATAACTTGCATGATCAGATAGTTTTAGTGTTTTTATAGATTTTAATATTTATCTTTGTTAGGTGGGGATATGGGTGGGCAGGTTGTTAAGTGGGTGGTGGTTAATGTTTAGTATGTGTATAAAAATATTCAAAAAATACAAAACATATATAATTGTTTAGTTTTAATGTTTACGTAGTTTGTGTATAGGTATATTTATGTTTGCCTCATGTGCAAATGTGTATTAAGGGAGTGGGTGGGGTTTGATATTTAACCTGTCTGTTGTGGTATATGTGTAGAGTAGGATAAGTAAAGGTTAGGTAGGTTGGGTGAGTTTTAAGTTAGAATAGTGTAGGTAATTTAGCATAGGTTAATTTAGGCAGAGTTTAGATAGGCATAGTTAGTGTAGGTCATTTATTTTTAGATCTTAAGAATTTTATGGTGTTACCTAAATATTTTTTAGCACTTTCACAACTGCTTACTTATTAACTGCATAGCAGTCGTCATATCTATATAGGTTGGATTAAGCACATCCTGTCTGTGTTTGTATACATGTGTTACTAGGTGGAGCATGTCAAGTTTGCAATGGAGTCACTTAAGGGATCTTCAAACGTGATTGTGCACTGTAAGTAGCACTCTTGCTGTGAATGGACACACAGCCCAAAACAGGTATTAACTACTTTTGCACTGTGTGTGTAAGTGATGGTACATATATTGTATGGATAATTAAGTCAAACCATTGTGACTAATCAAGGATATGTTGGGTGCCACACTGATGCCAGCAACTTACACACTCTCCCTTGCACCATTTTGTTGTCACATCACTGTTGTTTGCGGGCTAGTATCAGGGACAGCTGGTAACATATTAAAGTGGTGGGGCGAGCGAAGTGCCCCACTGCATCCCAAAACACATACATAAAAAAAGCGTGCAAAATATAAACACTCGCTTGCATTACAATAACGTTAAAAATAAAATAAATGTACTTACCCGGGCTGCATCCTCTGTGTCCTTCACAGTCTGAGGCTCAGGCGGGTACGAGTGGAAGAGGTAATTTGCCTAAGCAATCCAGACACTGCTCTCATGCTGTTAAACAGCATGAAAGTAGTACCAGGATTGGATGGAGCAGTCTGGTTAGATGCTCCTTCAGGCCCTGTAGGTCTGTGCTTGGTCTCCACCAAGCTATCTAAGACAGCTGGGTGGAGAGCTTCAAAGTGTGCATGTCAATTTGGCCGACGCCAGTCAGCTGGCCAAACTGACTTGTGCAGTTTTCAGTGTCTGACCAGTCACTGCTCCTGTCCTCCATGCAGCAGAGGACACACCCCTCATTTCTCCCGACTCCAGGGCAGGCTGAGGTGCTCCTTGTGAAAAATAAAATGGTAATGAAATAATTTCTTTGCCATTTAATGTTCACATTGATATAGAGGGGCTCGCAGTGGGCAGGGGGCGACGCACCCACACCCTCATGAAGCAACCGCCGCTGGCTAGTATGCACAGAAGTATCCACCACCTGGGCAGAAACTTCATTCAGTCTTACCATTCACTGATCACTAATTATCAGACTTCATGTGTGTGACTTTGGGTAACTAGTTGCTAGTTTAGATGCACATAGGGATCACATAAACTATTTTGCTTGGCCTGTGAAGATTTACCCCAGGGTTGATTAAACATAATTCCCTTTAGACAGTAAGTAGTGTCTTTAGGGTTAGCACATCCACCATGGTCTACATAGTCCAATCATGAACAGGCATACAACATGCTGGTTCCGGTTAGTGATTTTATTGACATATGAACCAAGGAGCAAGGAACAGGTGGCAGTCCTTGCGGCAACAACCCTAACATAGGGTGTGAGCCGTTGAATGTCCAGACAGAGTCCATGGGGGATACATGTCATGGGACATGTGGAGTAGAGGACTGTTCCAGTGAGGATGATGACCAAATTGCCATTAGGGAAGATAGGCCACATTGACAGTCCACAAATGGGTGAGATGAACAGGTTGGAAAGCAAATAGAGGACAGTATCAGTTGAGAAGTACACTGGCATGGCCATAAGCACAGGTCAAAAGACAAACTGGCCATGTGGCACAGAGAAATGCTATTTGCCAGTTTTTCAGTGGAAAGAGGTGAAGTCCACACCTTTGTCCTCTGATGTGTGTGGTGCCTCATGTGAGGGGGGTGTTGTCAGTGGGGAAGGCGACAGAGGCACACACACACATCAGGTTCTGGAGATATGGATCCCTTGTCCCCAGCAGCATTTCTCTGTGCCAACAAGTAGTGCAGCACAGGACTAAGAAGGGCCTGCTGCTTTTCCAGCACAGCAACAATGTCGCAGTGTAAGGCACCCATTGTTGCTATGTAGGAGTTCTGCTTCTGCTCTATGGACTCCAGGATGTTGTGGATCGCCCCCAGCTGATTAGCAACCTCACTGGTGCCACTTCAGCAGGCAGTTGTTTGTGCCTCTGCATCATGGCTCCAGCGGTGTCAGCCAGGGACTGATCCAAGCCATGGAGCGGCAGGTAGGTGCCACTTATAGACTCCGAGGTGTCATTATTGGGACTGAGGCACCTATGAACTCCCTCTAGGGTGCCCACCATGGTCTCTATTCCCGCCAGCGTCGCATCTGCCAGCTCCCGCTGGATTTCTACCGCACGACATTGGAATCCAACTTGGGGGTCCTCGGAGTCCAGGGCTGGGGGTGGGCTGGCTGGTGGTATTTATTGGGTGATAGGCGGATCTTCTGGAGACTGTACAGCACTGTCAAACCTTCTTGCAACTAGAGATGGTGTTTGAATAGAGTACAGGATTTGCTTGAGAGTGTCTTGGTCGAGGGTTGGCAGGCTGTCATCATCAACAAGATCCTCATCCAAGACAGGTAGTTGGCCAGGAGTTGTTACTACATCCTCTGCAATGAAACAGATAAATGTTGATGGTGATCTATGCTAGATGGTGACATGAGAAATTTGCTTTACAATCCGACTTCCTACTAATTTACTTTCAGGTCAAAATTGATGCTTAGAACATCTGTCCCTCACAGGTTTTGAGGCCAAGTTGCACTGTAGTTGTCTTTCAGATGACAGTATCTCTGCATTGTTCACACAACCACTGTGTGACAAGGCTGACTTGTCGTGTCATGACATATATTGCAACACAGTTACACAGCTTGCTGGGCCTGCCATTCCTGCATGTGTGATATGAGGTAAGGTCCACATCTGCCTTGCTGATTTAATTTGTTTTTCATAATGCCTATACTGATTGTGTTTTGCCTTTGGGTACTTCTGTGCCGTGATGTGGGCCCTTTGTGGCTCCTGGTCCCTTGATGCTGATGGCCATCGTACCACCCTCAACCCCTTTTTGGTCTGCGGTGTTCCTTGCTTGATGTGAAGTGCCTTCTCTCAGAAAAACTGATGGCAAGAGGATACCCCCTGATTACCAGAGCACTCAAACAGACTCAGTATATTCCATGAAGAACTACTGACATCATGTAATAGAACCGAGAAAATGCTCATTGTGCGTCACCACCTTCTGTTTAACAAAGTGACTAAAATCATAAAGAAACAGAATAACCACTATTTTCTTTCAAAAGAGGCAAAACATTTGTAACCACTTAGTAAAAGCCATGAACTGGACAGTCAAACATGAAAAACTCATCCCACAGATCCTGTGAAGGTGATGTGGATTTAGTCATGAATTGTGCTTTCATGTGGCCAAGGGTTCGGTTTTTCACAGATATCCAGCACACCTCTACACAGCTTCCAACCTTGCTACACTGCAGGAATGTGTGAGGGCATGTACTTAGCATAGTTTTCCTATTTGTGTATACTCATATGTATTCAATGCACTCACAGTTGGCTCAATTTGGTGGACAGTTGGCACTTTGTACCAACTCTGAGGGTTGGGCCAAGTCAGACTAGGTAGATTGCTAGCCCTGATGCTCAGCCCATTTCATCATTGCCAGATTTGGCTATCTGCAGAGTATCACACATCATTTGACTCAGGCCCCCTCACTTTTAGGTGTACATGCCTCCTCTGGCAATCCTGATTTTGGGGCAGGGACTCACCTTACTGCCACACACTGATGGAACCCAGATAATGCATTGACTCTCATGTGCCTACAACACCAACAATATGCATGACCATATCCAATGGACTGATATGGCTGGCCTTTTTTTAGGGCTATGGGTCAGGGTGTAGCCCATATGGTAGTAATGCTGGAATAGGTGACATGCACCTACCCAGGTTTGCCACACAACCATCCCTGACTCCTGCCCTTTGTGGTGGCAAACTAGTTAATCCTATATTTTGACAGATTCCTGTTCACTATCCAATGACTTTGACATATGTGGCATGTTTGAGACAATTTGCCTTCAGACTCCCTCCTACGTCACATGTAGGATGTAGTCCTACAATGTTCTCTTCTCTGTCATCCCTTCCCAGCTGCCATACAAGTGTGACACTGTCAGACACAGCAGTGCATGTGTCTTGGTCTGGTTGCCTTGCAGTACGCATGTCCCGTCTCACTTCCTTGCTATACAATATTTCCCCATTCAGACACAGTGGCAGTTCAATGTGCTCAATCAATGCACTGCACTACCAAGTGCCCACCAGGGCCACACACCATCTTTTGTTTCGACACACATGGTCCTCTGGTATGTACTTGCATTCACCCCCACAGCCAGCCTGATGTAGTTCATGACAGCACTTCGGCTGCTCCTTACCAGGCAGCTGACACCTGTGTGCTCTCACCCCACATGTTGGAAGCTGCGTGCTATGTGTGCTCTAGACCCGCATGTTGGGACAGCTGCGTGCTATGTATTTTCATGCAGTTTACTACACACGTGGCTCTTGACATTATCCTATGTGCTGATCCTTCACATACCCCACACCTGACCCCCCTCTGAGGTGTACAGTTTCTCCTCTGACAAGTCCATTCCATTCCATTGCTTTACAGTCCAGATTTGTGTGCATAGGCCCAAGTTAGACACAGTGGCCTCATGGTGCAAGGTTGCCTGTATTGAAACAGTCAGGTTGGGCAGAGTTAATATGTCCATGCATGATGTGTTGTTCCAGTCCCTGTTTTTTTGCTTTGTATTCTGGGACTTGTAGCCATGGTGACTCATGTTGTACATTCCACTACAAGTGCCAGTATACAAAGGTGAACCTGGACTGGTGCTGCACTTCAGACATGGAAGAGAGAAAAGTGACTGAGCTGGACTGAGATATGCCACATGTAACTGGGCAGTGTGACTTACACTTTTGTGATGTTTACCGGTACATGACCAAGATTCCTGACCTTCGCCCTGCACACAGCGCAGTGGAGTACTGGGGGATAGCTAGCTAAATTGCACAACATGACATTTTTGCCCACATTGCCCCTTGTTGCAACTTACCCTGTCTTGTTGTTCTTCATGAGCTGCACTGTCTGGTCCCAGAATTCCTTCCACAAACTCCTCTGGGATGACAGCTGCAACCCACTCCTCCAAGGCATCTAGCTCCTCCTGGGGTGCCAGTTTTCCTCCTCTAGTCTGCATGGTTGCCTTCAGGTTGTTGGCCAGTTTCTCCTTCATCCTGCATGGGAAACAGTCGGAACCCCGCAATCTAAACCACGAGTGTTCCGACTCCGCAAGCTCTACAATGCATGCCTTAAACATGCATATGCCCTAACCATGCGTATGCCTGGTTAAGGCACTACGCGATCTAGCTGCTGACTGCTGCAGATGGAAGCAGGAAGACCTCGCAGGAAGCGGTGAGGTAGGTGGGGCTGGGTGTCGTTCTGGGCAGGGGGGTGGGTTGGGGGTTGTTTTGTTGGCTGGGGGTGGGTCTGGAGTTGTTTTGTTGGCTGGGTGTGGGGCGGGGGTTGTTTTGTGGGCTGGGGTTGGGTAGGTTTGTGGGCTGGGGGTGGGTCGGGAGTAGTTTTGTGGGCTGGGGGTGGGTCGGGGTAGTATTTTGGGCTGGGGGTCAGGGAAGTTTTGTGGGCTGGGGGGTGGGTCGGGCCAATTTTGTGCGCTGGGGCTAGGGTCGGGGGTTGTTTTGTAGGCTGGGGTGAGTCAGGAATTGATTTGTGGGCTGGGGTGGGTTGGGGTAGTTTTGTGGGCTGGGTGTGGGTTGACAGTAGTTTTGTGGTCTGGGGGGGTGGGGCAGCAGGAGTTTTCATGGCTGTGGGGGTCAGGGGAAGTGTTCAGGGCTGTGGTGAGCCAGGAGTTGATTTCTGGGCTGGGGGTGGGACGCGGGTAGTTTTATGGGCTGGGTGTGGGTCGGCAGTAGTTTTGTGGTTTGGGGGTGGGTCAGCAGTAGTTTTCAGGGCTGTGGGGGTCGGGGGAAGTTTTCAGGGCTGGGGGGTTCGGGACTAGTTTTCAGGGCTGGGGGCTTGGGCAGTTTTCAGGGCTGTGGGGGTCGGGTAGTTTATGGGGCTGGGGGGGTCGGGGTAATTTTTTTTAACAGGGGTTAGGGTATTAGGCCTCAGGGCAGGGGGAGGGGATAGGGGAGTCAGGGTAGTTTTTAGGGCTTAGGGGAAGGCAGGATAGTTTTTAGGGCTGGGTCAGGGCTGGGCTGTGTCAGATTAAGGGACAGAGTTAAGGGGCAGGGTTTTAGGCCTCAGGGCAGTGGGAGGGGAATGGGTAGTCGCGGTAGTTTTTAGGGCTTAGGGGAGGGTGGGGTAGTTTTTAGGGCTGGTAGGGGGTCTGGTAGTTTTTTTACATAGGGATTTGCCTAAGGGGAGTGAAAGGGGTTGGGGTAGTTGTAGAGACAGTGCAAGGGGGTGGGAAGGGTTCAAGGTAGTGTTTAAGGGTTAGGGACAATGTGGGGGTTGGGAGGGGGCAGGGGTATTTGGACCTCAGGGTGGGGAGGGGCCAGGGGGGAGTTTGTAGCTAAGGGCGGGGGAGGAGGGGTTGCAACCTTAGCCATGCATACCCCTTTACCATTCATGCCTTTACCATGAATTTACGTGGTAAAGGCATGCGTGGTAAAGGAATGCGTGGTTAAGACGCATTCCTTGTTTAGGTTGTGTGGTAGAGGCATGTGTGGTTTATCCACTCGTGGTTCTATCATCCAACCATCCTGTGCTTATAGTCGTGCCAGTGTTTTTTACAGTCGATGACTGTCCTCTTGTCTTGGTCTATGCTGTTGATCTTGGCCACTATGGACTGCCAGAGTGCCTCTTTCTTCCCCAGGGGCAATTTTGAGGTGACAAAAGCTTATGTTGGTGCTCTGTCACCTTAGTGATCAAGATGTCATTCTCCTCCTCAGTGAAATTGCACTTCTTCTTCCCCTGTCAGGACATCCTGGCTGGTGCTGGGGTTGTTGGGGTTGTTGTTCTGGCTGCCGAACTCTTCTACCCGCTCCATGGCTGCCTTCTGTGAGCGTCAATTTTTGTATAGTTTTTGACAATTCATGCATTGAAAATTCTTTCGTGCCGCTAATCGAGCCTTACATCAGTTTTGCTCCCAATGCATCAGTTTCCGCTGCGACATCACGCTCACGGAAGCGTACATTTTTTTTTACGCAGCCTGTACCTTATGCCATGGTGCATTATACTATAAACACGGTGCATACATGGCATTTAAAAATGACGTCCCGAATCGCAAGTCATTTTGACGCATCGATGACGCAATGCACCAATGCGCCAGTTCTTCTAAAGGAGGCCCCAAGTGCGTATTCACTAACTAACAGAAGACTTCTGGAAAGTTACAGCACCCGCAGCAAAAGAGAAAAACGTCTTGTGCAAAACAATGGCTCTATGTGAAAAACAGGCCATTCAATGCTAGTGTATTATCTGACTTAAATCAGCACATTATATTTTCTCATGTATGTTAATATTGTCTAAGTATGATCACCTACTGCAAATCTTTACTCATATTATTTGTTATTTGACATAGACATTTGCACTTTTCTGCTTGAGCGCATTTTTTATTTGCAAAAGGTAAATTTGTTACAGCAGTCAGCAGCGAGCTAAAAACAGCACATAACCTATAGTATCCGCTAGAGTGATGCCTGTTCCTAAATGCCAAAGGTTCAATGAAATACGGTTTTCATTGCAAAGAATGGGTCTTACACTGTTCAAGCACTGCAAGGGTGGGACTACTTAAGCGGACTGATATTGCTCCATCAAAGAAATGACTGTAAGCTTGCATAAGAAAAGAAACATACATCATGAATAACAGTTTAATCAACCAATAGCTTCTCAGTATGAACTGACAATAATCGATGGCTGAGGAGGGCTGACCGTTGGCCTCTTTCCCCTTTTGTAAACACATTAGTGCAGGAACGAGACATCTAACGTTACTGCTAGCTCAGAACTAAAAGGGCTCACCTTTGCTGAATCTCCACCAACAACCATTTTAAAGCATTCCACTTTTCAATATCACATCATACAAGTCCTTCATCCATTATTTACTCTGTTCAGCATGAAAAAGAGGAGGAAAATATTTCTATGATTGCAATTGAAATGATACTTTAACACAGTAATTATCTTTTAACATCGCCACTCCGTGAAGTCAGCAAATACTACAACCAGAATTATTCACATAAAATGAAATTCAAAAGTGGTCTTTGAATTTGAGAAGGACCGAAACACAATAGAAGTATATTTAATAAGAGTGATGTAAATGACGATGATAATAATAATAATAATAATAATAATAATAATAATAATACTGAACTTCCATATTTATAACTGCTGGAAATAAGACATTAGCTCCTTTCGTAGCAGTCTTTTTGTGTGAAAAGATTGAAATATATTTTGATTACAAGTTATTTAACAGAAAGGACCGTTGACAGAAAAGTGAATACTATTTTAATGCCCCTGTATTTGCAACCTGATCATTACTTTGGCTACTGTTGCATCAATATGTCCAATCACTATAATCTCCATTGCAGAAGAAAATGTGCCATACTGGAGTAAGAGAGTCATGGTGAGACTGGCGATGCTTTGAACCAGCAACAGACTGCAGCTGCTGCTATCACGGACATAAGGTCATCAACAATGTTATGGGTTAGAGGGAAAAATACTAATAACACAATTCCTCTGTCATTTCTGTTGCCCCTGATACTTCAGACACACAAGACATGGATTTATAAAACTGCTTATATAATAAAAGATGATTTTTGTTAATTGAAATTCAAATGCCTTTTATTCCCTGACATAAATACTTAATCTTATGTAAAAATATGTCTCATTGACAAATGCCTGTTGTAATGCTTTGTCCTATGAAGATGAATTGGCTTATGTCATGGCGTAGTTCTCAACCCCTTCCCTCCCCCCAAGAGTTTAGGCTTGGACGCTGACATCAAGATCTTCCCATGAGGATTTATTCATGTCTTTTGAGAAGAGTTCAGGCAAATTTTGCAAGGGCTGTCATAGCTTTGTGTTCCAGGTGCAGAAATAACAGTGTAGAGAAATAAAGAGAGACAAGATATGTAAACAAGCATTAGCGAATACAATAGGTCTGGTGTTGGCTGCCAGCCTTTTGGCTATGACAATGCTTGTTTAATTTTGTTGTCGTTTTTGCAAAACGTTTTTCCTGGGAAAGCTGCCAGAACGTCATCAATTTAACAAACAATATATTGCACTAAAGCAAAAAATGGATTTGGTTTTAAAAAGCCTGATTACCATAGTAGTGCCTGGAACTGAAGGAAACTACTTTGAGTGTGGATTGTGCTCCTTGTGAAAGGGCAGAATGTCATCTCTCACACTGAAGTTAGCCAATTGCTGAAGTGGGCTGACCCACTGCCCCATGTTGTATAGCGTACTGGATTTGAGGAAAATGTGAATGACACAATAATAGACCAATGGATGAAAAGGCTTGGTTGAAAACTCCTTTAAGCAAGTACATTATATATATTATTTTAGTTAAATCAAAAGGTGTAACACCAGACTTAAAACACTGAAACAAGATTTTTTTCTTGCTGATTACCATCAAGGGCAGATGGTCTGGCAACAAAGTGAGCAAGCAGAGACAAAAATCTGTCAGCTGAAGAGAAGAAACCTACAAACAGCCTTTGATGTAAGGTAAATAGCCTTCTTTCTCCATGGAGGTAACAGATAAGAACTGCTTTGTGAGTTTTGCTTTAAAACATCAAATTAAAGCTACAGGGATACAAGAACAAAGAGTTTAACTCGGCTTGGCTGAGATTTATTCACTGTTGATTTGATTGAACTTATGTTTAAGATATTTTATTTTTGATGCCACGATTAGGGGATTCATCAGTAATATTGAAATGGAATGAAATTGTCTGTTAAGTAAAATCCCTTGTAAGTATCTTTACCCAATAACTTTTAGAAAGTGGGCATTTCTCTGTGCTTATGACTCTATGTGCTTTGCACCCTGACTCCAATCCACATCTAGGGCAGAGTGACAGCTACGCTTTGTGCATACTTTCTAGACAGCCATCACACAGGGAGGGTTGGGTGTAACAGGGTTGCATCTGCATTCATCTACATACTGAATGGTCTTCCTGGGCTGGGAGAGAGGGAGGACTGGTGCACTTGCATTTGTATAGACTGTATCCTGACCTCCCACAAAGGGCTGATTTACCCCCTTGCTATACATATGGAGCCAGGGCTGAGTTGAAAGGAGGTGTTGTGCACTTCTAAGGTTTCTTTTGAAGTTCCCTCAATATCAAAGGCATTTTGAGTTTAAGTACAGGGGCTCTGACCCCATGTTTTAGACACTGTATAGGTCTTGTAACCAGACGCTGCTAGCTGTACATTCTGCGCATTATCAGAGGACTGCTGTGCTGCCAGGAGGAGCCGCTATTAAGACTTCCTACTTTGTTGTGCTGGCCTGCTGCCTATGGAGCTGCTGGAGAGACTGCCATTCTGCTGAGGATCTTTAAGTGCTGGCCTTCCTGCCTGCCACTCTGTGTATGCCTTCGTGAGTGTTTTCAGCTCCTTGCCTCCTTAATACCAGTGAGTGGTGAGCCCTGGTTGTTGATCTCTGGTGTGAGCACTCCATGCTGTCTACCCTCCTGATGAGCAGCGCGTCTGAACTGGTGGGCAGGAATGTTTGGATTCCCGTGTAGTGAATGATCGAGCTGGGCTCAGCGCGCTGCTCTTGTGTTAATGGAATTCCTGCTTGCCGGTCCAGCTTCTTGCTACTTGTGCCAAGGGAAGGCACCACCTGCAGATTCCCTCTTGTGGCCGGGGCCTTGTGGGGAATAACACGGATCCCCCCAGAGTGGCGGTGTGAGTAGCCAGGATAAGGCGCTGGTGCTGCGGCCGTGCTGCATGCATGGTGGCTGTGCCACTCTCTCCACGGGTCATGGAGGACCCGGGGACCACTGTTGCTGCTGGCCTGTAATGCATCAGAGTTCGACCCCTCCTGGACAAGTTAATCAGGAGGGTGGCCACAATACAGCGATTGCTTCATATGGAGAGTACATTTACCTAATTCGCTCCTTCCGCTGCGAGCCATGTCCTGGCAACGTGGGGCCCTGTGAGTGAGGGCTGCTGACCCCTAGCAGGCATAGGGAAAAGAACAGGGTAAGGATAGTCTCCATCGGGAGTGACTGCAAACTCCTCTCAGGTGGTACTGCTAATTGAAGACATGCCCGAGTCAGGGAAGCTGCCTCTCACTCTTCGGTGGGCGGCTCCAGGGAGATTCTTCTGTCATTTCTTTCTTTTTACACATAGCAAGTCCAAGCAAATATGATAGGCCCCGGACTCGCCGGAGTTCACACTGGATAGTTTTAGAAATTTCAGGTACGCTGAAAGTTACAGTGTGTTTGCCCCCCTACAGTGTTTGGGCCATACCTTGGGGGTGCTGGTCCTTTTGTTGGTGGCATTACGAGTGAAGTTTTCGAGGAGGCCCGCCTCCATCAGGAGCTTGCCACAAACAGATTACTGGAAGTTTACCACAATACATGGAGTGGGTGCGCGGGGGTTCTGGCGGCCCACGATATTTGCCTAATTACCATATAGTGTGTAAAAGGAGCACAGGAGCGCTGTGCCCCATACTTTTCAATTGGTTTATGTATGCTGTATTAAATGCCCTGAGGTATGTCATTGATGCTTACTTTGATCAAGAAAACGAGTACTAGCTAAGCAATTGCCTTGTATGCATAGTATTCATGATTCATGTTTTTATTTTGGTTCTTGCATTGTCAGGATAATGAGTTCTGACTCAGGATTGGAATAGTATGCATGGTTTTCATGATTATGTCAATTTGGTCTGTGCTATGTGTACAATATATGCTATATTTTTATATAATACTGTGTGGAGTCTCTCTTGTGGTGTATTTGTTGTGTTACTGATGTGAACCTGTTGCACAAACGCTTTACATATTGCCTCTGGGGATAAGATTGACTGTTCTGTGACAAGCTACCAGGGGTGAGCGCAGGCTATCTTTGGTGTGTAACTTACTTGCCATGACTAGAGTGGTGGGTTCTGCCTGGCTTAGGTGCCTACCCTAGCCAACCAGAAACCCCATTTCCAAAGACTTTCAAAATTGTTCTGATCATTAACCTGGTGGCCTTCAGAGTACAATTGCCCTCACATTGGAAGATTCATCTTGTTTTTTATTCTTCCCAATGAAAGCATTACAGGACAGACCCTTTTTAGAGACAATTTTCCCGACCTCCTCGCATCTTGGTCAATGAGGTTCCTGAATTTGAGGTTCAGGAGATTTGTGATTCCCACTTTTTTTAAAAGAAATTTCAGTTCCTTATTCACTGGAAGGGATTCTCTTCTAGTGAGCCATCCTGGGGGGAATGCTTCATCAGTTACTGCCCCTGTTTCAGTCCACTGCTTTTTTTGCTGCTTTCTGGATAACCCTGGAGCTTTGGGGGGGGGGGGGGCATACTGTCGCACCACTGGTGTCCAAGGCTGCCTCAGGTGGGCAGTAAACGCAGCGGTGTGAGCACGAGTCTGGGCAGGGAATAGCCAGTGGGCCGTCGTATTCCCTATTTAGACTTACCTGTAAGCTGCCGGCCCCAAGGTATAATGTCCCACACCACCATTCTTCCTCCTGGGGGGCCTTGCAGGGAACAGGCCATCCCCTTCCAGGGATATTCTGGGTCCCGGAATTCCCTCTACAGAAACATATTTTGTCCAATCCAAAATAACCGCCTTGCTTTCTTTACTTATCTGAATCTCCCAATCCAATGTGGCAGCACCTGTTTTTCCTGCTGCAATTTCCTGTTTGTAAGGTAAATAAGGGAGATAGTCCTTTCTTCTTTGCATCGCAATGCTTCCTAGTGTGTTAGGTGTGTTTCCACGCTCCCGATTCCTGTCCAGGAGGTTCTGTCCGTTTCTGGAGTATTTGTTTCCTTTGGCACTTCCAGTCCAACTCTTCTGACTTCTGTACCATGCTGTCTTGCCCTGGCCATCCTGCTACCGGAATCTTGCTGTCAGAAGGAGGATTTTTTCTCTAGGGCTTTTTGATCCATTTGGGGCACCTTCCTGGAGGGACTATCCGCTAGGTGCTACCTGGTGTTGGCAGTATCATGGCTACTAGAATGGGTCGCCCTTATCTCTAGCAGACAAGGACAGTCAAAACAAGGGCCCACCTGTCTAACCATTGCTGAACTCTTCCAGATCAGCGTCAGTATCCTGACAAGTGGTTTTGATGGCCAAAAAACAATTCTTACACAGAGAAACCTTGGCCTAGTAATGAGTTGAGACTCCCTGATGCAAGAGCACTCATATAGGGCAAAATGAGACTGATGGAGCACAATGGTACTCTTTCATTTGTAGGGGTGCATTATAATCACGAGTAGTCTGCATCTACATTTATTCCTTTGTCGTGTTAACATTTGGTCATTAGAATGTACTTGGTAATAACATATGAAGGAGAAATGATAGAATTATTACATGCCATGTAAAGAAATAAACGTGGCAGTTGTATTTTGAATAATGTAACCTTTAGCTTTCGTCTGCAAATGATTAACGAAGTTGCTCATTTATAATGTAATGCATAGATTTAAACGTGCACCATATTAAAGTTGCACATGGATGTGTTCATTGAGCTTTAAAATGTAAGATTAAGTAGGTGGCTCACAATGATTTGTGCATTGGTGTGAATTTTACATATCTCCCCTGAAATCATAGCCATTCCACTCACAATGATTTTTAATACCATGTTCACAACAGGGTACTTCCCAATGGAATGGAAGAAAGCCTCCATACTTCCGTTATTAAAGAAACCCAATCTGGATGCTAAGGATACGCTCAATTATAGACCTATATCGAGACTTCCTTTACCCGCAAAAGTGATCGAGAAAGCTATTAATATCGAACTTTCCTCATTTATTAATGATAACGCTATTCTGGATTCCTCCCAGTTTGGATTTCGTGCTTATCATAGCACAGAGTTGGCCCTTATTACCGCTAGGGAGGAGCTTAGGAAGATCTTAGACAATGGGGGGAGCGCAGCTCTGATCCTTCTGGACCTGTCAGCAGCCTTTGATACTGTCAATCATGGGCTGCTGCGGGTCCGTCTAGCTTCCATCAGTATCAGGGATAAGGCGCTCTCCCTACTAGGCTCTTTCCTGTCCGAACGGTCCCAGGAGGTAGCACTGGGGAACGTTGTCTCACCTTCTTTTTCGCTGCCTTGCGGAGTCCCCCAGGGTTCTTCCCTGAGCCCAACACTCTTTAACCCTTAGATCTGCCGAACATGGAAGCATAACTGTCCCTAGAGTTAGCAGGGCGAGGTGGGGGGGAAAGAGATTCATGGCCTCAACAACTAGGCTGTGTAAATCCTTGCCCATCTCGCTAAAAAAAGAGTCCAGCCTGTTAAAATTTAGAAAGGGCCTAAAAACCTGGCTGTCTAAGACATAACTGCCACGTTCAGTCCGTCCTGATTTGTATCGGTTAAAGGCAGCGCCTAGACACCCTAGGGTATTTGTTGCGCTTTATAAATCCTTCATCGTCATCATCATCATCATGTAACTAGATGGTTTGGAAATGCATATATATTAAATGTTCACTTATATGCATTTCTGTAGGACCTATGTGCTTCACTCTTCTGTTGGCCGATTTCTGTAGGCCTGAAATGTATTCTCCCTGACAACTCTCGTAGAGGGGTAAAAAGCTGAATTTCATGTGCACGTTGAATTTGCACTGTTCTCACGTTTCTGTTGCAGGTGGAGAAAGTCGTCTTTGTTAGTAAGAATAATGCCTTTTGTTTTAGGAGTTAGGCTTGGGGAGGAGAGGATACTTTTATGCAAAGAATGCTGATAATTGGGAGTCAGTGTTCTTTCTCATGGAAGGAAGCCTGGGAATCAAGGTCACCGAGCCAGGAGCTGGGAGTATCGAAACTAAACTGAAAATCACCTATGAAAAGTGCCCAGCAGGATGAGGTGATCCAGATGCAAGCAGTGGGCGTGTTCTGTGTTTTGCGTTTTGAATTAAGGACAGTGCCCCGGGGCTTGAGACAGAAGAAGAGGTGAGGTGATCGATGGAGAGGGAAGGAGCATCTTAAAATGAGCTCTGTAGCTTTGGCTACTTGACCCATACAACGTGAGAGCACTTCTTAGGAAGTCTTCACGTGCTGACACCTTTTCCTGATCTTGCCTGGGGAATGCTAAGTAGGGATGTCACGGTAGTAGAAGAGAAGGGATAGACTAATGCTTTTCACTTATCAAACTCAAATGAAGACGGATCTTGATGTGGGGGCAATCATTGCCTGTGTTCTCGTTCTTGAATTTGCCATTCTTTTCATGCTACAGCGTTTTAATTTCACCCGTAGGTTTGAATTTGTATTAGTTCCAATGTACTTCTACAACTTCGTTTTGAGGTGTCTGTACATCCAGTTATTTTTGGCTTTGTAATAAACCCACTAACTTGGAATTCAGAGTCTGTGGCTTTTCAGGGTCATGTTTCTTTAAAAATTGTTAGTTTGCCTTAATGAGTTATTTCTCCCCTCAACACTTCTCAGCAGGTAATAAAGATCCATTGACCAAGGGTTCCGGAGTAAATTGGAAGAGAGGAACCCGGCCCTGTCAGTTGGTAGCAAGAGGACGGTTACCTCTGCAGTGAGGGGAGAATTTAGAAAATTAGGGAAAGTGAGTCGTAGAGCCCCAAAGAGCTCAAGGATGAAAGCCCAGAGAATCGAGAGCGGAGGATTACGGACTTTGGCGGAGACTGACGGAGAATGACGGTGCGGCGGGAACAGCAGTTCACAGTGGAGTGAGTATGAATAGGGATGTGTGTGTTAGATTGCAGTGATGATTTGATTGTGTGATGTCTTGCGGATTTGGGATGAGAGTCAAGTGATTGTGGTGTCGGGCCGAACGCGCGCGGTCCATGTGATACGATTTGTTTTGGTTTTGATGTCAGACTCGATGAGTAGCCTAAGATCCCGGGATAGATTTGTGGTGTAGAAGACACCAGTGCTGTAATTGTCTGACCAGTGATTGTGGGAGTTGTTAAGCGCTATCGTCAACCCACTGGTGACAGGGAAACATGTGTGAGAGAGAGCTTGATAGAGTCGTGTGGGAAGCTAGTGCACAAGGACAGACCACAGTGATTCGAGGGGCCAACGCAGGTCGTGGGTCACTGTGTGGGAATGAGTTTGAGCAAGTGGATCCTATCGATTCGTTTATATGACTGTCCGCCCGCTCGTGGGCAGACGGTCTGAGGTGACTGTCCAGTTGTTTCGGGGACAGACAGTTGCCAGAGGTGAGGCAGACAATTGCTTGTGTGACTGTCCGGTCGTTTGGTGGACAGACAGTCGGAGATGTGACTGTCCCGTCGTTTGGTGGACAGACAGTTACTTGATTGTATGAATGAGGTGCGTGATTGTGTAAGGAAGAGATTGTGAAGAAGAGTGAACTGCTGTGTGAGGAGGAAGAAGTGACGTCAGAGTGTGCCGCGCTGCGAGAGGTCGGTTGGTGTAAAGCCGCGCTGGGATTGGTGAATTGTCATCAGGAAGTGCAAACAAAAACATCTTGTGGGTAGAAGAATTTGAACCAATCATGCGATGCTTTAGGGTGTTAAGAGATCTTTGTAGGGGAGATAGAGGAGTAGTAACTCGAGTGGGTGAGGAAGCACCACCCAAGGATAACCCAGCACATTACATGGCCACAAATGTAGGACTTTATACCATAGTTTGGCTTCAAAATTGGCATAAGATTACTGAAAAGGAGGGAGATTTTGCTTTCCCACGTTATGGTTCATTTAGATTAGAGGTGCAGTATCAGCTAAGGGCAGTGATGGCCTCATTGCGACCTCCACCTAGACCAACACAGTTTGAGGCATTGGATGCATGGATGAGAGCAGCACAGGCAAAGAAGAGGGAGCGAAGTCAAGGAAGGATGAAAAAGGCGATGAAGGCATATCAAGATGCGCGTTGGGCGCACAGTTGAAGAAGTGGAGAGTAGACACCATTGAGGGAGAGAGACTATTCCCACTGTTAGTGAAAAAAGGAGACAATCAGAAGAGGAAGGAAGAGGAGGATAGTGACACTGATGACAGTTTGTTAGATAGGTTGCTAGCAGAGCATCCGCCTCTATACAATCCAAGTTCAGAGGAGGGAAGGCGAGCACTTATGGAGGGAACAGGAGAACCACAGGCGAGCCCTAGTGCAAGAGTAGTGGGAAAGATTTCAATAGGAGTGGAAGGAATAGGGATGCAAGCATCGAGGAGTGCAGAGTTGAATGGAGTTAGTGCTGCTACACAGTTACCGGAAGCCCTTACGGTGCCAGTCACCATCGGTCCCATAGTGTCAGTGTATGATCCAGGTCAAGTAGAAAACAGTAGTTAAACACAGTCAGTAGTAGGAGAAGTATCAGTTCTGGAGGAAATGCTGCAGTGAGCTAAGGTGGTCCCTTTTTGAGACCTGTAGAGGCTAGCACTTCATTGCCAGCCACTGCAGACTCTTCCGAGGGCACATTGAAACTAGAGCGGGAAAATCAGTGTCGTTAGCAGATTCACGTTCTGACCTGAGGATATGGGAAGCCCCAGTTAGAGGTCCCATGGGGAGGATGACAGGAGGAGTCGATCAAGGAGCGTCTGGGAGTCAAAATGTCCCACGGAAAACAGCTGAAGGGAGTCACCGCGGAAATCAGAGCAGAGGAAATGGAGAGTTGAGTAGTGCCTCAAGTCAGGGAACGATTAAAGCTGCTATAAGAGCCAAGGTGCTAGATGTAGTGAGGTTAAAGGCAGAAGCGGATGAGATGATAAGTGGAAACTTGCCCCTGGAAAGGAAGGAACTTTATGAACAAGATGAGATGTTGTTTGTGGCAAAGGATGTGCCCCGAAAGGCAAGAAAAGCTCATGAGAAGCTGACAGAATTAGTAGAGGTATGATGTGGATTTGTCCAAAATGAAAATGTTACAGGGAGGCCATAGGCTAAATTACAGAGATTAAGAATTGGAAGAGAAAAGAGTCTTAGGATTGAAAACCCACATTCGAGAATTGATTGTAGGAATACATGCATGGAGCATGCTTGACAAGAGGGAGGAAAGGTGGTCCAAGAAAAAGAGTGTCAAAAAGGGTATAGGAGATACATCGCCTCCAGGAGGGGGACAACAGGAGTAGAGGCTTACCCATTGCGAGAGGTACCGAGTGGAGGGTATGTGCATGTGCCTTGGAGCAGGGGTGATTTGGCAGAGTTTACAAATGATTTTCCTCGGCTGAGGGAAAAGCCTGTTGAGTGGTACAAGCAAGTTGATCGCTTTGTCAAGATTTTAAAAGTATTGTGGATTGATTTGAACACCTTGTTTGATATTGTAGTACCAAGTGATTTGTGGTTTGCTTGTAAAATTGCTGTTGAATGGCCAACTTCAGAACCTGAGCGAGACCCTATAATGCATGGTCCTTCTCCCATAGTTATGAAAAAGTTCGAGCAGGTAATCACATGGTTACAGTCCAAGATTTCACCACAAGATATTGATTGGGTTAAAATAGATCAAACTACCCAAGAGCCCAAGGAATCAGTTCATGCTCATTACAAAAGGTTCTTGCAAGCCTTCAAGCAGTACAGTGGATTGGACACTCTAGATTCAAAGGACATGGGACAGTTCATTTCCAAATTCATCTTAGGGCTAAGGCCAGAGATTAGCTTTATGATCCAAAAGCATTTGATCTGTTGGCAGAACAAATCTGTGGATGAGATTCTGCGATATGCTAAATATTGCAGTGATGAAGTAGACTCGAAGCATAGGAAGCTCAAGGTTAAGCTGATGCTAGTCCAGATGAGGAATGCAGATAGGGTGGACCAAGCACAGCTGAATGGAGGAACGTTGGGACGAAGGCAGGGAAACAACCATGGAAGAGCCCAGAATGTGTCAGGTCAGGGAAGAGAGAAACCCGTAGATCCCAAACCGGGGATAGATATTGGTACCCTAAAGAGAACCACTGCATGTCATTATTTTCACAAAATCTGGCATTGGAAGCGTGAGTGTAGGTCAAATCCAGCTAATCAGATCCAAGATGACGAAGTAGTACAGGTACCTGAGGTTGTAAATACAGTGACTAGGCCCAGATCTGTACACGAAGGGGGCTTGAGTCCACAAGTGCAAATTCCCCAACCTCCGAGAATCCCTCAAGGAAATTGGACGTACCAGCAGATGCCATTCATCGAGATATTCAATGAATTCGATTCAGACCCGCTGCAATGACGGTCCCTGAGGGGGGAGGAAGACTGTACCCTTGGAGCAGTCTTGGAGGTAGACCAGAGAGGACCGAACGTGGAGGCAGATGTTGACTGTCATCCCATCACCTTTCTGATTGATACAGGTGCTACCCGTTCTACTGTGAGATCTGCAGTAGTCCCAAACCTACCCCTCTCGGGACAATCGATCCAAGTTGTAGGAGTTGCGAATAAGAAAATGACAAATCCATTGACAGACGAGATACCTGTTAGAATAGGAACTTTCCACGATTGACACCAATTTGTGGTGGGCGATTCGAGTCCCCTCAGCTTGTTGGGTCGTAATCTCTTGTGTAAGTTGAATTGTACCATCTATTGCACACCCAAGGGAGTGGAGTTGCAGACTAATGATGATGACATTGCATTCAAACTGGCGAATCAGAATCTCTGTATAGAGATGTATCCCGTATTGACAGTTGAAGAACTACCACTCAACTTGAGAGATTCAGTCTCTCTGGATGTATGGGATTTCACGGGGGAAGAGATAGGGTTGATCAAAGGGGTTGAGCCAGTCAAGATTCAGATCAAGCCAAACGCTGAGCTTCTAAGAACGCCCCCCCTAGTACAATCTGACACCGGAAACAGTGACAGGAATCAAGCCTGTAATTGAGTCCATGATCGAACAGGGAATCGTTAAGGAGATAATGGGGAGCCCATGCAATTCCCCTATAATGGGACTGCAGGAGCCGAGTGGGAAGTTCAGAATCGTGCAGGACCTGTGAAAGGTCAACACGATCGTAGTTCCATGTTGTCCTGTGGTACCGAATCCATCAGTGATCTTAGTCCAAATCCCATGTGAAGCTGAATGGTTTACAGTAATTGATTTATGCCAGGCCTTCTTTTTGATACCCTTACACGAGGAGAGGCAATTTTTATTCGCTTTCCGTCTGGAAAATCGTGTGCTAACGTGGTGTCGTATTCCACAAGGGTGTACAGAGAGTCCATCAATTTTAATCAGATTTTGAAAAAGAATCTTGAGAGTCTGGTACTGCCACAAAATTCAGTTTGTGTGCAGTATATTGATGACCTCTTTATTGCGTCCGAAACAGAAGACGCTTGCAGGATTGATACTGTTGCCTTGTTAAATCACCTGGAAGAGAATGGACACAAGGTGTCCCCAAGCAAACTACAGTACTGTTTGACTGAGGTTCAGTATTTAGGTCATCGCATTGAGAAAGGCAAGAGGAAGATGTCACCAGACCGCATTGAGGCGATCATGAACATGACTGCGCCTACCACCCAAAAGAAAGTCATGATGTTTTTGGGAATGGTTGGGTACTGCCGCTAGTGGATTCCCAACTTTTCGCCGAAGGCGAAACCTCTGCAGAGGTTGACACACAAGGATGTGAGTGATCCGGTAATATGGGATAACGACTGTTTGAATGCATTCATGGAGATGAGAGAAAGCTTGTGTCGCGCTCCTGCCCTAGGAACGCCTGATTACAACAAATCCTTCTCACTATTTTGCTGTGAGTGGGAGGGTTGTGCACTATCAGTACTCACACAGACTCATGGAGGTGTCCGTAGACTAGTTGCCTACTTCTCAGCTACCTTAGATCCGGTAGCTTCAGCATTGCCCGGATGTCTCAAAGCTGTTGTTGCAACAGGTGTCAGCATTAAAAGGTGTGAAAGTATTATGTTGGGTCATCCTCTTATTGTTTATGTTCCACACTCAGTTGAGCTTCGATGACAAGAACCAAGATACAGCATTTGACAAATAACAGACTCACACGCAATGAGCAGGTCATACTTGCCTCAGAGAATTTGACTCTGAAAAGATGTTCTGTATTGAATCCTGCTACCTTGACGCCTCTCTCAAATGTTGATGGTGAAGATTGTGAGAACCATGACTGTCTTGATGTGACCGAACTTTGCACCAAACCGAGACCTGACATTGTCGATGAACCTCTGCCTGAATCTGATGAAATCTTCTTTGTAGATGATTCATGCTTAAGGGGCAATGTGGGTCATCTGAGAGCGGCCTTTGCTGTATGTACCAGTTGTGGTAGCTGCTTGTTTACAGGGAGTATACTCCGCACAAGTGGTTGAAATCATTGCCTTGACATGTGCCTGCTTGGTTGCTGAACAAATCCAAGTCACCATCTACACCGATACCCAGTACGGATTCGGTGTGGTTCATGACTTCGGACAGCTATGGTCACAGAGGGGGTTCCTAACGTCATCAGGATCTCCCATCAGGAATGGGGAATATGTAAGACAGATGTTAGAAGCTTTGCAACGTCCAAAAGAAATAGCTGTGGTGAAGTGTGGTGCTCATGGGAAGGGAAATTATTTTGTGACACTCGGCAACAGGTACGCCGATGAGGATGCACGTTTTTTGTGCTGAACAAGGATGCATTTTCACTGGCGAGTATTCTAGAGAGAGCACAGAAAAAACCGAGCTCAGCATGATGTTAGCCATAAGGGACACTTTGGATGAGATCAAGCGTCTGCAGGGAGAAGTGTCAGGACAGGAAGAAGCTGGTTGGATTAAAGCAGGTTGTGAGAAGAGAGATGATGGTATTTGGGTTTTAGCTGATGGTCGAGCAGTGTTACCAGATGATTTACTGAGCCCTATGGCGAGGCAGATTCATGGAGCAGTTCACATTGGAAGGGATGCCATGGTGCGAGTGTTCAGACAGACGTGGTTTAATCCACCGTTCCGTGCGTTTGCTGAAGCAGTATGTCACAGATGTGTTACGTGTTAACAAATGAATGCTGGAAAGAAAACCGTGGTTGCATTGAGTCACATTGGAAGATCTGGGGCACCCTTCAATAGGATCCAGCTTGATTTCATTGAAATGCCCAGGTGCACAGGGTTGAGGTACATTCTGGTTGTGGTGTGTGTTTTCTCACAGTGGGTGGAAGCTTATCCAACAAGGAGGTGCGATAGTCTCACAGTAGCAAAATTGTTGCTTAGAGAGCTTATACCTCGGTTCAGTTTTCCAACCTCATTGGAGTCGGATAGAGGAACACACTTTCATAGTGAGATTATGAGGCTTCTTTGCGCTGCTTTACAAGTTGATCAGAGACTGCATTGTAACTACAGACCTGAGGCATCTGGCATTGTGGAGCAGATTAATGGAACTCTCAAGATGCAAATTACAAAAGTGTGCTAGTCCACGTCTCTGAAATGGCCTGATGCATTGCCCCTGGTGTTGATGAGTATTCGTAGTATCCCCGATAGGAAGACAGGTCTCTCACCACATGAGATCCTGATGGGGAGGGCACTGCGTTTGCCAGCAGTGCCATCTACAGCCTTGATAAACATCACAGGTGATTTGATCCTTGATTATTGCAAAGGACTGGCTGACGTGGTCCGTTCTGTGTCTCACCAGGTTGAAGCTGTGACTGCCCTGACCTCGAAGGACCTGTGCCACGACTTGTGCCCGGGTGACTGGGTGCTCGTTCGCAAGCACCTGAGGAAGAGCTATCTTGATGCTCGTTGGAGAGGTCCATATCAAGTGATTCTGGTGACAAATACAGCTGTGAAGTGTGGAGGCTTGCCGAACTGGATTCACGCCTTCCATACCCATATAGTTTCAGGATCCTCGGAAGAAACAGCTCCTATCCCAGGAGAAAATCCAGCTGTGGCTGCAAGACCACAGGAGGGGACAAGCCAAGCTGTGAGGGTTGCTGACGAAGCTGGTTGCCCACGAGCTGAGGGAGGTCATGCTACTCAAGGCCCAGGTATTGACTCTGAGGGAGGCTGTAATATTGTGAGTGGTACATAGTCAGACTCAGCTGAGGGAACTGGTGCGCAAAGTGGTCAGGTGCAGAGAAGAAGAGCCGAGCTTGCAAGTGAATCGTGGCCTGAGAGACAGAGGAGGCTAAACTTGAGACTGGCATTGGAAAGAGATCTTGCTCCTGTGTCTGAAACTTCTGAATCAGAGCTAAGTGACGCCGAACAAGCACAAGGGAGCCCGAGGAGGTTGAGAATAGCAAGAGTGCCCTGCCAGAGGTACGCTGCCCCAGAGTGGACTTATTTGATCACAAATGCCCGGAGCAGTGGGGACCGGGAGACTGAGGTCTTCACGAGTGGCTAGCAGGATCCTGGAACTGAAAATTGATATTGTACTAGTGGTCCCTGGACTGGAAATAGAGGGGGTGCTGACAGTGACTGTACCAAGACCTCCTATCTTAAGCAGGGTGCGAGTTTCGATTTTGCAAGATTTGTCCTTTCCGACTTTTGGATATCAGCCACCAGCACAGGAGATTGCAGCTGTTCGTCTCGAGATTCTACAACGTGTCATTGTTGAAATTGGTTCTGAGCTTATAAGAGACTGTTGATTAAGCTGTGAATTGTAAATAAGGCTTGCTTTAAAAGAAGATAACCTAGGCCCGAGTGGAAGAAGAACAAATTTAGGGACTTTCCGTAGAAGAAGAAAGAGGTCTGAGGAAGTCTTTTTGAACTCTGTAAATAAAGGTGCAATAAACTGTGAATTCATTTCCAGGACTTCAGCGAACTGTGTGCAAACTGGTTGAACAGCAATCAGAGGCGGAGAAAGAGTCTTTGCGTTGATCCTCTTGCTGTGCTAAACTGACAATAAAAATGGAGTCTGGAAATTCGAACCGTAGGTCTAAGTGTGTGATAGGTACACTCATAGTAGGAGTGATAATAGTGATAGCGGTAGTTATTATTGTGTCTGTAAAATTTCACATGAAGCAGAAGTTGAAGGGGTGGGAGTGCAAGGGACATCCACACCTGTTACTTCTAGCTCAAAGGAGGATATCGTAGGAGCTGAAAAGGCTATGCTAGATCAGACTAGTCGTATGTTACACGTAGATTTGTCTAAAGGTGATTACAAGCTAAATGCTTATACAAATCTGCTATACGAGTATGTGAGCACGATGGATGTAAGAGATTGCTATGTGTGTATGCAGTTGCCTGCGTCTGTGGAGGAGGGTATTCGTTATCACCATCTTCCTTTGACGTACGGTATTACACGTAGTTTATTGCTTAGTATGTTTTACAGTAAGGGTCATTATGAATATTATTTCTCCAACCATGACGTAGTGCTTTCAGAAGTTCCATCCTACAAGCACCTGAATAAGTACGATTACTATAAGCAAGAAGATAGATTGGGAAAGTATTTCATACCTACCGTAACATTAGATACAGCCTATGCACATCGTCATAATTTGACATGCATACTGACAGATATAGAGAAGTTTATAGATCAAGTGGAAGATAGACATAGACAACTAACAGTAAAATTTAACAGTAGAGAAGAAAAATTTGAATGGACCAAGGAAGAGCTAGCACATAAGGCGAAGGGGAGCTACGGTCCAATAGCTTTAGATTTTGAACAGCGTGGGAAAGCTTTGAATCAGACAGCTACGGACGTACTATGATAAGGTCTTTGTGGGACAGAGAGTGTGTGATCACATTTTCACAATTGAAGCCACTGCGAAGAAGTTCTTGCAAGATGCTGTGCAAGTGGTGCCAAATGTATATCTTTTGCTTGGGAAAAATGCCTATATGAGATTGCCACTGAATTGGTATGGTACGTGTTATGTGGCTGTTGTGTTGTGATCTATCACGTGGAGGATTTGGGACCCTTAGAAGGTGGATCACATCATAGAGAGAAGCGAGGTGCCAGTGCAGGTGAAATTGTTGGAGACGTATTTGGAGCACTGATACCAAGTTTGGGAGTAGTTCTAAATGATATTAAGATTAGAAGGTTATCAACTATTGTGGATAAGCTGTCAGCGAATACAGCTCAGTCTTTGTTACTTGTAGATGGAGAGATGGAGTCGAGAAGAGCTATGGTGATGCAGAACTACCTTGCACTAGATGTCTTGTTAGCAAAAAAGGGCAGAGTCTTTAAAATGTTGAAGGTCCAACAGTGATGTACATATATACCAGACAACAGCAAAGATCTGAAGAAGTATATAAGTAACATCACTGAGATTCACCATGAGGTGCATGATTTGGCCAGAGAGGGTGTTTGGAACAAGGTTGGGAAAGGTTTTGGAAAGATTGGAATTTAGTTTGCCAACCTTGGTAAGGGAATCCTTGGTTACATCTTGAAGCCCATCATCATAGTGGTGGTTTGTGTGATCATTTTGTTGGGATTAGTAAAAGCTTACAAGTGGCACAAGGCAGGACAGGCTGAGAGATCTCTTAGGGAGCGTGAGAGGAGGATGGAGAGACTGCAGGACAGTCACTATGAGAATCTCAAAAGCCTAGAAAAGTTTCAACAGGGAAGACTGGCTACAACTTCTGTTTAGGTTGGTTCTTTCTACAGGGAGTTGTGATTGATTGTGATGACACTTGTCATCAGAGGGGGGACTGATGGAGTGTGATGGTGCTCTTTCATTTGTAGGGGTGCATTATAATCACGAATAGTCTGCACCTACATTTATTCCTTTGTCGTGTTAACGTTTGGTCATTATAATGTACTTGGTAATAACATGTGAAGGAGAAATGATAGAATTATTACATGCCATGTAAAGAAATAAACGTGGCAGTTGTGTTTTGAATAATGTAACCTTTAGCTTTCTTCTGAAACTGATTAACGAAGTTGCTCATTTATAATGTAATGATAGATTTAAACGTGCACCATATTAAAGTTGCACATGGATGTGCTAATTGAGCTTTAAAATGTAAGATTTCGTAGGCTGCTCATAATGATTTGTGCATTGATATGTTCATGTAACATGATGGTGCGGAAATGCTTATATATTAAAAGTTCATTTATATGCATTTCCGTAGGACCTATGTGCTACACTCTTCTATTGGCTGATTTCTGTAGGCCTGAAATGTATTCTCCCTGACAGCTCTCATAGATGGGTAAAAAGCTGAATTTCATGTGCATGTTGAATTCGTACTGTTCTCACGTTTCTGTTGCAGGTGGACAAAGTCGTCTTTGTTAGTTAGAATAACGCCTTTTGTTTTAGGAGTTAGGCTTGGGGAGGAGAGGATACTTTTATGCAAAGAATGCTGATAATTGGGAGTCGGTGTTCTTTCTCACTGAAGGAAGCCTGGGAATCAGGGTCACCGAGCCAGGAGCTGGGAGTATCAAAACTAAATGGAAAATCACCTATGAGAAGTGCCCAGCAGGATGAGGTGATCCAGATGCAAGCAGTGGGCGTGTTCTGTGTTTTGCGTTTTGAATTAGGGACATTGCCCCGGGGGTTGAGACAGAAGAAGAGGTGAGGAGATCGATGGAGAGGGATGGAGCCTCTTAAAACGAGCTCAGTAGCTTTGGCTACTTGACCCATACAACGTGAGTGCACTTCTTAGGAAGTCTTCACGCTCTGACACCTTTTCCTGATCTTTCCTGGGGAATGCTAAGTAGGGATGTCAAAGTAGTAGTAGAGTAGGGATAGACTAATGCTTTTCACTTATAAACCCAAATGATGACGGATCTTGACGAGGGGGCAATCATTGTCTGTGTTCGAGTTGTGGAATTTGTCATTCTTTTCATGCTACAGCTTCTTAATTTCACCCGTAGGTTTGGATTTGTATTAGTTCCAAAATACTTCTACAACCTCGTTATGAGGTGTCTGTACATCCAGTTATTTTTGCCTTTGTAATAAACCCACTAATTTGGAATTCAGAGTTTGTGACTGTTCATGGTCATGTTTCTTTAAAAATTGTTAGTTTGCCTTAGTGAGTTATTTCTCCCCTCTACACTTCTCAGCAGGTAATAAAGATCCATTGACCAAGAGTTCCGGAGTAAATTGGTAGAGAAGAACCCGTCCCTGTCAAGACTAAGGAATTGATAGGTGTGCCATTATTACAAACAGGTGCCAAAAGTGCAAGACCCAAGGTATGTTTATGATTAATACTCAAAATGTATATTCTATTGTGCATTGAAGTCTCTCAGCAACTTTCTTGAAGAAAAAATGCATTGATGAATCGATGAACATCTCAGTGTCTCCATTAAACCATTCTGGTTCCTCGGCCCATGCCTGGGTCCCAAAAAGATGTTCAAACATTGGGTGACAACTTAAATCTCCTAGACCTGTGTCTAGTGTATGAAGAACTCCTGGGCATAGAGCATATTGAGATGGTTTGTACTTTTATGAAGAAGTCTTGTTCTTACCAGCTTTGCTGCGAAACACGAAACTTAATACAATCTTTGTATGCACTCTTGCAGAGAAACCCCATAGCACCAACTTCAAAAAACACTCCTGAATCCAGATATTTCCTTTATAAATAAAACCAGGGCCACACTATCCACTGGAACAAAAATACCTGCAAGGGTCTTTGCAAGGATGACTCATAATACTGCCTGCCCGAAGGTGAAGAGAAAGTTCCGGGCATAAAAGGAGATAATTTAATCTCATTTGAAGAACTGGATTTAAGTATGACTTTTTTTTATTAATTCTAGCCCTATATTATTTGTTTCATGATTCTGAATGAGCCGATCTAAATGAACATCTGTGTTTAAATGTGCACTATTCACTTGTCAAATATTAATATTATTATTATTATTATTATTATTATTAGTTTCTGTAATTGCACAGTACATTTTCACATCTGGAATTGTTCTTTTGACTTCTGATAATGCCTGGTGACCAATTTAAGAAGCAGTCCTTCTCCTGAACCACAATTAAGATTTCCTACTGTTATGAAACATGAAGACACTCCTTATGTGGAAATCCTTTTTGAATTTCTTTCTTCAGCTAAGTGAAACAACAAGCATTTTGACTAAGAATCTTCAGAGGTGGCGGGTCTGTGACCAAGGTTTAAGAATAATGAGGCATGTCCTGATCATCTCAGGCCGGGCACTTACTCCCAGTGCAGTGCCATGTCCAAACCAAGCAATGGTAATGCCAATAGATCTGGCTTATAACTATAAGTGCTTCAGTCAGTGATGAGTTTAGGCAATCAATAAGTCATTGTCTATGCACTCTGTCTTGCACTTCTTCATCCATTAATCCTGACTCATTCTTGCATTCACCCACTGATGCATCCTCAATATAACAGACAGAGAAACCCAGGAGGCATAAGGAAGAACAATTAAAAGAATAAAAGTGTAAGAAAAATACATGCGACCACATAATCTTTGTGGGAATATGCCTACAACACAAGAAAAAATAAAATTAGCTGCAAACGCCTGTCTTGCAATGGTATTCTAGGTGATGTATCATTGTTTTAAAGTTCCAGCAGAGCTGCTACATTCAGAAGCAATGTGTTGACCATCTTGTACTGATAAAAACAATGATACACTATGTACAATACCATTCTAAGATGTCCACTCAGCAAGCATAGCATTGGGTGGCCATTTTTTTATGCTTAAGTGTATAGTGTATGACTGCTGTACTGACCCAAGGTGGCCGGCATGAATCTTCTAAACATGTTGGCCATCTTAGAATGGAAAAACAATTATAACATATGGGTGATACAA
This sequence comes from Calotriton arnoldi, assembly GCA_963921515.1. NCBI lineage: Eukaryota > Metazoa > Chordata > Amphibia > Caudata > Salamandridae > Calotriton > Calotriton arnoldi. The sequence continues at coordinate 425,043 of CAWUFW010012679.1, read as the reverse complement.
ATTCAATGATGGCTGCCCAGTTTAGAAATAGTTGTTGCACATGATACAGCACTCTGCAGATGAAATGAACAGTAACCAACCGGTTGAGTGGGACGGTTGGGGAACTGCAGGATGGCAACAAAACACGCGGGGAAAAAAATGAAAGGGGAACTAAAAAAGGAAATAATGGAAAACCTAAGTACTGGAGCCCAACCCAGCCTAAGGTCTTTATCATTGATTCGTTACCATGACCAACCCAGGTCCTTCTGAATTCTTATTCTACATAAGCTTTCCCACAAGGCAACCCTCAAGCATACAGTGATAAACTTAGAAATATAAACAAATTTACAGTTGGCAAAAACATTTTCAACTCTTCCTAATAGGGTTAACAAGGACAAATCTTCTATCTGCACGGTTTGTCAGAGGAGGAACCCACACAAAAACCATTGCTTACTACAGTAATAAGTGAGAATCCATGTGAAGCAACACATGTCCATAGGCTTGAGCACTGTATTATAACTGTCAGGCCCTGTTCAGGAGGCCATGGGGCTACTGGGCCACAACCAAGCGTGTCGTGGCATTTTACCTCTGCTGGCTCTGCAAACTGGGCCAAGTACAACCCTTTCCTCGCTTACTGTCAGTGGTAGCTTCGGCGATGAGTCACAGGTTTCTCAGGTAGTATTAGAGTTACTCAGGATCAAGAATCAACACCACCCCATATCAGCTCAAAAGAATCAATGTCCAGACCAGTGTGTCTCTTTGTAGAGAAAGACAAGTACTTTCCATCACAAAAAACATGGAAGGTCATTACACATTTAATTATGCATGAATAGCCGATTCCCAGATTTGGGCTGGGTGCTCTGAGGTGCCTCCACTGATTAGACCATCACCTGGCTCTATTGGGTCTGCCCTCTGGTACTGCGTCCCCACCTAATAGCAGGCATAGTGTCAATCAGGTCAAATGGTGGGTACTGCTCATGTTTCTCCCTCCCTTATTGTATGTAGGTTAAACCTAGCACAACCTCCTCCACGGTCTAGGTCCTCTGCGTCTACCACCAAGGTCAAGTTAGCAGCTCCGCACCGCACTCAGCCTTCTCTGTCTCGTCAAACATCTGTGATCGCAGTGCTGTGTGTGTTCAGACTTCCTGCTATAGTGGGATCTTACCTAGGAGTGACGGGAGCCTTTGGTGGTGCATAGCAGTACAGAAGAGGTGCTAGGCAGTGTTCACTCCTCACGTGTCAGCTTGACAGACAGGAGCCTCCTGGCAATATGCAGGTCTCCTCTGAAGGACAGCGTAGCAGTCAGCCACACAGTACAATGGTTGCAGAGGCACAGCAGGAGTGAAGGCTTCTGAAGAAGGGGCCACTTCTGGTCAGTTACTGCAGATCTCACCTTGCTTTGGCCCTGCATTGAGTACACTGTGATTATTCCTGGCCACAGCAGCCACTATCATGCAGATGATGGAGATATGGTGCAGCGGGCACCACACACTCTCTGCAGCACACAATGCCTCGAGGTGACAACCTTAAATATTCACAAGGCACTCTTCAGGATATCACTATGATTACTCAGTCTTCAGGATGGTCTTGACTCAATGACACACTTGGCAGTGTGGTGGTCACACAGTCCATTTACTACAGGTCTGATCCATACCCAATGACACACATGGCAGTTTTGCAGTTACACAGTCCACTTACAGAGCAAATGGGCCACCAGCATCAGCCCATTCCAGCTTCAGTTGGGCCCACCACAAGACTAGAAGGCTAAACCACTAAAGGGGCTTGGAGTCTCTGACAGGAATATGTCATGACAATAGCACTGCTGACTCTGCAGTACATCGATTTATTCAGCACTCTTGATTCATGAGCCTCTGTTGGATGCACCCTCCTTCAGGTTCCCATTCACAATCTACTCCTCCTGCAGGGTTAGCGCTTCCTTCATTAACTCACAGGTAGGATATATTGGCACACAGGACAGTCAGCAATTCCTCCATCAAATTGAACTTCAGGCAATGTTCCCTAACCTCTAGCAAGTTGGCTATCAGTGCAACACTAACCCATAGATGCTTCGCAGTTCCTGATTACTCTGTGGACTCGGTACTCTTGGTAGAAGAGACCTTAACTGTAAACAGCAATGGGTCTTGAGCTCCATCTTTATATCGGTTTTGCAAATAGAGGATCTGTATTTCAGGTCTGCTCCTTGGAATTGGTTTTGGCTAGTTTCCCTTTCATGTGGCCTGGACCGGCTACTTTTCAGGCATGGCCTCAGTTTGACATGGTACTCTGTCCAGCAGGACAGCCTCCAGGTGCAGTACCCACCACAAAAGTAGAAAGAGATGGGAGCAGGCAGCACACAATTATTTCCAACCCCTTCTCCAGGGATCAGGAAGAGAGACAAGAATGTGTGCCCTTTAAAATGACTGTTTTCCCTATCAGACACTGCTATTCTACAGATGGCAACTGCAATTAGAGCCATATCCAGCACTAGCACTTCTAAGGAAAGCCAGTCTCCTCTTTCTATACCATAGTTTCTGGTGCTCCCCCTCACTTCTCGAATACGCCAGCAAAACACATAAGATCATGATGTCCGGTGAAAATCAATAGGGCTTATTTAGAAGCCCCTTGCACCGCCTGTGCGTCACTTTTTTATTTGGAGAAAAGTGATGCACCAGCAGCACAAGGGACTTGTAAATAAGCCACAATGTCTCTACAATCTTGTACTCTGGTCCAGGTAGTGGGCTTCCGAAATTGAACCAGCAGACCAGCAATACTCTTGCATGGGACACTTCTGCTTCTAGCATACATGCACAGGCACAACAGTATGCTTGTCACACTACTGCTTCTAGCATACATGCACACGCACCCACACAATGCACAGGATGTCATATTTACTGATCTGGGTTCATCACGAGCAGTGGAACATTAGATGAATGGGCCTGTACGTGCACATTCATATCTGACAGGTAAAAGGCCCAAGTGCTCCACATGGCTGTCCTACAGGACAAGCTTCCTTTAGTTTATGTACAACACACCATGGCCCATAAAAGTGAAGGAATACACTTTAAAGGGAACTGTGTAGCAAATTTGGCTGCAAAAGCAGCAATGCATATCTTTAAAGTAGTTGTAGTAACCCAATCTCAAAACAAGATCCGCACAGATATTTTGGCAGTGATTCAAGCAACATTAAAAGGAGAAAAGCTTCCTGACAGCTATTCTTCTAAATATTCCTACAACCTCAGTCAGGAGAACACTCTGATGGTGTCCACACCCAACGTGAGAGAATGGCATATTCCTAATGAACATGTTAGGTTAGAATTAACTAAGGCAGCTCATGGGGGTAGTGTCTGTCCATGCTGTCATGAGTGCCACAGTAGCCATGCTACAGCAACAATACTGGTGTCCATAGCTACCAAAATATGCATAACAAGGTAGCATTTGCCAACAAATGAAACCCTCTATGGTTCCAAGACCAGCGTGGACTCCCCTTACTATCTCTCAAGGCCCTTTTAGAATCATTTTCATTGATCATATTGAGCCAATCATTGAAGTAAACCAATATAAATCTATTAGTTGCTGTTGATTCATGCTTCAAATTACTGTGGATTGGACCACTGAAGGAAGTGGCCCAATTCGGTCACTCGGGTCACTAATGACCACCTCTCAGCCTTCCATACCAAATGAAGAGTCGGTCAGACAGTAGAGAATACAAACCAATATTTGTTTATTCAAAGTACACTCAGAACGGAGCCCAGGCTGCCCAGTCGCTAGGAGTGCTGCAGAGGGACTGAAATCAATAAGCATGCAGATACATTTAGTACATTTCGTAACTGGGCTAGAACACGCCCATAATGGAATTTTCCAAGCAGATGCAGCTAGACAGTGAAATACAGAGGATAAGTTTCAATTCAGATGCCGGGCACACATTATCTTCTACTCAAGGTCGTTCTGCCCGTGCTCGCCACTAGACAAGTGGGAGAAGGCCTCTATCTAGCGAGAAAAGTATGCGCTAATAAGAACAGTCTATTCATTAGTGAAGCAAAACCCAACCTTGGAGAAATGAAACCTAGTGGAGGCCGTTTCTCAGAAATAGCAAAGGATTAGTTTCGATCATGTCAAAATGGCATCTTAACAGAAAATGGTGCCGCGAATGCTAACTTACATTGGAAAATGCGTAAGCAGGAACATTTCTAGTCTAACAGACCCTCCTTTTAGCATGAGCTAAAACATTTTCGAGCAACAACAAGGAAAACAGAAAATCAGGAAAACAGGAAACTACAAATACTAATAACAGTGAATCCTTATGAGCATTCCATGTTCTCAGTATCGGGAAGGGAGACTGTAAGCAGGGAAGAAGTCTCAAAAATACCTTCATCTATCTGCATTAGGTCATCTATCTCTTTCTGTACCATAATTGCGGCATTAGTATCATAAATCGATATTTTTCTCTTGGGAGTGAGAAGAGTAGTACAATAAGAGCAACAGAAGGGGAGGCACTGAATGAGGGCGCAACAAAATACCAGTATCACAATTAAATAAATCAATTTTTCAAGAATCCAACCCCAACCACCAAAAAGAGACCAACTCCAATTTCCACTTCCCATTCCCTTGACGTTCTCGAGGCTGTCTATTATGTGTTTAGTGATATTCTTTTCCATATTTTTAATCTCGACTACACACTGGTAGCCCACTACCGTGCATACACCACCGCTCTTGGCTAGAATTAAATCCACTGCATATCTAGTCTGTTCAGAATATATTCGCATACTCTCCAGTGGTGATGTTGCGTAAAGCAACCACGGTAGTGTTAGATAGAATTTGCAGCTTGCACCCAAAATATTCTCTGGCTTTCTCACCTCGGGCCATAGAGGTACCACCCAAAGTGAAAATGGAAGAAAGGATGTACCCAAAAGTAATCCCATTACTATAATTGTTTACCTCTATGTCAGTCACCCCTTCACAAAATTCTTTGGTCAAAGTCCTTTTAACCCAGCGGACATTGGGCTTAGCGTACTTACAGGGCACACCTAAGGGCAACACCATCCCAAGAGCGACATCGTCGGTACCATTATGAACATTAGAATAAGTACTGATAGACAGAAAATAAAATCCTGGGTGTGCATAAATCGGTCCTTCATAATCTACTGCCGCATATCTAGTGTTCATTCCAAATGTACTTGGATCTTTATCATTCACCGGGGGTATTGTATTTTTGTACATCACTATCCCAGAACAATTGATATTTAAAGAAGTGTTTGTACTCTTCACGATGGGACAACAAGCAGGATAATAACCAGCCTCCCGGGTAACTATCAATTCCTTATAGTGCCAACCCACCAACGTGACATTCTGTTCTTCCATGTAAAAATTATCACAATATTTGTTGTTATCACATCCTGGATAAACCATTCCCCGTGGCTTTCTATAATATAGACAAGGACCTGGGTAGCCAAAACCAAAAACTCCTTTCACTTCAGTGAATTGCTCTGGACGAGTGTAAGTATAGTTCACAAGAGATAATGGGTATGCAGTCCATAAACTAGTGACAGACTCAGTGGGGTAGCAAGCGGTCCCTTCTCCAAAGAATCTCTTATGGGTGTCTCGAAACACATTACTCTGGGATGTCCTTTTCTTTCTTAATGGGGAAATAATATTAACCTTGGTGCGTAAAGGCACATCCTGTCCATTTTCCAATACCCATGACACCCCACACAATATAATCAACAGTAAAACCACAAGAACAACACATGTCACTTTCTTCTTACGAGTCCACGCCACATCATGCAGAGCAACAAGAATCACTGGCTGCTCTTCCTCAGCAACCAGCCTACCAAAGGGATGCATAACAAATGATGAAATGAGGACAAAATGCAAAAGAAATATACAAGTTCCCAGTGTCTGTCGGAGCCTCACTGGTACAGGCTCCTATTGTCCATCAATACGTTGGCGCTCTTCAGCGTCGGCGGTGGACCTTGCTCTGTCCTAAGCTCGTATCCCACGTTGATCATGATGGTATACCTCCAGAGTATACTTCGATCTATTCTGCCCAATGTTTAAGCAGTGCACAAAGCTCCCATCAACCTGAACTAACTCCGTTGTTACTATAACAAAGTACACCCTAACTTGCACAGTCCATCCCTAACTAATTGTCCTTTTCTTTTGGTGCACCGTCACTCAGCCGCAGGCGCAAGTTATACCTGGTGGCCCCAGGCACAGAATGATCAACAAATAAGGGCTCCTGGATAGCTCGTATTTCCGGAGGAATCGCTGCTTTCAACACGTCATCATTTTCCTTATCTGTTTGCGTCCATGTCAGTTGGGCATCGCTGAATGGGACAAACCGAGGCACCGTCTCGCACTCGGAGTCCCCGATGCCGTCTTTTACCCACTGGTCATAGGGCAGGGGCAAAGGGATCGTGCGACAATGGGTCGCATGGATCCAGTTCTTACGGCCAGCGACTTTCACTGCTATTCGCATTACCAAAAGGACTTGCTCCGGCCCCTTCCACCGCGGCTCCTAAACTTCTCTTCCGCTTAAAATTTCTGATCAATATAAAATCTCCAGGCTGAATGTCATGGCCGGGTCCCTCTGGCGTAGGCAGCAGGGAATCCCGGACCTGTTGGTAAATAGAACGTAAACTTTCGGTTAACTGGCCCAAATAATCAATCAATATAGTGTACTCAATTTCAGTGAATCATCGAGGACGCGGGACACCCCAGACATTTTCCGGGCGTCCAAACACAACCTCGTACGGCGACAATCCTATTCTAGAATGAGCTGTCGTTCTTGTTGACAAAAGTGCTTGCGGTAAAGCGTCTGGCCACTGTAACCCTGTCGTCTCCTGAATTTTTGCCAATTTCGGTTTGAGAGTACCTTTGTACTTCTCCCTGGACCGGAAACAAGCATCCTAGGACCGGTTTCGGGTTTTCACCGCTCTTCAGCCAGGATAGCTTGATTCCAGTGGCACAGTGAGCCCAGGACCCACGTCTGGGCATACCTGGCGCACTTAGGGCGAGAAAGCAAAGGACACACAAGTGATGGACGGAATGCAGAACAAATCAAAACATTCATCCCCAGTCAAGAGATCTGGGTTAAATCCATCATTCTTTTGCTCACCATGCCACCCCAGTATAGACCTGGCCATATGCAAATCAGTCTTGACCCTGTGCCTCATGGGAACAGTCCAGCCCGAACTGCCAAGCCAGGTCCTCCCTGGACCGGAAACAAGCATCCTAGGAACGGTTTCGGGGTTTCACCCCTCTTCAGCCAGGATAGCTTGATTCCAGTGGCACAGTGAGCCCAGGACTGGAGGATGGCAGCATGAAATGTTTGTTTGATGTGCAGACCTTCACAAATCAATTGAATCACTTTTGCATTAAAATGACTTCCGTTGTCACTCCAGATCACTCGGGGCAAGCCAAAACGAGGAAAGAACTCCTTCAGGAGCACCTTTGCAGTCGTAATGGCTGTATTGTCCTTAGTGGGGCAAGCCTCGACCCATTTACTGAATGCACAAACAACCACCAAAATGTACTTAAGATTATTGCATCTTTCTAGTTCGATATAATCCATTTGAAAGACCTCAAAAGGGAAAGTGGGTGGTGCAAAATTACCAGGCGGTGTAGGGGTACCCTTCCCAGGATTATGCATCATGCACACCATGCAGTACTTTACTAAGTGTGCAGCTGTCTTAGAGATATTGTCATTCTGCCATACAGGACCTAACAATTTACAAATGTCTTTAGCACTAATATGAGCTGGCCCGTGGGCCATAGTAACCAGAGGAAGAACATATGCATCTGGCAACATCCATCTCTGTTTCCCTGATTTATTAATCCAACACCCTTCGTCATTCAACTGTGCTGTACTCTCCTGCTACACTGCTAATTCTTCTATTGCTGCTTTGCTCTGTAATTCCTTCACACTTTCAAGGGTATCTTCAAACATAACAACTTCAGGAACCCACCTAGCTGGACCTGCTACAAACATTCTTTTCATTTTTGTCCGAGCCGTTTCCTTAGCTCTCTGATCTGCAAAAGCATTTCCTCTACCTATATCATCAGTAAACTTCCGGTGGGTGCTACACTTCACAATTACTAATTTCTTAGGGTGTGTCAAAGCAGACAAAAGCCTCAATATGAGGTGCCCATGCGGGATCTTGGTGCCATGCAAGGTAAGGAACCCTCTCTCTGCCCAGAGTCGCCCAAAATTATGCGCGATGCAAAATATTGACAACCAGTCCCTCGCTTAATTTGCAAGCTCGAATAAGGGCAGCTAACTCAGCAGCTTGGGCTGACTGATAAGGGACCCGCGATGTCACTACCACCGTGCGCAGTGTGGTAATAGCATAGGCCGTAGTGGTGGCGCCATCTGGTAATTTAAAACAAGAGCCATCAACATATAGTTCCCGTTGTGGGTCAGATAAGAGAACATCAGTCAAGTCTAACTGTCCTTTCGTCTCTTTCTCCATTCGGAAGAAGCAATCATGTTTGTCAACTTCATCACTCTCGGAAAGGAGGGGTAGTAACGTGGCTGGGTTCAGAGTGGCACATCTTTTAATTGTGATATGTTTAGCAAACAATGTCAGTTCATAGCCGGTAAGACGTGCACTGGTGTGGTGCTGTGTCTTTGTTTTGTTCAAAAGCGTATCCACAGCATGGGGTACCATAACTGTGAGGTCAGTATCAAGTATGAGTCCAGCCGATTGTCTGATCACAGTGGCCACAGCTGCGACCGCTCTTAGACAACTCGGGAGGGCTCACGCAATGGGATCAAGCACAGCAGAGAAATAAGCACACAGCTGTTGCTTAACCCCACATTTTTGTGTTAAAACAGAAGGTGCGCAGCCAGCCATCTCATGGACATAAACCACAAACAGTTTAGCATAATTAGGTGTGCCAAGTACCGGAGCCAAACAAAGTGCAGTTTTCAATTGCTCAAAAGACTGCTGACATGCGGGCGTCTAAGGCAAGGGTTCATGCACATCTTTAGTTGTCAATGCAAGCAAGAGTTTAATTAGTAAGGAGTAGTTAGGTATCCACTGGCGACAATAGGAAGTGATACCTATAAAAGCGCGCACATCTTTTTGAGTCTGTGGAACGAGCATTTTAACAATAGTACTGATGAGCTCAGGGGTCAACCTCCTACCCTCCTTCGACAGTAGGTGACCTAAATAGGTGACCTCCTGTCGACAATACTGAAATTTAGAAAGGGAAACCTTATGTCCATGATGAGCTAAATGCAGCAATAACTTAACTGTACTATCTTTACAACCTTGTTCGGTGTCAGAAGCAATGAGGAGGTCATCAACATACTGCACCAATATATTACATGCGGGAAGCGAAAGGGAATCCAACTGACTCTTTAAAGCCTGACTATAGATACTCGGACTCTCAGTATAGCCCTGAGGAGCTTGACAGAATCTAAAGCTTCAGTCCGCTAGGGTGAGCCCAAACAAATATCTACTATCTGGAGGAATAGGAATACTAAAGAATGCATTTTTCAAATCAATAACAGAAATGAATGTAGCAGTAGAAGGAATCATTGTCAAAAGGGTAGTAATATCAGGAACCACCGGAAACTGGGGGACCATTATCTTGTTAACTTCACGCAAGTCAATCACAAAATGATAAACATCCTCCTGATCATCAGGGGAACCTGAAGTTGTCCGTTTAAGAATCAGAAGAATGGCACTATTATAGATATTGTCAGACGTCTCTTCAACTACACCTTTTTGTATCAAATCCTGAATAATTTGTAGAAGGCTCGTTCTCCCGCCTGAGGTATCTTATACTGAGGAATATGAGGCAAAATAGCATTTTCTTTAACCTGTATTGAAACTGGTGGTATATGCAATAGTCCTACATCTGTATCACCCGTCACCCATAAAGTGGATGGCACATTAGCAAATTCAACAGGAAGAGGGTGAGACAGACACTGTTTAGTATTCACATTTGGGCCCATGGTCATATACACACCTCCCGGGGAACAATAAATAGTAGCATGCAATTTCTTCAACAGATCCAAACCCATCAAGGTTTCTCCACAATTTGATGTCAACAAAAACGGAGAATCCACAGTGAAAGGACCAACAGTCAATGCAAGGGGTCGAGAAATGGGGCTTACAACCGGTACACCTGGAAAACCTACTGAAACATTTTTATGGCCCGACAGAGCCGCCCCAGGGACCAACTGTCGAGAAACAGAACTCTTCGTCGCACCTGTGTCCACCAAAAATTCCTTAGTCGAACCTTGCAAATCTGCAGTGACATAAGGACCACGCTAATCTACAGGTATCGAAACTGGTCCCTCACTCTGTCCCTGGCTGTCCTAGCTGTAAGACATCCCTGTCACCTCATCCGTATCGTAATCATCATTATAATACTGTCCATCGTGAGGGTCATCAAAGTAATTAGTATCAGAATGACCCTGTGAGACCGCAGCACCCTGAGCTCTATCAGTCCCACGACCTTGTCCACAAGGACCTCGCCCTCTAGGGACCGCAACCTTCTGCAAAAGCACAGGACACTCGCTACGCAATGGCCCTCCTCTTTACAATATGCGCACTGATTCGGCCGCAAAGATGTCGTGGTCGGCTGCCTACTAGTGCGTGCAAGCTGCCATTCCCTCTAAACGCTTGCTGCAACAACACCTTCGTCTTTAAATCCTTATGCTTTTTATCTGTTCTCTCCTTCTCTTCTTGATCACGGTCATAATATTGAGCCATATTCAAAATAACAGAAAATAACAGAGGAGGAAGAAGTGGACCAAGTACTCTTAGATGCCTGAAAACGAGTCGCAATTTCAGGAAGTAAATTAGAAACAAACCTGTCAACAAACAGAGGAACTCCTCCCTCAATAGACATATTCTGCCCACTATAGTCCAAAAACATGTCTTCAAACCGAGTGAAGAAATCAGACACACTTTCATCCTTCTTCTGTCGACAAGCAGTCAATTTATCCCAACTCACCTTCTTCGGCGGAATAAGAGAATGCATATATGTAATAATTAACCCTGGGCGTAGTTCGCGAAGTAACGCTTCGCGAAGCTACGCAAAGTGCAGTTCGCACTACGCGAGCTACGCGTAGCACTACGCGAACTGCGTAGTGCGTGTTCGCAATGATTGCACAGTGCCGGATGCTTGTCCGCACTGTGCAATCATGATAACGGCATCTTGCACAGTGCGAGCTGTCTTTTACTGCCGCTCGAGTAGATTTTTACTCGAGCGGCAGCTTTCTCAACGCGGACTGGTAGTTTCTCATCGCGAGCGGTCGCGAGCATACGCGACCACTCGCAATGAGAAACCTGACCTCCCCGCGTTGAGAATCTCGCCGGGAGGTTTATTTTCCACGCTCGCGATCGGCAACTTGATGTTGCTGATCGCGAACGAGGAAAAAGTCTCGCCGGGATGTCATTTTGCTTGCTCGCGGTCGCCAACTTGACGTTGAGGACAGCGAGCAAGCAAAAAATGACCGCTGCACTACGCTACGCTACGCTACGCGTGTTCGCACTGTGCTACGTGCAATTCGCGTAGTGCGAAGTAGCGCAAACTTCGCAAACTACGCGAGCGTAGCGTAGTTTTCCGCCCAGGCCTAGTAATAATACTACTGGGCAAAGCAAGTATCTCAGCTCGTGGCTTATCACCTGGCTTTCTTTCCTGATCCCACCCTTTAATCGCATCCCATGTACCACCTAGCTCCGCAACATGATCTTGAGTATGAACCTGTCTCCAAATATCAACCAGAACAAGAAGGCCAAAGAACATTTCAATATCAGCATGGGTCATTACAGTAGAAGAGGCAGCCTCTGTAAGTTCTTTATAATAAGCAGTAGGATTTTTTCTAGGTTAAGGCAAATGAGTCTTAAGAGATAAAACCTCACTTCTTTTCCATGGAGTATAAACCCACTGTTCTTGAAAACGGGCCGCCACACCCGGTCTGGTGACAGTACCACGCTGATGTGTTAACTCTGGTATTTCTGGGTGATATATAGGATGAACCTCTCGCATCGGAAACTGAGATGCCGGGGTAGGACTCTTCACATGCAACCTACCCCTATAAGCGATCAATGTCGTAATATTCCCAAAAACTTGGCCGGGCTCCAGACCACAAGCATATACACGATCTCTGATATCAAATAGGATTTGCGGTGCATCATCCCCAAAATGTTGCTGCCAAAGACCAATCAACGTAGCAGACATGTGCTTAAGAGCATGCTGCTGTACAAAGGGCTCAAAATCTTGCATAACTGTCCAAACATCCTCCACACTATAAATGGGATTACGACCCCACTGCGCAGCCTGATCAGCTACTACCTTCTTCTCCTCAACCCCCACCCCGGATCGCACCAATAGGCCCATTCCCTCCTTAAATTTCATCCAGTCTCTTTCCCCAAATCCACGAACTGGCGTTTCACTACTTAAAGATATGGGTGGGATGAAAAACCAGGGAAGGAGAAGTGATAGAAATAACAGTTATAATCGTCGCTGGCGCTTGCGCCGGAGGCGAAAGAGCAGCAGGTATAGAAGTCGAGACAGTGGGTGTGCTAACAGTCATAGTTGCCACAGATGGCGAAGACAAAGAAGAAGCAGTGGATGCCGTAGCCAAAGCCGTCGAAACAACAACTGTAGATACGGTAACAATCGGAGCAGATGCAACAGGCTGTTGTGTCTGTAAAGGAACAGCGGGATATATCCTCTGGGGAGCATATGGAGGCGGGGGTCGAGTGTCTAACAATTCCTCCACAAAAGTATCTGTTTCCTCTTGGGCTAAATAAGATTTATCAATATGCAACTGAAACTTTCTATCTTCACATTCAACTCCTGTCTCTTGCTTTTCTCTATCATATGCTACAGCTTCTTGAGTCAGTGCTTGCATCTTCCCCTTCAGTTATTTTATTCCATCTTCAATCGCCTCTGTCTAGCTAGCTACTTTCTGCCATGTTCTGAAGGAATCAAACATAGACTGTCTACTTCGTCTTTTGAATAACTGTTCCTGTAAAAACCCAATCTTCTGTTCATCAAAAGTGCCCGTCAACGGCCACTGTAACTCGGCATTGTCCCTCGTATATTTGTGCCATAATGTACTAAACATAATAGGGCCAAGACCATGCTTCACATACATATCAAAATTAGGAGTGCCTTCTGGAGGCGTCGGCTGAGCTTCTTCTAATCGAGCATCTGCAGAACAACAACGACAACACAAAGAGAAAAGCTTACTGATACCAGGCATTTTCAAAAAGAAAACAAATGCGCTATTTATGCCTGGCAAAGCTATTGCAAGTGCTTTTATCAAAAACGATCCTCAGACCGTACCAAACTCAAACCACAATGGTACCATATCCACAAAGAACCAAAACAAACTCACCTGATAGGAATAGCACATACAAACTGATTCTCCACTGCCAACTCTTCAGACCAAACGGTCAGATCCAAGGGTTTCCCCATTCAGGACTCCAGTCAGGATGACCACTGGGCGAGGCACCGTCTGGCAGGGCGGAAAGGGCAGCTGCGAGCAATCAATACTCTTCGCGAAGGGATCCCTGTGCCGTCAGTCTGACCCGACGATGGCCTTGACCTCCCCTCCGTCCTGCGGAAAGGGGATGGGTCACTCACCTGAAGGAGTCCCTGTTCGGGCGCCAACTAAAGGAAGTGGCCCGATTCGGGTCACTCGGGTCACTAATGACCACCTCTCAGCCTACCATACCAAATGAAGAGTTGGTCAGACAGTAGACAATACAAACCAATATTTGTTTATTCAAAGTACACTCGGAGCGGAGCCCAGTCTGCCCAGTCGCTATGAGTGTTGCAGAGGGACTGAAATCAATAAGCATGCAGATACAGTTAGTACATTTCGAAACTGGGCTAGAACACGCCCATAATGGAATTTTCCAAGCAGATGCAGCTAGACAGTGAAATACAGAGGATAAGTTTCAATTCAGATGCAGGCACACATTATCTACTACTCAAGGTCGTTCTGCCCGTGCCCACCACTAGACAAGTGGGAGAAGGCCTCTATCTAGCGAGAAAGGTATGCGCTAATAAGAACAGTCTATTAATTAGTGAAGCAAAACCCAACCTTGGAGAAACGAAACCTAGTTTTTCAGAAATAGCAAAGGATTAGTTTCAATCATGAGTCAAAATGGCCTCTTAACAGAAAATGGTGCCGCAAATGCTAACTTACATTGGAAAATGCGTAAGAAGGAACATTTCTAGTCTAACACCACAAAGAATGCTGATGCTTGAGTAGCCATAAAGGACTTGCAGTGCCTAGCAACAGTGGGAGCAATTCACACCTTATCTTCAAACAATAGTCTTGCTTTCGCCACTAAGGCAAGGATGCTGTGAGAAATTGGGTTACTAGTTGACACAGGTATGAGCCCTGGTCAAACAACAACCACAATAATTGACAGGGTAAGGCATATGCAAACCACAAATTATTCTGTGCTCAGACCCCTGGTAGCATGGCACAGAGCAGTCAGCTTAACTTAGAGGCAAGATGTAAAATATTTGCACAACACTTCAAACAGTAAAACAGTAACAACACCAAAAAAGGATCCCACACAATGTTTGATAAATAGAACTGAATTTAATAAATAAATCAAGACCAAAACGAAGAGAATCCTATAAGTAGAACCTGAGTTCTGATTTTTAAAATAATAAAGTGTAAAATAGCGCAAAACGTACAAAGCGCCAACCACGGCTATCTGGTCATGCTGGACCAGGTCAAAGTCAAAAGTTCAGGCCGAACGCCATGGAGCCCTGATCAGAAACAGTCCCATATTAGTCCCACTGAAGATTTGCCTTCTCAAATTTTGTGCTAAGTGTCTGGTTCTCGCAGTTCAGCAGAGTGGCTGCCCTTGTAGCAGCACAGCAGTCCTCCTTCTTGGCAGAGTGCCACAGCTCCAGAAGTGTACTGTAGAGCTGATGTCTGAGGTCCAGTATTTATACACAGTTGTGCTTTTGAAGTGGGGAGAAGCTTCTAGAGGCATGCCTTTGAAGTGCACAGATGCCCTGCCTTCCTTGCCCTGGCTCCAGACTAACTACCAGGGTTATGAAGCCCTTTGTGTGGAGACAGAACACAGCCTATTCAAGTGTACGTTGGACTGGGCCCAGCTGCTCCCATTCACCCTTCCAGTTATGGTCCATCCAGTCACACCAAAGCTCCCCCTAGTGTGTGGTTGTCTAAGAGGAATACACAAAGCCCAACTGTCAGCTAAACCCAGTCATGTGACCTAGAGACAGTCTGCAGGCACCAAATGGCTAAGAAAAGAAAATGTCAACTTTCTAAAAGTGACCTTTTCAGAATTGCAATTTAAAATCCAACTTCACCATAGTGTAGGATTTTAAATTGTGATTCCAGAAACACCAAACATAAATTGGCCATCTCTTCCAATTTGGAAATTAAACTTATGAAATGTAATAAGGCAACTCCAATGTTATCCTATGGGAGAGATAAGCCTTGCAGAAGTGAAAAACAAATTTAAGAGTTTTTCACTACCAGGACATGTAAAACTTAAAAGTACATGTCCTGCTTTTTAAATACATTGCACCTTGCCCTCTGGGCTGTCCAGGGCCTACCCTAGGGTGACTTATATGTATTGAAAAGGAAGGTTTGGGTCTGGCAAAATATTTACTTTGTCAGGTCGAAATGGGAGTTTAAAACTGCACACACAGGCTCTGCAATGGCAGGCCTGAGACGTGTTTAAAGTGCTACTTAAGTGTGCGGCACAACCAGTGCTGCAGGCACACTAGTGGCATTTAATTTACAGACCCTGGACACATGTAATGGCACTTTATTAGGGACTTACGAGTAAATTAAATATGCCTATTGTGTATGAGATAATGTTACCATGTTTTAGGGAAAGAGAACAAGCACTTTAGCACTGGTTAGCGATGGTAAGGTGTGCAGAGTCCTAAGGTCAGCAAAAATGAAGTGAGCAGAAACAGTTGGTCTGAAGGCAGAAAGTTAGGGGAAAACCATGCCAAGGATGGCAAGTCTAACAGATGCTATGTCTTCTCTGTGAGTATGACTGCTATACTCCCACCCCTTTCGCCCACAATGCAACGGGGTTATGGAGCATGCCAATGGTATGCTTAAACAAGCCTAGGGTATTAAGTACAGGACTAAGTTGGCTACATAATCTCTATGAAGTTCAGAGAGCATTAAATAATTTGCCTAGCAGAGTATTAGGTGGTTGCATTCCATATGAGATGCTCTTCCGAGTATCATTTCTTTTGCCTGATATTGACATCCCTGGAAGGGGGTCAGAATAGAAAATGTTCGACCTGGACATTCGCTTGCATGTTTTGCAGAATGGCTAAGAGGTCACAACCAAGCTATCTAATGTGGAGCATTCCAACTCCACCGCCAGTGAATATAAGGGTTCTAAAGCTGCTGATGGATAGCTCCCCAAGTGGGAGAGCTAGTTCAAGAAAAGATCACTAATAAACAATTATTTAGGTCATCTTACAAACCACAAATGCCAGTTCTTGGGTATAAGGCACTTTAACAGAAATCCTGACTTCAATGTATAGTTCAAAGAAAAATAGGAAGGTGTCCATCAATCACACCAAAAAGCATTAAGTGGCTGATTCTGTTCCATAGATCCCCCTTGACAGCAAAGAGCCTTTGGAGTAGAAATGTATAGCCTCTCCCTAATCCACAGGGACTACCCCTAGCAGGGTACACCTATGCTGAAATCCTGAGCCTCATTGTTGGGCCCATAGAAACTGCTATGTCTCCAGCTTTACACCAAGTACTAGCTTCCATGGATGACCCTGACGCTGCAATTTCAGCAATCCTAAAAGTTTCAACTACTGCTATGGTTTATTATGAACCACCAAAAGAGCCGAAATCAATTGAAATGATGACACTGCAAGAAATTGTACTGCATGAGAATGTTTCAGAAACAGATTTTGACATAAGCAAAATATCAACACACTTCACAGTTCCTCAACACCACCAATATCTTTTTGTTTGCTACTGGTTTTGTGACAGATATGTTACTGGAGTGTTTTTTCTCTTAATGCTGTTTGTTTTGCTGATTAAAGTTTCACTGTTCATAAATGGGCATTAGATTCTTGATATAAAATATTCCAATTCCTGTGGTTCAGGAATTGCAACCGCATTCTTCTTCTCACAGAGCACATCAGGATTATCATGTTGTGAACATCACTGCATATCCTGTTCTGCACTGTGTAGTTTGGGAAAAGTTGCCCTATCAGCTCATGGGACCCACTGAGTTGCTCCGGATTTCATATGTTTTAAAAGTGCCACTAGATGAGAGAATCATTTTTGGTTCCATTTCTCATCAATGGGACATCAAAGTAGTTAAATAAATGCTCAAAGATGTGTATGCTTATGCTGCAATTGAGAATGAAGACCCTTATTTGAATGCTGATAATCATTAAGAAATGTATTGTCCTCATCATTATGGTTCTCGAACTAGCAGTCCCTCAGAAATATACCATTAAAACAATAGGAACACTGCTGGGTTCTGTCCACAAATAGCCATTCACAATTTCAAGAAAGATTTCCATATTTTAATTAACTCTGGGCGGTGAACTCCGCTCTGCTCGCGGAGTTTGCGGAGTTTTCCGCACTCCGCATTACGCGGAGCTTGCGGAGTTCTGAAAAACTCTGCTTCGCGTGTCGCAGAGTTTTTTCCCTCGCTCGTGTTCGCCAACGTCAAGTTGGCAAGCGAGGAAAATCCAGCTCCCGCCGAGATATTTCCTCGTTCGCGATCGTCAACATCAAGTTGGCGAGCGCGAGCGTGGAAAATCAACCTCCCGGCGAGATTTCTCAATGTGGGCGGTCAGATTTCTCATTGTCAGTGGTCACGTATGCTCGCGACCGCTCGTGTTGGGAAACAGTCCGTTCGCGTTGAGAAAGCTGCCGCTCGAGTAAAAATCTACTCGAGTGGCAGAAAGGAAGCAGCGCCTGCTTGCGCTATGCATGGTGCCGTTCGTGATGATTGCACAGTGCATTTATTTAACGCACTCCGCCGCTTGCGGAGCTCCGCGTAGCGCGGCGGAGTTTTTTTTGCACTTTGCGGAGTTCCGCCTAGCGGAACTCCGCCCAGGCTTAATTTTAATAGTGCTGACAGGTCAGACGTATTAGCTTTTTATTGCTCCCAGAAATCAGAACGACTTCAAAAGAATCTAATGACAAAACACAAACTTATATATTCAACCCTATTTATTGGAAATCTTGCTATACAAAGCTGTGAGTATTGGAAAGAAGACATTAATGAAAAAACTATTTGGGGAACAAAATTTTGGCACATTCAAAGTAGAATATGTATAACCACAGACATGAATTTTCTGAATAAAACAGAGTTGCATTACACATTGGCAATCCAAAACATGCTAGAAACCTGCATTTGATGGAATCACAGATATTAACGTGTTGCATGTTTAGAAAAGCACTTTTTTAAAGTTTTTTTTATTGATTTCAAAACTTCAAATCACATACATTGATGATCATACATCGCAGCCTTGTTACAGCAGGTATATAAATACAGGACATGATATAGGTATTCAATCATTGGTTTCAAGAGAATGTGCACTATACCTTAGCATTTCCATTTTTTTAGTCGGGGAGACACACAATTCTCCTCGGTACGCGTTCCAATTGCTCCATTTTTTATCCCACTTCTTGGGACACCCTCTAGATTTAAACACCTCTTTTTCTGCAATCATACATTTATCTAGGTCGCGTGCCTAAATCCCTGTCGAAGGCCCTTCTGCCACCCCCCACTTCATTGCTATTGCCCGCTTCACCAAGGTATACCCCAGTGTGGCCAGTTGCTGTTCCACTTCCATAAGGTCAGTCGCTTCCCAGATGTTGAGGAGCCCCAGTGGTGGTGTAAGGGTTATCTGTTTCCCTAGTGCATCCTGCATATGTTTGGTCGCCTTTTCCCATATGGGTCTTATTAATGGACAGTCCCATATGGTGTGGTAAAAAGTTGCCTCTTGGTGACAGCCGCGTAGACATAGTGTATCTTGTCTGGCACCCATTTTTGCTAAAGTTACCCCAGTGAGATATGTCCTGTGTAGGATTTTTAACTGGATCAAACGGAGACGAAGAATGATAGCCGCCTCCATTGGGGACATCAGTGCTATTTGCCAATCCTCATCTTCAATATGCCCCACGTCAGCCTGCCACCTGTCTCGGAGAGTGTGGAACGGGTCTGGCAGATTATTACATAATTTTCGGTACGTTAATGATATAGCTTTGTTTAAGATCGGTTCAGAGAGCTGCCTATCTTCTAAAGGGGACGATTCTGGTAAGTTTCCTAAATCCAGGAGTACTGTTGTGAGTGCATGACGGACCTGCAGATAGGGAAAAACCTCCCCTTGAGCTAATTCATACTTCTCCCCTAACTCCTCAAAGGTCAGGATTTTGCCCTTTTTAACCAGATGGCCTATAGTGGATATTCCAATTGTGTCCCATTTATCAAATCCTGGTTGGTGGCACAAAAGTCCTAGTTTTTGAGTAGACCACAATGGCGTGGCCTGGGTCAGCACTTCAGCCCAACCAAGGCGTCTAGTCGCCAGTCGCCAGATTTCCACTGTGTGAGCCGTCGGGTCCAGGTACCGCCCTTTCCTGACTTCCATATACAGGGCTCCTAGGCACCCCTTCCTACCCATCTGATATCTATCCAACATGTATGCAGGGTCTGTCGGGGAGCGATATATCCAGTGATTCACTACCACCAGCTGCGAGGCCCAATAGTAAAGTCGTATATCCGGGAGGGCAATCCCTCCATCATACCACCCCTTGGTTAGTTTATTTAGCGCTATACGAGGTGCTCCTCCATTTCACAGTAACGTTCTAATTTCACTCTCCACACTCCTAAAGTAGGAATCGGGAACCTTGCAGGGACAGTTTTGAAGGATGTATAGAAAACGTGGGAGAGCCAACCTCTTAAATAGGGCTGCTCGACCCAGCAAAGAAAGGGGCAAGGATCTCCAATGTTTAACATCACTACGCAGCCTGTCCAAGGGAACGGCAAGATTTTTATCATGGAAGAGTTGGGGATCTGAGGTTATAAAGACCCCTAGGTAGCGGAATCCATTGAGGGCTATCTCCACGGAAAAGCACATTTTCATACCAAAATGAGAACATCTGTGCAACAAAAAGCATGAAATTCACAGCAAACAGATCCTCTAACAGAAATGGTAGTCCTCTGTCATGATGAGGGTGCACTTGGTGCGCTCCTACCAGTTCAGGACTAGGTCCAGAACCTAGGATTGTCTTCAGACTGAGAGTAGATAAATGAGCACACACAGGATTAGTTTATGGCATGACCAAAATCAAGAAATAGGATCAGAAGTATGCAGTTTAGGCATGCTGGGCAGGGGACACAACTGTACATCATGTAATGTACATTTCTGTCCCAACAGCAAGAATCCACCCTTAAAGACCTATTGAACTTTAACATATAATTTCACAAAAAATAAGTAAGGTCTACTACGTTACTCAAAAATTTTCATTGTGAAAACATTAGAGCCATGGTCTCTGACATAACACTTTCCAAAGAACCAATCAGGCATATAGTCTTTATAGCTGGCTTAGCACCCATAACCAACTTTGACCTACTATAGCCAACTCAGGCCTACTGTATTCCATTTTGGAACTGTATTGTCCATAAGAGCTTTCTCAAAAGGCATTTATTAGTATACCATCACATAATTGCAAATATGTACAAAACTACAGCTGGCAAAACAATATACAATCCTTCCTAAAACGGCCTAAAAAGGATTCTCAAATGCAAGCATTCTGCACTGAAGAATTTTTTTTAATAGGGGGTACCAAACACTAAGGACCTCATTACAACTTTGGAGGTCCTCCTGTGGCATTGCCACCACTCTGTCCACATGAGGACTGCTAAGGCTGTGGTGTGCCCGTCAGCTGGATTACGACGTAAATCCAGGCCGGGCAGGCTGTGCTGCAGTGGTCTCACGGCGGTGGCCCGTTAGGCGCATAGGAAAGCCTAACATGCAGACTGCCGACATAACAATGATTGCAGCACGGTCCTGCATGGTGTGGCATGCACCATGCCGTGCATGCCATACCGTGCAGGAACGGGAGTGCAATTCCCGGGGGGGGTACAACATGTGCCCCCCTGCATGCACCCCCAGGCCCATGAGCAGCAGGGAGCCTTGTTAGGGCCCCCTTAGTTGCCTCTCTGCCACCCTTTTCATGGCATGCTCAACACCATGAAATGAGCAGTGGACAGGCAACTCATAATATGCTCAGTGGTGCCAAAGCAGTGCCACCAGCATATTATAGTTCCTGACCGCTGCAGCAGCGCAACAGGATCCTGGATCCTACTGGACATGGCGGTCCTGTGGTTTTTCGATCGCCACACTCAGAATAGTGTGGGCAGGCCTGCAGTGTGTCGATGGTCAGACCGCCACGGCAAGTACGACAGTCTTGTGGACCGCCGTACTTTTAATAAGGCCCTAAACCTTTGCCTAATAAATTAATCTGTGGGATTCCCTGTAGCAAAATAGCTGGCTACAGCCAGAACTGCAATCCACCCTTAAATGCCTATTGGCTTATTGACATATGCTTTTCACAATAAATATATCAGGCCTATCAATTTTGTCATTTCTTTTCTTAAGAAACAAATCAGGCATATTGCCTAAATCAATGGCTTGTCACCATAACCCACTCAATCCTGCTGCATTAAGAATAAACTTTCATGGGAAGCACACGCCTTCTGCCCAATCAGAATCTGCACTCAAGGGCATAAATATTTGGGTGGAGAAAAAGGCCCTCTATCAGTAGTGCTTCTTAAAGTTTTCTTCTGTTGATCACATAAGGTCTGCCAACAGCTGCACTCTCTAAACAGACATAATGATTATACCTACAAAAACAGGAAGTGGTGATGGCAGTGCTGACAATTATGTTCCCCATACCATCTTTACTGCATTTCAATCAGTGCCGGCTTTTGGGCGGTGCGAGCGGTGCCACTGCAGCGGGTGCCAAGGTCAGGGGGGCGCCATTTGTGCTCTAAAATCAGCGCCAGTGGCATTGCTCAAAAGCCTGCACTGTTGAAAGCTGTTGTCCCTCTTTCTCTTCCACAATGTTAATCTTCATAGAAATAGAAGAGAGAAAACAGTGTTAAACAGATCAAGAGGCATGCTTTTACCCACACGCAGCAGTAAAATATTTGTTTTCTTAGGAGTCAGAAAATAAGATAAAAGGTTTCGCATGAACGTTTGTGGATTTTATTTAATTGATCTAGGCACATAGAGCCAAGCTCCGCTCTCTACTCGCACTATCAGTATGTCTTCTTACCGCCTTGATTACTAGAGACATTCTACACCAGCTCAATTTTGAGTAATTCACTTTCAGTTTGTTAATTGAAACTAAGGGGCATATTATCAAGAAACGGCGTTAAAATTATCGCCGCTTTAGCGGCAGAAAACTGCCGCTAAAGCGGCGATAATGGGCTTGATAATATGCCCTTGAGAATTCCAATAGAAGCCCATGTTGACACCAGAACATGGGCTTCTATTTGAATTCTCAAGGGCATATTATCAAGCCCATTATCGCCGCTTTAGCGGCAGTTTTCTGCCGCTAAAGCGGCGATAATTTTAACGCCGTTCTTGATAATATGCCCCTAAGTAAGTTGTAGGCAAGGCGGGCTCTTTTGCGCTGCAACATATGTTATGGTTTTAAAAGCACCTGCTGCTGCATTCTTTTCTTCCACCAATTTTCAGGCAACAATAAACATGTCACGATAACTCTGGTGATTAATGTTTTTTTCTGGAGAGAGAGATCGGTGCTTTGTTTAGTGGAAGTTTTGATTCATCGTAAGGTAGCACAGAGGGTTAATATGCCTGCTGCAAAGAAGGTGCACCATGCACATCACAAAGAGCATATAATGTAAATAAGTCAGTAGGTTACTGCTTGTGTCAGAGAGATCCTATTGTTACTTGCAGTTTATAAGTTAAAATCCTAATGTAGAACAGTGAGCAATTAACTGTCATGAAAGAACTGCATGAAAACTGCATGGTATAGGTTAGAGCATTATGATTTTTCCCTAGTCTTTCATTAACCTAATGTTGCAAAATGGGTTCATTTGGGCAGAAATCAGTTCTTATTATTAAAGAGAAACCGCAACCACGGTGTTAAGTTTTATATTCTAAGTTTGTGCTTCTCCAGACCAAGCACTCTTAAATTATACTGCCTACCAGTATGGATGACATGACTCATTTTGTAGTCCTCTGTCTTATGTAACGTTTCCCATAAACAGATTGACACACGTATAATTGATTCAGTGGCGTAGCAAGGGGGGGAGGTGGGGGCGGTCCGCCCCAGGCGGCACAAGTTTTGACTGTGGCGGCCTCCCCCGCTCTTACCTGCTGTCTCAGGCGGAAATCCCCCCCCCCCACTCTTCAATTGGCCGCCGCAGGGCGGCAAATGCAGTGACCACCACGGGCAGTCAAAGGGCTAGCTACGCCACTGGATTGATTGTCTCTGTGTAATACATGTGATGTAAAAGGATCTGACACCCTACACTAGTATGAGTGGTGCTATAAAACTAATTTAATGCATCTGTGAGAGAGTAGTTATGGAGACGTGAGGGGCACTGTTGAAGAGTGGTAGTGAGGGAATCCCTGACGGAGGTGGTCATTGGGGGGCGCCAACAAACATTGTCGCACAGGGCGCCACCAGCGCTAAAGCCGGCCCTGATTTCAATTTTCCACTTTTGACAGAATATTATATTCAAGGTAGGCACACTATGATGAGTGTGACTCTGGCAAACGGATAATCACAATCTTCCTGCATATTCAACTTTGAAAGTTACAGTTTTACTGAAGAAAGATTGTTAGCATGAAGAAATGTTGGGTACTAGAAAGGTGCTGGAGGGTGAGTTACATTCTGTGCACAAATACTTTCTCACAGCAAGTTATTGCTTTTATGACCAATAAGTGAGCCAGATTACAATGGTGTGCAAAAATCCAATTATTTTTACAGATTTAGCACAGTTAAGTTTACTTCCAAACTATAGACAAAATTGATCGACACTTTGCATCTGGATTGCATCACAAATGTGACTCAAACCAGCACATAACACTTGATTTTGGGATTTACTTTCCAGTACAAAACGTGTCTTGTGGTGAAAATTAGACCCAAAGTGACACAGAATAGTGCTTTGTGCTACCTTGCACTACTTTGTTTTGAGGGTGCAAACTGTAGGTGGTAAATGGACATTCTCATGCAATCACACTTGCGTTTTGAAGCAAATCCCTATCTTCTAACTTTGGCAGACAGTGATTTGCACCAAAAATGTATGTCTCCTCATGGCAGACATTACGTTGGAGAGAAGGATTCTTTTCTAAAAACTTTTCTTATGTGTTATGTAATGCTGGAGCACACATACAAAACTGTAAAAATGTTAATCTATGTCAAAGCACAGTATGTATTTTGTGCCGGAAGGGTCTCCTTCTTGTGCAAAACCTATGTTTGACACCACAAAGTCCCTTGTACCATGATGCAAGATTGGGTGCATTGGTGCAAACAATCTAAAGTGGGCCAGTGCATGGAGAAAAAAAAACACCACCATATATTAGTAGACATGGTGTTGTTTTGCTCTCTCATTTTCACGTAATGCAGAACAGCAACTTTACTGTACATCTGTACTGACCTGATAAAGTGAATGCATAGGAGAATAACTGGCTGGGAAGTCCACTGTACAGGTCTGAATTTACGTCTGTGGTTGCAGGTGGTTGGCACCATTATTTTTCAGACCAGGACTTATTTTTTCATCATCCGACTTTGATTCAGCAAGAGAGAGAGAGAAGTAGAAAGGGGATTAAAGAAAGAGAAAGGAAATGATAGGTTAAAAAAAGTAGTGAGAAAGCAGGGATAAACCACATGCAAGAGTGAACCAAAGTCACAGAAAGTGTAGAGTGGTGGAAGAAAGAGCCATGAAGTGGTGCCTAGAAAGACAAGCATGGTATTTGGAGACCCTTGCATTGGACGGACCCGGCGTGGGGAATTTAATAAAACCTTTGAACCCATGTTTATTTAGGTCGAGCCTGGGCAGTGCATGCGCTGCTCTGCAACGCATGCTGTATTCAGGTATAGACTTTAAGCTCCACCCACTCTCCACCCATCTTTTCAATTGGCTCCTGCTACTCTCCTTTCTAAATAGTTGCTTCTGATTCATTAATAGGCTTATTAGCCCCGCTTTAGTAACGCCTTGTCTGCATTTGAACCTTCCATGAGGACTGGTCTTTTTACTTGTGTTGTTACACAGTCTGTTTTAGCTACAGTCTGTGAGCACTATTTTCTTTAATGTCTTTATTCTAGCTGCTTTTGCAGTCAGGACAGGCTCTCCCTAACCCACCCTGTTTTCATGACAGCGCGAAAAATGCTCCCTGCACAGCACTGCACCTCTGCACGCGCTATGCTGCTTAACAAATGCTTTTTTTTTTTTTTAAAGCGCCCATACTCCTCTTTACTTTAATGGCGGCCGCACCTTTCTTTAGA
Source organism: Calotriton arnoldi (assembly GCA_963921515.1). NCBI lineage: Eukaryota > Metazoa > Chordata > Amphibia > Caudata > Salamandridae > Calotriton > Calotriton arnoldi. Next base: position 399,551 of record CAWUFW010012679.1, on the reverse strand, counting down.
CAAGCCGCGTCTTAAAGAAAGGGGCGTGGCAGACATTAAAGTCAAAGCTCGGCACGGGGCATGTTTACAAAAAAAAAACAATTTTTTTTCAACTTAAACAAATGTTTTGTTTTTTTAAAGTGCCCCATACCGCACTTTCACTTTAACCGCCCACCTTTCTTTAGAAAAGGCCACCATTAAAGTGAAAGCACGGTATAGGGCGCTTTACAAACAAGCATTTGGAATGCAATAGGTCTTGCATTTGCGAGAGTTTTAGCTATTAGCATTGTAAATGACAATGCTTTTTATTTATGTTTTAAAAACCAAAAAATAAATAAAAGGCATTGTCATGTACAATGCCAATAGCTCTCAAACTATCGTAAATGCGAGACCTATTGCATTGTAAATGCTTGTTTACAAGTATTGTCACCCACAATAAGATTCGTAAGAACATCGCCATATCAGATTTCACAGTCTACCCTCTCAACTGCCCCACCACCGCATGGAGGAAGGGGCAGGAAACACGACACAATATGATTCATAAGTGCATTCGTGACCGATCGCAAGGATGAGTGCAAAAGGACAGGCGGGGCCAAAGAGGATTCCCGCTGAAAAACAATTGTAAAAATGCGGGCAAATTATGTAACGGGTTTTACAGTAAATTGAAGCTTCCCTTTCCCGTTTCCTCACTAAAAGCACTTTCCCAGCCTGTCCTTTTATTGGTTTTGCTGATGCTACGTAAGCATGGCGCCCATTCACATAACCGCAAGGTCCCTGAGAATTGACCTACAGCGCAATCAGCCTGGTCTCCATTAACAGGAAGTTCTCAGGCAGGGGCCATAATAAACCCCACCGCCTGCTGCCCTAACCTAAAGAAAGGCTGGGAGAAAGCTTGTGTGTGGCACCTGCTGTGGGCTGCTTGGAGCGAAGGAGAGGAGCAAAGCGGCCAGACATATATATAACTGTGATGTATGAATTTATTTTGAAAATCGATGACCTAATCCAGAGGTCTGGCTTTCTTCACATTTACAAAAAACAGAAAACATTGCTACTGCAGTTGTAGCCCCAGGCGTTCAGCTAGTAACAGCACACTATTTACAAAGCCTATTACAGAGCCATCACAATGCATGTATTTCTCAGGAGGAAAGGAAATTACGTTGTCACATGCGGTACAAGTTCCCAGAAACACTTTGAAGAAACAAGAACACTGGTTGAGCCCTCGAGCAATCCACTGCCTTTCAGATCTCTTGTTGCTGCTGATTTTGAGGCGATTTTCAACTTTAGCCCTTTAGCAATACACGGAGCTTTGAGGCTAAGACCAAACCTTTTTCCAGTATGAGTATTAATACACACTTCAGCCAAACACTCTTGTGGTAACCGACGGTCAGGACCACGGTGAATCTGAGGGTTAATGGAAAATATCCACTATTCTATCTTCATGTGTAATGTCATGCACTTATTACTTTGGGAAGTATACCTAACAAGGATTGACAAAGCTAATTGGTTTGGCATTTGTAAAGGGCATAGATCAAATCACCTGTAAATATGCAAATGGAGCAAAACATCTAAAGGTACCCAAGCATAGAATCTTGTAGAGCTACAGACACACGTGCACACCAGCCATCAGATATGAAGCTATCAACGCACACAGGCTTACAGACACACATATATATCCAGACTCAGAGGCTAACATGTAGGGGCTCTCTGACATATGCCCACAGACAAAAAGCCATGCAAGCAAGCAAATAGTAAAGGGAAGGAGACAGGCAAGATGGATGGACGGGTGAATGGATGGACGGATGGGTGCATGCACGGATCAATGGATGCATGGATGGATGGACGGATGGGTGCATGAACGGATGGATGGATGAATGCATGGATGGATGCATGGATGGATGGATGGATGGATGGATGGACGGATGGGTGCATGCACGGATGGATGGATGGATGGCTGCATGGATGAATGCTTGGATGGATGGAAGCTTCATGTTCACATAATCGTTGGATCTCTCCAGAGTAAATGTACTGTGGCATGAGATTTTTCAGTCTCTCTTCAACGCCCATGGGATTGGAATGTAAAAATATGCACTGGATCTATGAGTATAAAATTCATGAGAGGCGTGAAATGAGGTGTTCTACACTGCCGAGTCTATTTTAGTTATCTGCGCCCTGTACTTTGTTACTCAATTGCCTATACTGAATAGAGTCTCACTTTCCCCTAGAGGGATTAATACATGATCTTAAGTGCTTTCTTAAACCGGGTGACCTTTTTGTGGTTCCCCAATTTTCATAAATTGGTTCTGGATATCTTTTGAGAATTATAAGCATGTCTGAAGAACTAGTAAATGATGGATATATAATTACAACATATTTTCATACCTACGTACATACATACATACCTAGATACATACATACGTACATACATACATACGCACATACCTAGGCAGAAGAAATGAGCAGTCACTGAGGGTTGCTGAGTGATGCAGAATCGGAGATCGCATTTGTACGAGGTGTACATTTCTAGAAGACTGCACAATGTGGAACAGTCGGGCAGAGGGTCAAAACACCATTTATCATTAGAACCTGAGTTAACAGAAAGGATGTTGATGTATATCACAACCTCTTAACAATAGTGCTAGAAAAAAGAATACATTAAATGATCGAAAATAGTACCATATAAGAAAACATAAGACGAAACGTACTGAAAATGTAGAGGTATAGCTTGGGAAGAGGGGTGAGTGTGACATCAAAAGGCAGTAAATGATAACATATAGGACAATCAGTTTATAATTTCATTCGTATAGAAAGTCACTGTATGAAAAGCACATGTGAACAATAGCATTGTGAAAGCAAGTGTAAAGCTTGAGACCATGTATAATCTATTTTCTGTGAACAGCAGGAATCAGGCAGGCTAGATGTAATTAGCTGCCATTCCTCTCAACATGCTGTCACATTCTATATTTCTACAATTCTGTGAATAAACCTTCACTTTTGGAAGTCATTGGCAGATGTGCCTTTCTCTTTTGCAGGAATAAATATGTGACTCGTAATGAGGGTCTAACTCGTGTTTTCGGTGCTTAAGGAAAACACACCTACCCTCCGGTTCTTTGACAACATCAGAAAAGAAAGGTCTCAGGCAAACTTTCTTCAGTAGTACTAGTGAAGCAGAGATCCATGGATTCCAGGGGGCGAAGTCCATTCAAAGATGCAGACAATCCATTCCCTTGAAGGCAATGAGTCTCTTGCAGTATCCTTATAAGGAGACATGAAATATGCTGAGCTGCTTTGAGCCCCTATCTTGAAAGCAAGGCTTTATTTAAAGATGTCAGACACCCTTCCATTCCATTCCACTTACACCAATACCCATTCTGCATTTAGCACAGAAATCGTCTGATATTAATATTTTATCAGGAACATGAACGCAATCAGGCACAACATTTGCATGTCCTATTCTCCTACAGCAAAACCTCACATACCCCTCTCTGGCACTCTTTCAAACCGTCGAAAATAAAATACCTCACTACCATCCTACATTCTTTGACATCTGTAGCCTATGTTCATTAACTTACTCTACCTTCAGTGATTAAATCATTGATATCTGATGACCTCCGACTATCTTAAATATCTTCAACACCTCTCCTCTTCCAGGTATTTTCCCCTCATCTTTGAAGACCAGTGAAATCCTCCCCTTCACAAAAAACAACATTTGTGTAGCGGTCTAGAAACCGCGGGACTCATGACCCCAGACCCTTAGCCCGGAAGGGCCTCCACACAATGTATCACTCTCTGGCCAGGCGTGGCCAGAGAACTTAAATAAACGGCCGGAGGTCACTTGTGACTTCCGGCCCATACTGTTACTGAGAGTGGCTGAGTGTTTGTTGAGCTCACGCAGCTAGGCCGCACCCGTGGCATTCGACCACGCAACATTGGCGAAGAGGGTGTGTTGGAAACGGGGTTACCGAGTCCGCCACGGTAGCATGGCGCGAGGCGGGAAAGCACCCGAAGGCAATGTGTAAGGCAGTTGTGCAGCACACTCTTACTTTGACTCAGGAATGCGGACGCAATAGCATGACACCACACCAGGCTTGTGTATTTAAAATCAAGATCTTTTATATAAATCAAGGCAGCATCAGATGAGGCAGATTAATTCAGATCTACATTTAAAATCATGGCATTACTCAACTGGTGCGCATTTTCATTAAAGCATCATAGCTCATCAACATTGTAGGCCACTAAAAGGCCGCAGGAATCATCTCCTAAACGTAGCACCAATAATGATCACAAGGTGCAATAATAAAACATGGGCCTAAACATGTAGTTCACTTCAGGAATATTCAATTACTTAAAAGAGGGCATTTCACGTTACATTTCAAACAGGGCCTGCATTAATCTAGGCGCACCCACATTCAGTACAGTGGGCGTCGCAACTCCGGTACACCTGTAACATAAAACACTTCAACTCTTGGCGGTGTACACTTCAGCTCAATTCAATTAAGCACCTTTACACTAGGCAAAGACTTGGCAATTATAAACATAGGCCTCAGGCCTAGACAGTAATTAAAGCAGGCGTAATCATTAGACTAATGAGCAACGTCGGGAACCCCTCAACATGTCCTTTATTCTGGGACCTTCGTGTAAATGGGGGCTCCTGTGTCTCTCAGGGGTTAATTTGGGCCAGGCCCCCTTCTCTCCAGGGCCTCGCCTCGGGGGTATAAGGCTGGATGACTTCCCCCTAATTGGTACTCGGGTAATGGTGGCCCCCGGCCCCCAGTGGCGTCTCTGTGGCCCTAGGGGCCTCCTGGGCTCACCTGCAGTGTGGACGTTGGTCGCTCTTCAGCGCGACTGACTCCGTTCCAGGCCGGCCCGTATTTGGCAGGGCGGGGCCCGGACTGGGGTCCTCGGCCTTCCGGCCGGTATTGCGGGTCGTTGGGGGGCCGGTATCGCTCTCCTCCGGCCCCCGAGATCAAGTGGGGAGATTGCGGGAAGGGGAGCGGGAGCCGGCAGTCCTCTCCGGCCGGCTTCCCGTCTCCCTCTGCTGCACCGGAGCTCTTCTCCGCCCTCCGTCGGCGCTGGAGGCGTGGCGGGAGCCGGCGCCCAATCGCTGCGCGGCCTTCCCGGGGGCGTGTCCGATGACGCGGTCGGCGTCCCCGGTTACCCAGCAACGGCGTCGGCGGGGCCTGGAGGCCTCGTTGGTCCCGCTAGGCCGCTGCTTCTTCACGCAGGCCCCCCTGGGCTGCGGCGGCGATTTCTTTGGCCGCTACTTCGTCGGTGGGGCCCGGCGGTGACCTTTGGGGGGATTTTTAGAGGCTTCGGTGAGGGCGCGGACGGCGCGCCTCACCACCACGAACCCTGAGGGGCCTCCCTCGCCTCAGCAATTCTCCTCATGCGGCGGCGGCCGCGACGGCAGATTCCAGTCACCAGGTCAGTGACTTGGGGCAATTTCTCCTTCGTGGAGGGATAGCGCGGGGCGCGCTGACAGCCAGTTGGCAGTGCTGACTGGAAAGGTTCTTGGGGGGCAGCCCAGCAGCAGGCAGGAGTAGATAGGGGGTGAAGGTCTAGCGCTTCAGGGCACGGCGCTTTACCTGGTGATCCCCAGTTTGGCAGTTCAGGTTTCAGGCCTTGCTGGTCGGTCAGGCCTCCCAAATTAAGGTTTCTTGCGGCTGTTCTTGATTGGTTGCTTCTAATGAGTTTCTTCTTAGGAGTTTCTTGTCAGGAGTTTCTTCTTATGAGGGGGGGGAATGAGTTGGTGGTTCTGGGAGTGCTTGATGTTACTTCCCAGCACGCTGAAGGTGGTTCCCTGGGTCCCCTCACGCTGGGCAAGGTCAGTGGGTGGTGGGCGTTCCTCAGCTAGCTTACTACAGCAGTGCCTAAGCCTTGTCAGCAGCAATAGTGTAGGTCTCCCCCCTAGGCCCTACAGCCTGTACTCCGGCAGAGGTTCTCCCAGGATCAGTGGTGCCCCAACTGACTAAAAGATTTCCCTCCAAGCTTCTTATACCCCTAGGTCAGGTGACCCTCCTAAAGGCGGCAAAACATAACTCCTCCCACAGCCTGGAAGGTTCTGGAACCTTCCATATGTCTGGCTATGTGGCCCAGAGGCGGGGACGGAATGGATACTGTATCCCTATGTCCCAGCCTGACCCTGGCTACTAGTGTGTATGTGTGTAAGGCCCCTCTGCAGTAGCAGGGGCCTGTGGCAGCCATCTTGAGTGAGAGAGCACCTGCACCTCAGCACTGGTTAGCAGTGGTAAGGCGCCCGGAGACCTAGGTCCAGTAAAAATACGGTGGCAAAAATGAGGCGCAAAAGGGAAAAATACAGGGTAAGACCACCCTAGGGCTGACAGGTCTAACACGCGTCCCCCAGCCGAAAGAGGGGAGAGCTTCCCAACCTCTAGGGAGTTCTCGTCGCTAAGGCGGAAAAACCGGGAGAGACCGTCAGCGTTGGCGTGGTCTACACCGGGTCGATGTTCCACCCGAAAGTCCATCCCCTGGAGGGAAATGGACCACCTCAACAATTTGGGGTTTTCGCCTCTCATCTGCATGAGCCAGCGAAGGGGTCTGTGGTCGGTCTGGATCAGGAAGTGACAACCAAAAAGGTATGGCCTCAACTTCTTTACAGCCCAAACCACGGCAAAGGCTTCTCGTTCGATGGTACTCCACCGCTGTTCCCGGGGAGTAGTCTTCGGGAAATGAAGGCCACTGGCTGGTCTTGGCCATCGTCATTCAGCTGCGAGAGCACAGCTCCTATGCCATGCTCAGAAGCGTCTGTCTGTACGATAAATTCCCGTCCAAAGTCTGGAGTCCTGAGCACCGGTACGGTGCACATTGCACGTTTGAGGGTCTCAAAGGCTTCCTGGCAGGCAGCCGTCCAGATGACTCTGCGTGGCTGCTTCTTTGAAGTCAATTCCGTCAATGGACCCACAATGGTTCCATATCCCTTGACGAACCGGCTGTAGTATCCCGTGAGGCCGAGAAAAGCCCGGACCTCTGTTTGGGTCTTGGGGGGCTCCCAGGCCAAGATGGTCTCGATCTTGGCTTGGAGGGGTTGCACCTTACCTCCGCCCACCAGATGTCCCAGGTACACAACAGATCCCTGTCCAATCTGGCACTTGCTGGCCTTGATGGTTAGACCAGCCCGTTGCAGAGCCTGTAGCACCTCCTGGAGATGCTCCAGATGGTCCTCCCAGCTGCTACTGAAGACAGCTATGTCATCCAGGTAGGCAGCAGAGAAGGCCTCTAGGCCAGACAGCACCTGGTTCACCAACCGCTGGAAAGTGGCTGGAGCATTTTTCAACCCGAAGGGCATCACCCGAAATTGAAAGTGGCCCTCGGGGTGGAGAACGCAGTCTTCTCCCTTGCTCCTTCCGCCATGGCGATCTGCCAATAGCCTGACATCAAATCAATGGTACTCAGATACCGGGCTGCTCCCAGCCGGTCAATGAGCTCATCCGCCCGAGGGATCGGGTGAGCGTCGGTCTTAGTGACTGAGTTGAGTCCACGGTAATCCACACAGAACCGAAGTTCTGGTGTGGTGCCCGGTGGGGCCGCTTTCGGCACCAACACCACCGGACTAGCCCAAGGACTACTGGAAGGCTCAATCACCCCCAGTTCTAGCATCTTGGTAACCTCACCCTGGATACTAGCCTTGACTTTATCGGACAGCCGGTAAGATTTGGTTTTTACTGGCGGACTGGCCCCTGTGTCCACATCATGGGTACACAGGTGCGTGATCCCAGGCGTGAGGGAGAACAACGAGGCGTACTGCCCAAGACCTGGCGGCAGTCCCTCTGTTGCTCTGGGGTCAAGGATGGGGCGAGGACCACTCCCTCTACCGAACCATCCTTCTCATGGGCCGCCAGAAGGTCTGGAAGAGGCTCACTCTCCTCCTCCTCACTTCCATCTGTTATCATCAGGAGAGTGAGCTCTGAACGCTCCTGGTGTGGCTTCAGGCGGTTGACGTGGAACACCCTGTGGGGTTGCCGGGGGGTCTTCACATCGATGACATACGTGGTCTGGCCTCTCCTTTCCAAGATCTCAAACGGTCCAGTCCACCGGTCCTGGAGGGCGCTAAGCTCTCCTGGCTCCATGACCCACACCTTCTGTCCAGCGTCCAACTCTAGCGTCCGAGCGTTCCAGTCATACCATTTCTTCATGACGGCCTGACTAGCCTCTAGGTTGTCCGAGGCCTCCTTCCACAGCTTGGCCACTTGGCTGCGGAATGCCAGCATATAGCTGACCACATCACGGGGAAGCTTCGAGGAAGACTTCTCCCACCCCTCTTTGACAAGACTGAGGGGCCCCCGAACGGGGTGGCCATAGAGCAGCTCAAAGGGGCTGAAACCGACCCCTTCTGCGGCACCTCTCGGTAGGAGAAGAGCAGACAGGGTAAGAGGACGTCCCACTTCCTTCTCAAGTCCTCGGGTAGGCTCCGGATCATCCCCTTCAAGGTCTTATTAAAACGCTCCACGAGCCCGTTCGTCTGGGGGTGGTAAGGAGTGGAGAACCGGTAGGTCACTCCACACTCCTTCCACATGGCCTGCATGTAGGCCGACATGAAATTCGTGCCCCTATCTGACACCACGACCTTGGGGAATCCCACTCGGGTAAAAATCCCCATCAGGGCCCGCGCCACCACCGGTGCAGTGATGGTCCTCAGAGGGATTGCCTCTGGGTACCGGGTGGCGTGGTCTACCAGCACCAAGATGAACCTATGTCCCGCAGAAGTCGGCGGGTCCAACGGCCCGACAATGTCAATCCCTACCCGCTCAAAAGGGGTAACGACAACTGGGAGAGGTTCTAGAGGGACCTTCACTTTAGTCCCTGTCTTGCCGCTCGCCTGGCAAGTGGTGCAGGTCTTGCAGAAAGTGTCAGAAGTGACGCGCATCCTGGGCCAGTAAAAATGTGGGACCAAACGCGCAAACGTCTTGTCCTGGCCCAGGTGTCCTGCTAGTGGTATTTCGTGTGCCAACTCTAGCAGAAAGGCTCGGTAGCATTGGGGGACCACCACGGCCCTTGATGACCCATGCACCGGAGCCTTAGGCTCACTGTAGAGGAGACCATCCTCCCAGTAGACATGGTAGTTACCAGTCTCTGTTCCAGCTGCTTGGGCTTCGGCCTGTTGCCGCATGCCTTCAAGCGTAGGGCACTCCTTCTGCGCCCGGCAAAATTCCTCCCGGGTAGGCCCTCCTTCCACCTGCCACTCTGCAGGGGTCGGCAGGTCCCCCACGGGAACACCAACCACCTCAGCGGACTCCGGGGTCACCTCCGCGGGCTCCCCATCCATCTCACCGGGTGTCTCCTCCTGGACATCTCCTCGTCCAGCAGTGGGCTGGGGCATTATTTCAGGCTCCAACCCGAGCTGAGTTCCTTGTCGGGCAGCTATGGACCGCGTGACGACGCAAGTCCATCCTGGTAATCCCAACATCTCAGCATGGGCATTGAACTCTACCTCCCTCCAGGCAGTATGTTCCAAGTCGTTACCCAGCAGACAGTCAACTGGCATGGCAGGGCTCACCGCAACCTTCAACAGGCCTGAGACTCCTCCCCACTCAAAGGGAACTTGGGCCACGGGGTAATGACCCAGGCTATTATCAGCCATAACAACCGGGTGGAATACCTCAGGAATCACCTGCTCTGGGGACACCAGCTGACGTCTCACCATCGTCATGCTGGCACCTGTGTCCCTCAGAGCCTCCACCTCCTCCCCGTTCACCAGGACCCTCTGCCGATACTTGGCAGTGTTCGAGGGTACCTGCACCTGTGGGATGATCTCTCTATCCCCCAGGGAAACTAAGGTCAAGCCTGTCCACTCACCTCCCCTACCTAGGGACAACACCTCCCCAAGTGCTACACTGGCCACCCCAGGGCTCTTACCTCCTGTGGGGGCTGAGGTTCTCTTGCGACACTGGGGATCCCCCTTGTAATGTCCAACCTCCCCGCACTCGTAGCACCGGACAGTTCTGGGCTGCTGACTCCTGTCAGGGTAAGTGGGTTTCTGGAATCCAGATTGGGATGGGGAACCTACCCCTCTCCCAGGCGGTCTATTTTGGGGGCCTTTAAAGAACTCCCTCCTTTTATCTCCCCCTCTTTCTTCTGGGGGAACCGATGTCCACCTTTCGGGGGGTCCGCCCCGGCTCCCTTGTGGGACACCCGAGTGCTGACCCACGTGTCTGCCTCCTCTGCAAGCTCCCGTGGATTGGTCAGCTTGCGGTCCACCAAGTACTGGCGCAGCTCCGGAAAACATTTCTCTAGGAGGTGCTCTCTCAAGAACAGGTCGTACAGCCCTTTGTAATCATCAACGTTGCTGCCACGCACCCAACCCTCCAATGCCTTCCGGGCATAATCAAAAAAATCCACCCAGTTTTGTGTGTGAAGCTTGTGGCTGTTGCGGAACTTTTGGCGGTACTTCTCTGGGGTGAGGCCAAACTTCTTAAGCAGGGCCTCCTTCATGATAGGGTAGTTGGTCTGATCCCCCTTATCCAAGGTCAAAAGTGTGTCCCTTACTGGTGGAGGTATGTACCTGTAAAGACCTCCCCCAGTAGCTCTCAGGAACTCTATGGGCCACCAAAGACACCTCGTACGCCGCCAACCACTTATCGATGTCATCTCCCACACTAAAACTGGTTATCACCTCTCTTGGTAGATAAAATTTGGGCTCCTGTGGAACCCCAGCAGGTACGCTGCCACCATTCACTTTGCCCTGCATCTCCATCTGCAAGGCTCGGAGCTCTAGTTCCTTCAGGCTAAGCTCATGCGCAAGCTTCCTTTCCTCCATGGCTACCCTTGCCTGTTCTCGCTCCCTTTCCATCCTAGCAAGTTCTAATGTTAATTGCCTCTCCTCCCTCCTGTCCTCAAATTCCTCTGCCGAAAAACTCCCCCCTGACGCACTACTGCCTGCCCTGGAACGTCTTCCTGGCAACACATTCTCGCTAACGTCAATGTGCAGTAGGTCCAGTTCTCCTGGGTTGCCTGCCTCCCCCTGCTCCTCGTCCCCTCTTCCCTCCGGGTGGGCCATTACCCATGCCCTCAAAGCTTTCTGAAGCACCTCCTTCCTGGCGCCTCGATTGACGGACACCCCCCTCTCTAGGCAGAACTCCTTGAGCTGTGTCACCGTATTCCTTTCTAGGTTGGCCAACTCAAACTCCATCCTCCTAGGTGGGGCCCCAGACAATTTAGAGAAAGGGTTCTAGACTGTAGGTAGCAGGTCTAACGCAGGAATGTACACAATCGGCAATCACAAAAGAATTCTTAGCGCTTGCATTACAATAGGTGTCCAATTGCGGCACACACTGAGTCATTGGTGGGGTGCTGCACAAACACCAGTCCTTATCCCACCGCTGAACACCAATGTTGGAAACGGGGTTACCGAGTCCGCCACGGTAGCATGGCGCGAGGCGGGAAAGCACCCGAAGGCAATGTGTAAGGCAGTTGTGCAGCACACTCTTACTTTGACTCAGGAATGCGGACGCAATAACATGACACCACACCAGGCTTGTGTATTTAAAATCAAGATCTTTTATATAAATCAAGGCAGCATCAGATGAGGCAGATTAATTCAGATCTACATTTAAAATCATGGCATTACTCAACTGGTGCGCATTTTCATTAAAGCATCATAGCTCATCAACATTGTAGGCCACTAAAAGGCCGCAGGAATCATCTCCTAAACGTAGCACCAATAATGATCACAAGGTGCAATAATAAAACATGGGCCTAAACATGCAGTTCACTTCAGGAATATTCAATTACTTAAAAGAGGGCATTTCACGTTACATTTCAAACAGGGCCTGCATTAATCTAGGCGCACCCACATTCAGTACAGTGGGCGTTGCAACTCCGGTACACCTGTAACATAAAACACTTCAACTCTTGGCGGTGTACACTTCAGCTCAATTCAATTAAGCACCTTTACACTAGGCAAAGACTTGGCAATTATAAACATAGGCATCAGGCCTAGACAGTAATTAAAGCAGGCGTAATCATTAGACTAATGAGCAACGTAGGGAACCCCTCAACATGTCCTTTATTCTGGGGCCTTCCTGTAAATGGGGGCTCATGTGTCTCTCAGGGGTTAATTTGGGCCAGGCCCCCTTCTCTCCGGGGCCTCGCCTCGGGGGTATAAGGCTGGATGACTTCCCCCTAATTGGTACTCGGGTAATGGTGGCCCCCGGCCCCCAGTGGCGTCTCTGTGGCCCTAGGGGCCTCCTGGGCTCACCTGCAGTGTGGACGTTGGTCACTCTTCAGCGCGACTGACTCCGTTCCAGGCCGGCCCGTATTTGGCAGGGCGGGGTCCGGACTGGGGTCCTCGGCCTTCCGGCCGGTATTGCGGGTCGTTGGGGGGCCGGTATCGCTCTCCTCCGGCCCCCGAGATCAAGTGGGGAGATTGCGGGAAGGGGAGCGGGAGCCGGCAGTCCTCTCCGGCCGGCTTCCCGTCTCCCTCTGCTGCACCGGAGCTCTTCTCCGGCCTCCGTCGGCGCTGGGGGCGTGGCGGGAGCCGGCGCCCAATCGCTGCGCGGCCTTCCCGGGGGCACGGCCGATGACGCGGTCGGCGTCCCCGGTTACCCAGCAACGGCGTCGGCGGGGCCTGGAGGCCTCGTTGGTCCCGCTAGGCCGCGGCTTCTTCACGCGGCCCCCCTGGGCTGCGGCGGTGATTTCTTTGGCCGCGACTTCGTCGGTGGGGCCCCGGGCCCGGCGGTGACCTTTGTGGGGATTTTTAGAGGCTTCGGTGAGGGCGCGGACGGCGCGCCTCACCACCACGAACCCTGAGGGGCCTCCCTCGCCTCAACAATTCTCCTCACGCGGCGGCGGCCGCGACGGCAGATTCCAGTCACCAGGTCAGTGACTTGGGGCAATTTCTCCTTCGTGGAGGGATAGCGCGGGGCGCGCTGACAGCCAGTTGGCAGTGCTGACTGGAAAGGTTCTTGGGGGGCAGCCCAGCAGCAGGCAGGAGTAGATAGGGGGTGAAGGTCTAGCGCTTCAGGGCACGGCGCTTTACCTGGTGATCCCCAGTTTGGCAGTTCAGGTTTCAGGCCTTGCTGGTTGGTCAGGCCTCCCAAATTAAGGTTTCTTGCGGCTGTTCTTGATTGGTTGCTTCTTATGAGTTTCTTCTTAGGAGTTTCTTGTCAGGAGTTTCTTCTTATGAGGGGAGGGGAATGAGTTAGTGGTTCTGGGAGTGCTTGATGTTACTTCCCAGCACGCTGAAGGTGGTTCCCTGGGTCCCCTCACGCTGTGCAAGGTCAGTGGGTGGTGGGCGTTCCTCAGCTAGCTTACTACAGCAGTGCCTAAGCCTTGTCAGCAGCAGTAGTGTAGGTCTCCCCCTAGGCCCTACAGCCTGTACTCCGGCAGAGGTTCTCCCAGGATCAGTGGTGCCCCAACTGACTAAAAGATTTCCCTCCAAGCCTCTTATACCCCTAGGTCAGGTGACCCTCCTAAAGGCGGCAAAACATAACTCCTCCCACAGCCTCGAAGGTTCTGGAACCTTCCACATGTCTGGCTATGTGGCCCAGAGGCGGGGACGGAATGGATACTGTATCCCTATGTCCCAGCCTGACCCTGGCTACTAGTGTGTATGTGTGTAAGGCCCCTCTGCAGTAGCAGGGGCCTGTGGCAGCCATCTTGAGTGAGAGAGCACCTGCACCTCAGCACTGGTTAGCAGTGGTAAGGCGCCCGGAGACCTAGGTCCAGTAAAAATACGGTGGCAAAAATGAGGCGCAAAAGGGAAAAAAAACAGGGTAAGACCACCCTAGGGCTGACAGGTCTAACAGGGTGGGCGTCCATCTCAGCCCGAACCCACATGCTACAGTCACCTCTCCCCACTGACACCCGAGACAGAAGGCACTGTGAGGGGAAGAGCGACGACATCGCCGGCAAGTTCGCTGGCTGCACGCCACTTTCCCGATTACTTCACCACAGCAACTGCGAGTCCCGCCTCAGCGGGACGTGTCATTGCTGCACAGCAGCGAAACAGACGGTACCACTGCATTGTTCGCGCCCCTACCTGGACCCCGCACCTCTGCTGCCGCCGGCTTGCCAACCAAAGACTCCCAGCGAGAGCCTGCGCGCACCCAGCCTCCCATCGCAGCCATACAACCCGCGCATGCACAGTTCGTCCCCTGCAGGTTGATCTCACTACGACCGCTGCAGCACCAACTGGAACAGCGTGCACGTGGCAGTGTGCACCATTACTTGGTCTCCACGTGCCGGCCTGCAATTTGATCAATTCCCCAACAGCACCACTTGCAGGGAGGACGGTGAGGATAGGAACCATCACAGTGTCGCAGAGCAAGCCCCAGGGAGAAAAGAGAATACAATAAAGACACCAACACAAGGGAACACAATAAAGTCACCAACGCACGGGAACAACCATCCTAAGGCAACACGGCAAGGAAGTCACAACACTAGGCTCACCAGGCACACATAACCATGACGGATCACGCAGCACAGGCAGCACCACAAAACCTACCACCTGTGCAACAAGCAGGACAACAGGTCGTGCAACCTACGTCACAGCATTCCCAAATCAATGCGCTGACCCCGTTCAGCAAACTGATAGATCCAGCCACCGCGTCTCCCAGATGGACCACTCGGATCAGCAGGTTAGACAACTACTTCACAGCAACACGAGAAACGGACGGTGCATCAAGAGGTCTCTACTGCTGCACTTCGCGGGAGAGGAGATATACAAGTTGTTTACTCACTTACCGAACACAGGGGCACCCAACGATTACAAAGCAGTGGTTAGGGCTCTGAACGCGCATTTTGATCCTCAACTGAACCCCGATTACCAGAGATTCAAGCTCCCCCAAGCGCACCAGAGAGAAGGGGAGTCAATGGACACGTTCCATGATTGGCTAAGAGAGCTGGCTAGCACATGCACGTCCGACGACCAGAACAAGGAGGTAAGAGCCCAGGTCATCCAAGGCTGCCGAAACAAAAACCTTCGGACCCTTATTCTGCGACAACCAGGAATCACTCTTGAAGACATCCTCATCATGGCACGGTCGCATGACCTATCGGATGCCAGGGCAACAACGATGGACATTGCGATAACCCAACAAGCAGAGAAGCCAGTGACTGTCAAGACCGAAAGGGCAGATGCAGTACGCACACAGAATAGAGGTACCCAAGGGCGGTGGCCAAGCAAGAGCACACAAGGGTCACGTGTCGGATACTGCGGAAAAAAAGAGCACCCTCAGTAAGAATGTCCTGTGCAAGGACGGACATGTTCTAAGTGTGGCACACCCAACCACTTCGCGGTTGCGTGCAGAGGGGGACCACGGAATCGAGGAGCTCGCGGAAGAAGACCACTGTCAAAGGCAGTGAAGCACCTGTCGCTTGACGATCCCAAAAACCCGAAAACGCTCAGAACACTGGCGAGGCTAAGGCAATACCTAGAGGACTCATCCACAGACGAGGAAGGTGAGTGCTACCTAATTTCCTTTGACAGTGACCTCAAGCGGAAGCGGAGTCCACAACCCACGTGCGCCCTCGAAATCGCCGGATCACAGGTCACCGCGCTGATCGACACCGGAGCGTCCGCTAATGTGATGGGGTGCCAACAATACAAGCGACTAAATCCAAGACTCTCATTGACCCCATTTCATGTTAGGATTCTCACGTATGGCAGCCAAACACCCCTACCCCTCAAGGGTAAGATGTCAGTGCAAGTAAAGTCGGAAAGTCACGAGATTACCACAACCTTCCACGTGGTGGACAGGGAAGCCGACATCCTGGTGGGGAGCCACACAGCCGAAGAACTCAGCCTTGTCACGTTTGCCAACGCAGTAGGAACCCTGCAGACCGAGGATGTTCTAGAACTCTTCCCACAAAATAGTTCAAAGGACTTGGGAGTATGAAGAGGCCACCGATAAAGCTACACATAGATAAGGCGGTGAAACCAGTTGCCTTGCGACACCGACGCATACCTTTCCATCTCAGACCACTCGTTGAGCAAGAACTCCACAATCTCGAACAGCAAGGGCTCATAGAGAAAGTCACTGGGCCGACACCATGGGTCTCACCCATGGTGATAGCCGAAAAACCAAAGCAGCCGGGGAAGATCAGGCTATGCATCGATATGCGCCTGCCCAACCAGGCAATCAAACGTGAAAGGCACTTGACGCCAACTGTCGACGACAACTTGGCTGATATGAACGGGTCCCGCTGGTTCTCCAAGCTGGACTTCAACACAGGATATCACCAGTTGAGGCTAGCCGAGGAGAGCCGGTACATCACAACCTTCTCGACCCATATAAGATTACACTGCTACAAGAGGCTGAGCTTTGGAATCTCATTGGCAGCGCAGATATTCCAGAATGCAGTCCGAGAAGTACTATCGGGACTCCAAGGAGCACTAAATGTCAGTGACAACGTTTTAATACATTCAGCAACCATAGAGGAGCATCACCGCCCTCTCCGGGCCAATCTCCAACGTCTCTCCGAGCATGGAGTAACCCTTCACCGGGACAAATGCTTGTTCTTTCAAAAATCCATTGCATTCTTCGGCTATGTATTCAGCCAAGATGGAGTCAGGGTAGATCCACGGAAGTCGCAGGTCATACAGCGAGCCCCTGCCCCGACGACAGTGTCAGAGACCCGAAGCTTCCTAGAGATGGCCACCTACTGCGGTCGGTTCATACCGAACCTGGCCACGATAGCCAAACAGCTGCGCGCCATGACGAAGAAGGACGCTACCTGGAGGTGGGGCAAAGAAGAAGGAGAGGCCTTCTAAAAGTTCAAAGCGGCACTCCTGGGACAAACCACCATTGTGTACTTCGATACCATATGGATGACGAGCTCCTGGTGGATGCCAGCCCCATTGGTATAGGAGCGCTCCTGACCCAGGAGACAGAGCCAGGGAAATGGGCTCCACTCGTGTTCGCGTGCAAGGCCCTCACGCCAACGGAAGCTAGCTGATCCCAAATTGAAAGCGAGGCATTAGCGATTAAGTCGGCCTGCAACCACTTCCACTTGTATGTCAGTGGGCACCTGTTAGACCTGGTACCATTGGCGTGGGTCTCCCTTCCATTTTTTTCGCTATGCCTCCTCTGTTACTGACCTGTTTTTGCTGGATTAGATGCTTTGGGCACTTTGCCACTGCTATTCAGTGCCAAAGTGCAAGTGCTCCCTATGATAAATTGATGTATGGATTAGTGACTCCATGTTTGGCCTATTTGATTCACTGTCAGTCACTAGTACAGTTCACTGGTTGTGCCCAGGGCTTGTGACTCAAATGCTGCTGGTGGGCTTGCAGCACTGGTTGTGCCACCCACAGGAGCAGCTTGTAAAGTGTGTCTCAGGCCTGCCATTGCAGAGCCTGTGTGCAGTCTGGTACTGCCATGTCGACTTGGTAAGTGTACCCACTTACCAGTCCCCAAACCTTCCCTTTCCTGCATATTAGTCACCCCTAAGGTAGGCCCAACGGCAGGGTGCATTGCATGTGTAAGGTAGGACATGCCCTGGTATGTGTGGCATGTCCTGATAGTGAATTACAGCCAATTTCATTTTTCACTATTGCAAGGCTACCTGTCCCCATAGGCCAGAATGGGCAGTTTGATTATAACATCTTATAATCCTAACTGACCAAGGGAACATGGTAGAAAAACTAATTTAGTATGCCTGAACTCAGAATGATAAAATACATCTTTTAGTGAAGTTGGTTTTAACATTCTGTGTTTGAAAATACCACTTTTAGAAAGTAGGTATTTTCTTGCCTAACCATCCAGCCTGCCTCTGCTAGCTTGTGTATGGTATGTCTGGGTTTGTGAGTGACAGGGGCTGGGGGACTCCAGGAGACAGGGTGAGTCAGCACAGGGCTGAATAGACCTATCTGCATGTAGAGTGGTGGGAGGAGTGGCACCTGGGTCTGAATAGGGCTGGGCCTGCCTTCCACAATGCTGGCTCCACCTCCTGTGGTGTGTCTGATGACCCTGGCCCACCCTGACAAAGAGAGAAGGTGTGCACTGGCAGAATGCACCCAGAACTGGTTTGGACTAGGTACAGGACCCTCTGCCTTCAGAGGACAAAGGATATATGGGTATAAATACTGGGGCCCTGACCCCAAGACTTAAGATCCCTTCTGGAACAAACAAGACGAACCTTTGCTGAGGAGAGGAACCAGAGAAGCTGAAGGAGGAGACTATCCCTATGCTGTGTGCTGTTTGAGGGATTGGCCTGCAGTGGTTGCCTGATTGCCAAAGAAAGGAGAAAGGAACTTTGTGCTACTTTCATCATCTTGCAGAACATCTCCAAGGGATTGAAGATTGAGCTTGCCTCCTGCTGAAGTCTCAGGGACACAAGACTTCACCAACCAGCTCCCCTGAATTCCCTTGCTGGGAATTTGAAGTGCCTGCTGTTGTGTTGGGCCTTCTGAGAGGCTGCGTGTCGCTGGGAGCTGGAAGCGCGACTCACGAGGAAGAAGGGTGTCGCCGCCGCTGCAGTTGTCGTCGCATCGCCGAGAAAGCGTGCCGCCGCTGCCGCTGTCGCATCACCGAAGCGCCTCGCATCACCGGAGAAGAGTGTCGCCGTCGCATCAGACGCTGTCGCATCATCGGAGAAGCGTGTCGCAGGGCCTGTCGCGGCTCAGATGATTCACCGAGTCGCCGCATGGCCGTCGTGCGTGTACGCATCGCCCCCTGAGTGTCGCATCGAGAGGAAGACGCCATTTTGTTTCATTGCACCTGGTCGACATCACATCCCGGCGCTGCGGGTCGCATCGCCACAGAAGCGCAGTAAGAAACCGAAGCATCACCTCCCCACGTGGTGAAGAACCGACGCATCACCTCCTCTACGGTAAGGAACCGACGCATCACCGTCTCCTACGCAGCAGTAGGGAACCGACGCATCACCTCCCCCGGAGCAAGGAACCGACGCATCACCGTTCTTGCGTGTAAGGAACCGACACATCACCTTCCCTGCAACTCTTTTGTTTGTATCGCGTTACGCATCCAAAGGTACATTGAACATTGAGTGTCGCATTTACCATCTTTATTGAACTGAATTATTTTCTACCATTGACAGTCATATTTTTCATAGTGTATTGTGGATTTTTGTCGTTTTGGGTCTTGTGTTAAGTCTATATAAAAATACTTATTTTTATAATACAACCTGTGTGGTGTCCATCTGTAGTGTTGTCACTGTGTTACTGTATGTGTTCACAAATGCTTTACACACTGCCTCTGTGATAAGCCTGCCTGCTCGTGCCAAGCTACCAAGGGGGTGAGCAGGAGTTATTTTAGTAGTGTATCCCCCTTACCCCGACTAGAAGCAAGGGTCCCTATTTGGACAAAGGTACCTACCTCTGCCAACTAGAGACCCCCAGTTCTAACATTGGTGGTCAGCGGTGAGGATTCTGGACTTGCATTTGTGACTCATATACAGTAATTGGTGTACACTACTAGTGAGTGCAGACCAAACGCAACCACATACATTTTTGGTAGATTGTTTTTTCCTGGGATTTCTATTTTTGCCAAGAACTGCCAAGTTTCACCATGAGCAAAACAGCGTCCATCGCATCTGTTGATTTTGACTTTGAGGAAGAGAAACTAGAAAGTTACACTGTGAAACAGCTGAAGCACTTCTGCAGGAAATTTAAAGTTGCTATGACCGGTCTCTCCAAGAAGGATGAGTTCCAAAAGGCGCTGAGGGCCTGGGTGGAAGCAAGGAGCACCCCTGAGCATGTGGAAGAGCAGGAGGAGGGGGCTGAGAATGCAGAAGGGCAGCTAGATGGGCCACTGGGTCCAGGGGGGAGGAAAGCACCTTCCCCAGCAGGTAGCAGTGTTTCTTCCAAGGGCCTGTCCCCAGGAGAGCTGGAGGACAGGGAGAGAAGTAGGATGCATGAAATGGAGCTGACCAAGCTTAAGATGGGTGGGCAGTTAGAATTGGAAATTAAGAAATTGTCCCTAGAGGAAAAGAGGATGCAAATGGAGCATGAGAGAAGTTTGAGGGAGTTGGAGTTGAAAGCTAGGAGCTTAGAGATTACTCCCTCTGGTGGCAGCATACCGTCCATGCCTGTTGAAGCCAGGGTGTATATACCTAAAGATGTGGTCAAAGAGTTTTCTCAAAATGATGACATTGGGCAATGGTTTAAAGCCTATGAGGTAGCTATGTCCTCCGACCGGGTCCCTGAGAAGAATTGGGGAGCGGGGTTGTGGGGGCGGTTCCTTAGTGAGAGGCGGGATACCTTATTAGACTTGCCCTCTGAAGTCCACAATTCTTATGGTCATATGAAAGAAGCATTGATGTCCAGGTATGGGTTGACTCCTGAACTGTATAGGCAGAGGTTCAGGAATTGCAAAAAAGTTGGAGGGCAGTACCTGGGTAGAATATGTGACTTTTTTTTGCAGAGCATTGGATGGTTGGGTGAAGGGTAGCAAAGTGAATGATTTTGAAGCGCTCTTTGATTTGATTGCATGGGAGCACTTGTCAGGAAATTGTTTTCCAGAGCTATGCCACCACCTTATTGATAGTAGGCTGACTAACCCTAGGAAGCTTGCTGAGGAGGTGGACGGCTGGGTGAGCACCCGGGTCCACAAGGGTCACGTGGGAGACTCCGCCAAAGGTGGGCAGGGTCCCCAGCAGAGAAGTGGGGGGGACAAGGGTAAACAGAGGGAGCTCCAGAAAGGGCCCCAAAGTAATCCCCAAGGGAACCAAGGGAAGGGTTCCCAGCCTCACCCTGAAAAGAAGCCAGGGGCCCCGACAGATAAGCATGTTCACAGGGGGCCCAAGACTTGCTTTAAGTGTGGTCAAGTGGGCCACTGCTCCTGGGAGACTAGATGTCCCTTGTATGGAAAATCAGCACCCACTGGTGCACCACCCCGGCAGGTAGCTAGTGTAGCCCTGGGGGAGGAGATGGGTGCCCAAGGTGGGTGGGGTCCCGTAGCAATGTCCTTGGTCTCTTTAGGAGACAGTGAGATGGTCCCCAGGACCCAACTGCCTGATAACACTAAAAAATACAGGCAGTGGGTGACCATCAATGGCCAAATGGTGGAGGCTCTGAGAGACACCGGAGCCAGTGTGACAGCTGTCAGTTGTAGGCTGGTGTCTGAAGAGCAGGTGATCCCCAATGCATTCTGCCCCGTAGTTGCCGCGGACAACTCAGAGAGCCACTGCAGAGTGGCTCAGGTTCCCTTTGAGTGGAGGGGGGGTCTCAGGTACCTTTCAAGTAGCTGTGAGGCCAGCCATGCCTGTAGACTGTCTGTTGGGCAACAATTTAGAAAGTTCACCTTGGAGAGAGGTGGAGAGAATGTCTCATTTAGAGATGTTGGGTCTGCCTGAGTGGGCGTGCGTGACCACTCGGTCTATGGCAGCCAGTAGAGGTGTTCAAGAGGACCTGGAGCCTGAGAGGGTGGCCCAGGTGCCTGCCTTAAAGAGAAGAGGCAGGGGGCGCGGGAAACTGGCCCCCGTAGTTCCCACGGTCCAGGAGGAAGCAGAACCTGAGGGGGATGCTCTGGAACCTACAGGGGAGCAAGTGGCCGAACTGGGGGACCTGCCTGAGCTGACTCATTGGCAGCAAGAAGGAGGACCCTCCAGGGAGCAGTTCTGTGAGGAGCAGAACAAGTGCCCTGTGTAGGAGAGTAGGATCTGCTTCACAGGGGTACCCCCACTTTTTGCTGATACTTCACTGGTTTTCGACATTAGTCTGGCTGGGGCCCTGCTATTCAGAACCCCAGCCTAGCTGTTTCCTCTTTAAAAGGGTCTCCATGTGCCTTAGGCACATCACTGATTGGGATCTGGAGTGCCCTTGTAAGTCCCTAGTATATGGTATACTATGTACCAAGGGCATAGGTACCTCAGAGGCCTGCCAGGGGCTGCAGCATGTATTATGCCACCCCTGGTAGGCCATCCAAACTGACACCACAGGTCTGCTACTGCAGCCTGGGTAAGGTGGTGCATGCACCCCTTGCTGTGGTATAGGTTACCTATATCACTAAATGCATACACACATATAAACCTATAAGTCACTCCTAAGGCAGGCCTTATCAATCCTAAAGGCAGAGTGCATGGTTCCTATGTGAGAGGGTGCCCCTGCATGAGCAGGGCCCCTCTGCAGCGTTCGGAGACCATCTCTGATGCTGTTTGTAGTGCAGCCTGACCATATACTCTTAAACGCATTATATCCTCGCGGTAAAATGCTAACTATGGAATGGCTGCACCTAAACATGTCGTGTTTGGTGTCAAACATCTTGGAATACTACCCCCCGCCAATCCTGGCGGCGGGGGTAGCATTCCACCCTTCTAGAGGGAAAGGCATGTTAACTCTGACGAGTCCGGTAACTTCTTTCCAGAGCCCTGGCATCACAAAATGGATGCTGCTGCCACAGACACGAGTCTGGCCTCCTGCTGCTGGACGAAACTCCGGCAGGGGAGGCCTGGACAATAGGTTTCCTGTCCCAGGGAGGTGTGACCACCTCCCCAGACAGGACAATGTGTATTGGGGCTGGGCGGGAGCACTTTCGGGTGCTTTGACGTCCTGCACTGGGGGCACATTTGGTGTCCCTGTGCATACCCCAGTTCAAACCGGATCAGGGGCTTGCAGCCCCTGCTTTGGCGCGAACTGGACAAAGGGAAAGGGGTGTAGCCACCCCTTTGCCCTGACCCACCCATAGGTGGGGCCACAGAGTAGTCCATCCCCTATTTTTAGAATAAAGGTAGGAACCCAGTCCCTAGGACTTTAGATTATACCTGGACGAAACTCTGAAACAGAATCCTGGACCTTCGACGCTCTACTCATGATTAGAGGACTGAAGAATCTCCCTTGGGGTCAAGGAGTGACTCCCCTGCTTGGCAGGCACCAAAGAAGCATCTGTCCAGTTCGCATCACTGAAGCTCCCGTCGGACGCCGAAGTCATCGCATCACCAGAGGTGGATTCTCAGACTTCCCGAGGCTACCCTGAGTCCCTAGCAAAGCTGAGGCCCGTGGCTATCGTGGGTGACTTGAGACCGTGACCCCTGGACACCGAGCACATTTGCAAGTGCACCATCTTCTGGGTCTCCTAAGAAGTCGTGCTTTGGGCTCCGAGTAGCCCTAGCCTCCAGCACCACCTGCACCGAAGATCACTGGCCCCCACTCCACGAGTGTCCTGTAAGCCAGCTCCCGTGCGGCGTCACGAGGCTCCTTCGCGGTTGCTAGCCCGTTGGCTAGTAGCCCTTAACGAAGGCCAATCTTTTCTTTACTTGGCAGTCTGGTTGCTCCAGGCCTGCCCTCACTTACCCTCGCTGGGTGAGTCCCCCAGACCTTGCTGGTCTGCATCATCGACGATCTACATCTTACTCGAGACTTGCCGTTGCCAAGGCTTGTTGGGTCCAATCTGGTCGCCGACACCTCTGCACTCGACAGACATCGAGCAACAGCCAGAATCCTGCTCCTGGTCGCCGACAACGCCTCCCGGACCTCGTGGCTGAAGAGTCAAGACGACCGTCATCGAACCTGAAGCACTCGACATCGGTGGGCATCTGTCCATCGCCTCCCTGGTCACTGGCTAGTGACCCAGACTCTGTCCCCTCTGCTTTCAGGTTCTTCAGAACTCCGATCCACTCTTGGATCCACCCGGACACTTTTCTCCTGGTCGCCAGCAGCACTTTGCAGCAGATCGCCATAAGAACCGACGACGAAACCCGACCCCGAAAGGCACCTATGCACCGGGCTTCCCTAGGTGAGGTAACACGAGTACTCCGGTGCTCCCGTGGGTAGAGACTCTTCAAAGTCCTAGATCTCAAAGGGTTTTGTCCTAGTCCTCTTTTAAGTGTCCCTTTCCTCTATTTTCCCGATCCCGACTTTCTCCATAGAAGTTAACGGCGTATCGCGGTTGTGTATTTACACTGCACGCGTCTCCCGTGGGTCCCCTGTGTCACTACCTTGGGTGGTTCCTTGTGGTCCAAGCACTTCTAGAGGCTCTAGGCCTAGTGTCTAGTTCAGTCGTGGTTCGCATACCACTTTATTGGTATATGGTTTGGTACGCCCCTAGGGCCCAAACGTGTATTTGTGCTATTACTGTGATTTAAGATCTTATAACCTATGTACTTCGAACTCTAGCCTCATAAAGAGACTAGAGGGGTGTGTTTAGTAATAAATACATATATTTTGAATATATACCTGGTGTGGTGCTCTTTCATTTGGTCACTCAAGAGATTATAGACTGGTAAAACAAGCTGCTTTACATTCCTTCAAGACTTAGCCTGAAGGCTGCTCTCCATAGCTACCACTAGGATAGCTTTCAATAAGGTTGTCTTTAACCTACCTACCATAAGAGTCGATTTGGACTGGTGCACGGTGCCCACTATAATTAGTGGACAGCATATGCCAGGCCAACTTCTCACACCCTTCTCTTGTGGGTTTGCGGCAACAGGCCACAAACCAGGCCGCAGGTGATCAGTCTGGATCACATTGGATCTACTGGGAGAATGGTCTCCTGTATAGCGAGCCTAAGGTTGCTGAGCCTGGGTCAGCCCGTGTGCTGGTGGTACCCCAGCGCTTCAGAGCCTTCCTACTGGGTTTGGCTCATGATGTGCCTTTAGCAGGACATCTGGGGCAGGGCAAGACCTTTGAAAGGCTTGTCACCCACTTTTATTGGCCCCAGATGCGCAGGAGTTCAGACACTCACTGCAGGACATGTCAGACTTGCCAGGCAAGTGGAAAAAGTGGGAGGAAGCAAAAGGCTCCCTTCCAGCCATTCCCTGTGGTCAGCACCCCCTTTGAACGGGTGGGTATTGACATTGTGGGGCCACTGGACCCCAAGACAGCCATGGGCAACAGGTTCATCCTGGTCTTGGTGGACCATGCCACCCGGGACCCGAAAGCCATCCCTCTTCGGACAGTGACGGCCTCCATGGTGGGACGTGCACTGATGGGGATTTTCTCCCGTGTGGGGTTCCCCAAGGAGGTGGTGAGGGACCATGGTACAAACTTCATATCCAAGTATATGAAGTCCCTGTGGCAGGAGTGCGGTGTTACCTATAAGTTCACCACTCCTTACCACCCCCAAGGAAATGGGCTGGTTGAGAGATTCAACCGGACCCTGAAGGGCATGATTATGGGTCTGGAAGAACCCATGAGGCGTAAGTGGGACATCCTCTTGCCATGCCTTCTCTTTGCTTACCGTGAGGTGCCACAGAAGTCCCTAGGGTTCAGTCCCTTTGAACTGCTCTAAGGTCACCCAGTAAGAGGACCTCTGAGTTTGGTGAAAGAAGGCTGGGAGAAAGCGCCCAGTAAACCTCCCCAGGATGTATTTAGCTACCTGCTGGCCTTTAGAAACCAGACTAGGCGATTCAGACAACTCGCTGAGGCGAATCTGGAAGCCATCCAGGAGTAGATGAAACGGTGGTATGATCAGAATGCCACTCTGATCGAGTTTCAGCCTGGGTAGAAAGTGTGGGTCATGGCCCCCCTGGAGCCTTGCGCGCTCCAGGATAAGTGGACCGGACCATTTGAGGTGGTAGAGCGCAAGAGTAACGTCAAATACCTGGTGGACTTGCGATCTTCCAGGAACCCTTTGCGGGTCCTACATGTCAACCGCCTAAAGCCCCATTTTGAAAAGTCCGAAGTGGGCATGCTCCTAGCAACAGATAATGGAATGGAAGAGGAGACAGAACCTCTTCCTGACCTCCTGTCTGCAACAGAGCAAGATGGGTCAGTGGAGGGTGTGAACCTCTCTAACTCCCTGACACCTGAACAGCAGGAAGACTGTCGCCAACTATTGGAACAGTTTCCTGGCCTGTTTTCCCTGATTCCTAGTGTCACTGATTGGTGCGCCCATGATGTGGACACTGGGGACAGTCCTCCTGTCAAGCACAAGGCTTACAGAGTGACTGACAGGGTGAGAGCTTGCATCAAGGAGGAGGTCTATAAGATGTTTGCATTGGAGGTGATTGAGTCCTCTCACAGCCCTTGGGCCAGCCCAGTGGTCTTGGTCCCAAAGGCTGCCGCGCCTGGTGCCACGCCCGAACTCCGGTTCTGTGTGGACTACCGAGGACTCAATTCAGTCACCAGGACGGACGCGCACCCCATCCCCAGAGCTGATGAGCTCATTGATCGGTTAGGGGCTGCCCGGTACCTCAGCACGTTTGACTTAACGTCTGGGTACTGGCAGATCGCCTTGACTGATGGGGCCAAAGAGAGGTCAGCATTCTCCACACCAGATGGGCACTACCAATTCCGGGTTATACCCTTTGGGATGAAAAATGCCCCTGCCCCCTTTCAGAGGTTGGTCAACCAGGTGTTGGTTGGACTGGAAGATTTCAGTGCCGCCTACCTGGATGACATCGCAGTGTTCAGCGCCAGTTGGGAAGAACATCTGCGCCACCTCTGGGAAGTGTTGATGGCGCTGCGGAGGGCAGGCCTCATGATCAAGGCAAGTAAGTGCCAGATCGGGCAGGGTTCCGTGGTGTACTTGGGACACCAGGTTGGGAGCGGCCAGGTGGCGCCCCTACAGCCCAAGATTGATACCATTCTGGCTTGGGAGCCCCCCAAGACCCAGACAGAGGTGAGAGCCTTTTTAGGACTCACCGGGTATTACAGGAGATTTTTCAAGGGGTATGGCAGCATCGTTGCACCCTTGACAGAGCTGACTTCCAGGAAGCAGCCCAAGAGAGTGATATGGACTGACACCTGTCAGAGAGCTACTGACGCCTTGAAGACTGCCATGTGCATTGCCCCGTGCATCAGGCGCCCAACTTCTCAAAAGAATTTGTTGTTCAAACAGACGCTTCAGAGCATGGTGTAGGGGCTGTTCTAGCACAGTTAAATGAGGAGGGCCTAGACCAACCTGTGGCCTTCATCAGTAGGAGGTTAATTCCACGGGAACAGAGGTGGAGTGCTATTGAGCGTGAGGCATTTGCTGTGGTCTGGGCACTGAAGAACTTGAGACCATACCTGTTTGGGACTCACTTCCAGGCTCAGACAGACCACAGGCCCCTCAGATGGTTGATGCAGATGAGGGGTGAGAATCCAAAGCTGTTGAGGTGGTCCATTTCCCTACAGGGGATGGACTTCACAGTGGAACACCGCCTGGTACAGAACACGCCAATGCTGATGGTCAGTCCAGATTTTTCCGCCTTAGTGATGAGAACTCCCAAGGGGCATTAGCGATTAAGTCGGCCTGCAACCACTTCCACTTGTATGTCAGTGGGCACCTGTTAGACCTGGTACCATTGGCGTGGGTCTCCCTTCCATTTTTTTCGCTATGCCTCCTCTGTTACTGACCTGTTTTTGCTGGATTAGATGCTTTGGGCACTTTGCCACTGCTATTCAGTGCCAAAGTGCAAGTGCTCCCTATGATAAATTGATGTATGGATTAGTGACTCCATGTTTGGCCTATTTGATTCACTGTCAGTCACTAGTACAGTGCACTGGTTGTGCCCAGGGCTTGTGACTCAAATGCTGCTGGTGGGCTTGCAGCACTGGTTGTGCCACCCACAGGAGCAGCTTGTAAAGTGTGTCTCAGGCCTGCCATTGCAGAGCCTGTGTGCAGTCTGGTACTGCCATATCGACTTGGTAAGGGCACCCACTTACCAGTCCCCAAACCTTCCCTTTCCTGCATATTAGTCACCCCTAAGGTAGGCCCTAGGGCAGGGTGTATTGTATGTGTAAGGTAGGACATGCCCTGGTGTGTGTGGCATGTCCTGATAGTGAATTACAGCCAATTTCGTTTTTCACTATTGCAAGGCTACCTGTCCCCATAGGCCAGAATGGGCAGTTTGATTATAACATCTTATAATCCTAACTGACCCAGGGAACATGGTAGAAAAACGAATTTAGTATGCCTGAACTCAGAATGATAAAATACATCTTTTAGTGAAGTTGGTTTTAAGATTCTGTGTTTGAAAATACTACTTTTAGAAAGTAGGTATTTTCTTGCCTAACCATCCAGCCTGCCTCTGATTGCTTGTGTATTGTATGTCTGGGTTTGTGAGTGACAGGGGCTGGGGGACTCCAGGAGACAGGGTGAGTCAACACAGGGCTGAATAGACCTATCTGCATGTAGAGTGGTGGGAGGAGTGGCACCTGGGTCTGAATAGGGCTGTGCCTGCCTTCCACAATGCTGGCTCCACCTCCTGTGGTGTGTCTGATGACCCTGGCCCACCCTGACAAAGAGAGAAGGTGTGCACTGGCAGAATGCACCCAGAACTGGTTTGGACTAGGTACAGGACCCTCTGCCTTCAGAGGACAAAGGATTTATTGGTATAAATACTGGGGCCCTGACCCCAAGACTTTAGATCACTTCTAGAACAAACAAGACAAACCTTTGCTGAGGACAGGAACCAGAGAAGCTGAAGGAGGAGACTATCCCTATGCTGTGTGCTGTTTGAGGGATTGGCCTGCAGTGGTTGCCTGATTGCCAAAGAAAGGAGAAAGGAACTTTGTGCTACTTTCATCATCTTGCAGAACATCTCCAAGGGCTTGAAGATTGAGCTTGCCTCCTGCTGAAGTCTCAGGGACACAAGACTTTACCAACCAGCTCCCCTGAAATCCCTTGCTGGGAATTTGAAGTGCCTGCTGTTGTGTTGGGCCTTCTGAGAGACTGCGTGTCGCTGGGAGCTGGAAGCGCGACTCACGAGGAAGAAGCGTGTCGCCGCAGTTGTCGTCGCATCGCCGAGAAAGCGTGCCGCTGCTGCCGCTGTCGCCATCGCATCACCGAAGCGCCTCGCATCACCG
The DNA here is from genome assembly GCA_963921515.1 of Calotriton arnoldi. NCBI lineage: Eukaryota > Metazoa > Chordata > Amphibia > Caudata > Salamandridae > Calotriton > Calotriton arnoldi. The sequence goes on along the minus strand of CAWUFW010012679.1, from coordinate 370,927 downwards.
GAGAAGAGTGTTGCCGTCGCATCAGACGCCGTCGCATCATCGGAGAAGCGTGTCGCAGGGCCTGTCGCGGCTCAGAAGATTCACCGAGTCGCCGCACGGCCGTCGGGCGTGCACGCATCGCCCCCTGAGTGTCACATCGAGAGGAAGACGCCATTTTGTTTCATTGCACCGGATCATCATCGCATCTCGGCGCTGCGGGTCGCATCGCCACAGAAGCGCAGTAAGAAACTGACGCATCACCTCCCCACTCGGTGAAGAACCGACGCATCACCTCCTCTCCGGTAAGGAAACGACGCATCACCGTCTCCTACGCTGCAGTAGGGAACCGACGCATCACCTCCCCCGGAGCAAGGAACCAACGCATCACCGTTCTTGCGTGTAAGGAACTGACGCATCACCTTCCCTGCAACTCTTTTGTTGTTATCGCGTTACGCATCCAAAGGTACATTGAACATTGAGTGTCGCATTTACCATCTTTATTGAACTGAACTATTTTCTACCATTGACAGTCATATTTTTCATAGTGTATTGTGGATTTTTGTCGTTTTGGGTCTTGTGTTAAGTCTATATAAAAATACTTATTTTTATAATACAACCTGTGTGGTGTCCATCTGTAGTGTTGTCACTGTGTTACTGTATGTGTTCACAAATGCTTTACACACTGCCTCTGAGATAAGCCTGCCTGCTCGTGCCAAGCTACCAAAGGGGTGAGCAGGGCTTATTTTAGTAGTGTATCCCCCTTACCCTGACTAGAAGTAAGGGTCCCTATTTGGACAAAGGTACCTACCTCTGCCAACTAGAGACCCCCAGTTCTAACAGCACCCTTTCAGAGTTGTGACTGACCACTAGCCGCTGATCCCGCTGTTTAGAGGCACCGCACCACACCCTCCACCAAAGATTGAGTGATACAACTACAGCACTATCAAATGGAACTAGTCTATCGTCCTGGGGCAAAGAACCCTGCAGACTTTCTGTCACGGCACCCACCAGACATGGTAGAAGAAGGTACTGATCAGGAACTGAAAACAGAAGAATACATTAACATGCTGTCCCAATGGGCATGTACGTGAGCCCTCACCAAGGACGAGATCAAAACGGAGACCAGCACAGATGCTGTGCTCATGAGAGTGATGAGCTCCCTCCGGAGGGGTTCCTGGGAAGACTTCCTTCACAGCGTCAACGGATGGAATGAATCAGACAGAGACCGGCTAGGAAAGTTATGGAAGGTGCAGGACGAACTAAGCGCCTCTAGAGATGGTGTGATACTAATGGGTTCCCGGATAGTCATTCCTGCAAGTCTCCAGGAACGGGCCACAACGCTAGCTCACGAAGGTCACCAAGGGACCATGTGGATGAAGTCGCCGATGAGGGAAAAGGTATGGTTCCCTGGACTTGAAGCCACTGTGGACGCACTAGTGAGAAACTGCAGACCCTGCCAACTCACGAGCAGCCAAGAATCTCCTGCACCCATAATAACCGAAGACCCTGCACCATCCCCGTGGTGATGGGTGAGTCTGGACTTCGGGAGTTTTCCAGACAGACGAGTGACCGCCGTGCTGATCGACAGCTACACGAAATACCCGATAGTCGAGGTGATAACGTCCATATTCTTCACCCATTTACAACCCGTCCTGGAGAAGACATTCGCACTCTTTGGGTTGCCCCACAAGATCAAGACAGACAACGGGCCCCCATTTCAAGGGGGGGAGTTTAAAATTCTGTTGGCACTGCTTGGAGTTCACCACCATCGCATCACCCCACAATGGCCGCAGGCAAATGGCGAAGCCGAGCGCTTTATGCGAACACTTAACAAGATCCTCCGAATAGCGATAGCTGAGCAGTCCGATCCTGAGGTGGCGCTTCAAAGGTTCCTATGGGAGTATCGCAGCACCACGCATTGCCCGACACAGAGATCACCCTGATGCTAGCCGGACCCCGTCGAGACACAATTCCCGTAGTTGACAATTGGGTCCCTGAGCCATATGACCCAGCCAACACTCAAGCCTGGCGAGCAGCAAACAACGAGCGGGCCAGCGGGAAAAGAAGAGCGAAGACCCGCGTCATCGCACCAGGGTGTACTGTCTTAGTACGAAACCGTCACAGTGGAGGGAAGTTCCGCACAGCGTATGGACCGGGGCTGTGGACCGTGCTGAAGCTCAATGGCACCGCCCTTAAAGCCCAACAAGGAGAAGAGACAATCACCAGAAACATATCCTTGTTCAAGAGAGTACAAGGCTCAGACGCAGAGACGATGTCTCCAGGACCTGTGGAGAGTGGAGAAGCCGCAGTTGAGGGCCTCCCACCATGCTTGGAGGCCTGTGGCAAGTTCGCCTCCAACCATGGCCATAGAGACTGAACCAGATATCACCACAAGGGCTTTGCCACCGGGTAGTCCTCAGAGGAGTCGAGGAGGCTGCCAACGAAAGTCCAATCTGAGGCCCAATCCAAGACCAAGCTAAAGAATCACAGACTTTATGTGTTGATCTGTTTAATTTGTTTGATCACTAACTTGGGATGGGATGTAGCGGTCTAGATACCGCAGGACTCATGATCCCGGACCCTTAGCCCGGAAGGGCCTCCACACAATGTATTGCTCTCTGTCCAGGCGTGGCCAAAGAGTTAAATAAATGGGCGGAGGTCGCTCGTGACTTCCGGCCCATATGTTACTGAGAGTGGCTGAGTGTTTGTTGAGCTCCCGCAGCTAGGCCGCACCCGTGGCATTCGGCCACGCGACAATTTGCACAGAAGAGGTCTAGAACGTCTGACCCTCCAAACCTTCCTTTACTTGAAAAAGTCTTGATAGATTCACATAGCTCTTGACTATCTTCCCCTATCCTTCCAGTTCTTGGTTTCATGCTCAATATACTGTAGACTGCCACTATGCAGATGACATTCTATCAACTGCTCACAAGCTAGATACATTTCTCTCATTCCTACTTGACTTTACAGAAGCCGTTTTATGCAATAGACCAGGAGGTATTTCTTGAAAGTATCCAGTCGTGCATGCGCACCACTGATTTGAAATTTGCTCATCTCGTAGATCTCTGGCAGAAAACAATTTGAAAATATGGGAGACTTTGCATCTAAATCAATTCTTTTATTCGTGGAGTTTCTTCCAGATGGATTCATTTTCACTGCGATGCTGTTTAACCCTTACCTGGAGCCACTGGGAGGCTCTTTTGTTAGCAACACATTCCTATCCGCCAACATGCTGATGACATCCAGCCATACCAAAAAGTGTAGTTGGCTAAAGACAGCCATAAGCTCATTCCTTCCTGTACCTTGTTCAAACCTGGATGTCTACAGTATATCTGAAACTCAACCCAATAAAGACTGAGTTTCTGTTCATAAACCACCAAGCCTCTTATCCAGGAAAATATGTGGATGATGGGGCTGAAAGTGCTCTGCCAGCCCAGATGTGGTCTCTTGGGCAGAACTGACACCGCACATGTATCTCCTCGCAGCTCTGCATCAGAAATCTGCTACGTGACACATCCCTCATGCAGGATTAAGCATTGCATCTCGCAGCTCCTCGAACCGCCTCTGCGGGACATATCTCTGATGCAGAAATTGACATCGCAAGCCTTCACCGGCATCTTCAATGACGAAGCAGGATTTCACACCATAATTCCTTTCAATGGCCTCATCAGAACCGTCTCTGCGCAATGCATCTCCACAGCAGGACCTTGCATCGCAGCCCACAGCTCCTTCGGAACCACAGCTGCGTGATGCATCCTTGACATGGGATCTCGCATCACTCCGCAACCAGGATTTAAGGTTCTTTGTTCAGTGGGCCTAACTTTGTCCCTATGTCTGGCCCACGCTCCAGTGCAGTCGGCCCAAACTTGTGACTTTGCCCTGGTCTAGCGTGTCCAGATAACTACAATTAGTTCTTTTTGCTTCTAAACACTGTTTTCAATTAAATCTTTAACATTGCATATCTCTGGTTCTACTGATTAGATTTTTGTTGTTTTGGTTTCAAATAATTCAGTCAATTTTACTGGATTATTGTAAATTGGTGTGGGATTTTTCTTGTGCTGTGTGTTCGCTTTAATACTGTTTGTGTTCTGCATAAATACTTTACACATTGACTTTAAGTTAAGCTTGCCAAGCTACTAGAGGGTTAAGCACAGGTTAATTTGTGGTTCCTTGTGACCTTACCCTGACAGGAACTGTAGTTTCTGCTTGAGTAGGGTTTAACCCAATTTCCTACATTAGTGTTTAACGGAGAGGATTAGGACTTGTTTGTGCAGTGCCACACAGTGATTTCGTGTAACATAAAAATCCCATTGAAATAACTTGACACCAATTCGAGTTTTTAAAAATTCTCCTTGATTATTTTTTGTGTGCTTCTTTCCAAATGTACTCTCATCCTACCTAGCTGACTGTGTCTGTGACCATGCCTCAAGAAATGGAATTTGAACTCATTAAGCTGGAATACTACATTGTGACTGAGCTCAAGTGTAGGAAGGTGGAATCTGACTGCATGGTTACCCCCACTTTTTTCCTGGTGTTTTGCTGGTTTTTGACTAGTCTGACTGGGTTACTGCTAATCAGGACCCCAGTTTATCTGCTTACTCCCTAAATTGGTTGTGCATGTACTTTAGGTACACTCCAGATTGGATTCTGGGGTACCCTTATAAGTCCCTAGTATATGGTATACTATGTACCCAGGGCCTAGGTACCACAGAGGCCTCCCAGAGGCTGCAGCATGTATTATGCCACCCCTGAGAGACCATGCAAAATGACACCACAGGTCTGCTACAGCAGCCTGTGGAAGGTGGTGCATGCACCACTTACTTAGATATAGGTTCACTATATCTATCCTAAATCACTGCACATATAAACCTATCAGTCACCCCTATGGCAGGCCTTATCAATCCTGAAGGCAGGGTGCAGGGTTTTATGTGAGAGGGTGCCCCTGCATGAGCAGAGCCCCTCTGCAACCTTCAGAACCTCTTTTTCGGGGTTGTCTGTGATGCAGCCAACCATATATACTTAAGTGCATTATAACCTCGGGGTAAATGCTAACTTTAAAACGGCTGCACGGAAACATGTCGTGTTTGGTGTCAAACACCTTGGAATCATACCTCCCCACCAGTAACTGGCGGGGGAGGTATGATTCCACCCTCCTAGAGGGAGAAACATGCCACACCGGTACACCCGGTACCAGCTTTCTTGACCCTGGCATCATAAAATGGATGCTGCCAGCCACAGACACGAGTCTGCCCTCCTGCTGCTGGACGAAACTCTGGCAGGGGAAGGTTTGACAATAGGTTTCCTGTCACAGGGAGGTGTGACCACCTCCCAGACAGGCTTTAGTGTATTGGGGCTGGGTGGGTGCACTCTGAGAGTGCTTTGATGTCTGCACTGGGGGCACATTTGGTGTCCCTGTGCATAGTCCAGCTCAAACCGGTTGCAGGAGCCATTTGCTCCGGCTCTGGCGCGAAACTGGACAAAGGACATGGGTGTAGCCACCCCTCTGTCCTGACCCTCCCATAGGTGGGTCCCCAGTGTTTGTCCCACCCCTTCCTTGGGTATAAAGTAGGAACCCCTGACTACAGGACTTTAGATTTTACCTGGACTAAACTCTGCTACAGAAACCAAGTACTTCGACGATCTGCAAGACGCTGGATGACTGAAGAAATCTCCCTTGGAGTAAAGGAGTTACTCCCCTGCAAGGCAGGCACCTAAACGCATCTGACCGGTTTGCATCTCCCGAGCTCCTGAGGACTCTGAAGATTTCTGCAACACAGGAGGTGGGTTCCCAAGGTCTTTGAGGTGGATCTGTGCTCTCAGCAATTCTGAGGCCCATATCCCTCGTGGGGACAGTGCAACCCGTATCCCTGTGCACTGTGTACATTCGCAGCTGCATATGCTTTTTGGCAATCCCTGAGGCTGTGCTTTGGGCTACTTGTAGTCCTGATGCCAAGCAGTAATTCCACTGAAGATTTCCGGCCTACACTCCATGAGTGTTCTGTGGGCTGGTATTTTGTGATTCAGCTTGAGGTCCCTTTGCGATCTATGGTCCGTTAGCCTGTGGGTCCCTGTGAAGGTAACTTTGACTTTCCATGGGCCTTTCTGGTTGCTCCGGACGTGCCCTGACTTTCCATAGCTTGGAGAGTCCCCAGGACCTTGCTGGTCCTCACCGAAGCATCTTTCCTCTGACCGCGTGGGTTGCAGTTGCCAAGGCTTGTTGGTGTTCAATCCGGACACTGACCCCCCAGTTCTCGACATCCTTTGTGGGACAGCTCACCTCCGGACGTTGGTTGTTGTCGATGTCTCCTGGTCCCCGTGGCTGCAGAGTCAAGCTTCACCTCTTTGCACCTGAAACACCCGACATCGGTGGGCATTCGTCTATCGTGCCCCTGGTCACTGTGAAGTGACCCAGACTCTGTCCCCTCTGCTTTCAGGTTCTTCTCATCTCCGATCCAGGCTTGGATCACACCGGACACTTTTCATCTTCCCGGCAGCAGCACTTTTCCGCAACATGCCTTTGAAAACGACGAAGGTTTCCGACATCACTTGACCCCTATGCACCCGGCTCCTCTGGGATAGGTAACACGGGTACCTCGGTACTCTCAAGGGTGCTGGCATTAGAACCTTCTATGTTTAACTGGGTTTGCTTAAAGTCCTCTCCGAAGTGTCCTTAATCTTTAAAATTCCAACCGCGACTTTCTCATAGAGTTGTACGGAGCTCGCGCCTGTGTTCACACACTGCACTCGTCCTCCGTGGGTCTCCTGTGTCACTACCTTGGGTGGTTCCTTGGGGTCCCAGCGATTCTACGTGCTCTAGGCACTGTGTCTAGTCAAGTCGTGGTTGTTATACCACTTTCTTAGTATATGGTTCGGTCTCCCCTGGAGCCCGCTGTGTATTGTGCTATTTACTGTCGTTCTAGTGATTTAATATTGTGTGCTTTGTTCTCTAATCTCATAAAGAGGTTAGTAGAGAGTGTTTAGTAATAAATACATATATTTTATATATTCCTTGTGTGGTTCTCCTTTCATTTGGTCATTCAGGAGGTTATGATCTGGTAAAACAGGCTGCTTTACATTCCTTCGAGACTTAGCCTGAAGGCTGCTCTCCATAGCTACCACTAGGATAGCTTTCAATAAAGGTTGTCTTTAACCTAATCATCAATAAGGGTCGTTTGGACTGGTGCAAGGTGCCCACTTTAATTAGTGAACTTTTTAAAGAAAAATGGGCCTGACCTACTGTTTTAGCAATGTTGTTTCAATTAACAAACAGGCTTAGACCTTTTATCCTTTTCGAAAGGTCTGAGGTAATTTAATTACCAAGATTTTGAAACATATATTTGACAAGTTGTTACAATTTTTCAATATGCCTGTCAAAGAGACACATCATAACTAATTCCGTGTTCAGAAACATATAAAACATATAATGTGTCAAAATAAACCACATGTATTGAACATTACAGTGCAGACAGAAAGCCAGTCAAATATTATAACCAATAGCAACAACCACTTTGTCATCTCATAGTACATCACATTGTGTGCATATTACAGAGGTTGTTGCACTCCTGGGTGAACATTTACAAATCCAATGTGCATTTCTATTCAACCAACATGCTACTCTTGGACTGCTATTATTTTAATGACCCAGCAGGAAGGAGAACGTCGACGCGTTTCGAATCCCCAATTTCTTTATGGGACTCTCATCAGGGCTTTGGACTGGACAGGGCGTGTTCTGGAAAAAACAGATATGATTTAAATTAAAATCCTCAAAAATGCTTCCTTAGCGGGAATGTGAACAGGGAAGGTTAAATTTAAGAAGTTACCTTCGTTTTGAACATTGGTTCAAGGAGTAACTCTGATGAATCTGGAAATAAACAAATGTGTTTACTTTATGAGCTCGGATAGTTTAGTCGGCACATAACCAACGAGTAAAAAAGAAAACTTACACTTGATTCTTGCGGTGGTTTAGAAAAGGGTTTTTGGTGGTTAAAAGAGGTCTGTGGGAGAAGCAAAAATGGGGCTAAGTTCAAGTTTTACATTCGAAAACCACATGTGCGATGCCTTTACGTGAACTGCCAGCATCAAAACACTTACATTTGTTCATGCGTTTCTAGCGGGAACGTTGTTCAGTTAAATTGCTTCCGAATTCAATACAGTGAAGGCTTTCCTCCAGCTTCAATCAATGACACATTGTTGCCTAATGCTCCGAAACTCTGTCGGGCCGAAAGGAAACACGCTGTTAGGCTAACTGGCAATTTTGTTGCAGGTAGAGAAGGCGTCTGATTCTGAAAGTGTTTAAATTGTGGTTGAAGTAGTCCTAATTTGAAGAGAAATTCGTGCTGACCAACAACCCATTTTTTGACCATCTTTCTCAATGGTACAGATACATTGATGATATCTGGTGCATTTGGGACAGGACGAAACAACAACTTGATGATTTCTTCCTGTGGCTGAATCATAGACATATGGACATTAAATTCACAAAGACAGCACATACTGACAACCTTACATTTTTAGATGTTGAAGTCAGACACCATGAGGGCAAACTAATTACCACCCTTCACAAAAAACCTACGGACCGCAATACTATTCTGCATTACAAGAGTTTCCATCCGCGCAATTTGAGAGACAACCTGCCATACGGGCAGCTATTGCGAATACGGTGAAATTGTACACGATTAGAAGACTTCGCGCTACATGCTGAAACATTTCAAGCCCAATTAAAGAACAGAGGCTACCCTAAGAAATTGCTAAAACACGCTAGCAAACGTGCCCGCTTTACACCAAGAGAATGTTTGCTAAGCGAATAAGGACAAAAAATTGGACGATAGGCTAGTCTGCGTTTCAACTTTTGGCCCCCATACCAACAAGTATAAACAAATCATTTTGAAAAACTGGCACATACTCCAGAATATGGAACATTCACTTGAACCACCTCTGTTTGCGATGCGAAAAAACACGAGTATTTGCCATCAAATTGTACGTACAGACATTATGCCCTCCAAAAAAGCAGACCTGTTATCTCACTGGAATCTAAAACCTATAGTTGGTCATCACAAATGTGGGCAATGCATGGCTTGCGATACTACAATCGAAATTTATACACCGCAACATCAAATGGGTTCAGAAAGATTTCTCAAACTGTAAAACTAAATATGCCGTGTACGCAATCCTCTGCCCTTGCCAAAAATTGTACGTGGGCAAAACAAATCAGGAAGTACGTCACAGGTTGGCACAACATAGATCCTGGATAAAGAATAAAGTAGTTACAGCCCCAATGGTGAACCACTTCTTGGAAATGAATCACACAGAACGTGATTTCAAATGGACAGTATTAAGTGTAATCAAGTCTGGCCCCAGAGGTGGCGATGTGGAAGAATTACTTCTCCGAAAAGAGGCATATTTAATTCTCAAGTTTAATTGCACAACATATGGCCTTAATGAACTATCAGAGATTGGAAGAACTTAAAAAGTAACCACATAAATCATATTCGTGTAAATTAGGACTACTTCAACCACAATGCCATGCGCCATTAGATCAGGAAACTTGTGAACAAAAACTGGAAATCCGGGCAGCTGCTCGAAACGGCGAGATGAAGTCGCATGGAATCGAGCTTGTGTAAGGTTAAACACTTTCAGAATCAGACGCCTTCTCTACCTACAACAAAATTGCCAGTTAGCCTAACAGCGTGTTTCCTTTCTGCCCGACAGAGTTTCGGAGCGTTAGGCAACAATGTGTCATTGATTGAAGCTGGAGGAAAGCCTTCACTGTATTGAATTCGGAAGCAATTTAACTGAACAACGTTCCCGCTAGAAGCGCATGAACAAATGTAAGTGTTTTGATGCTGGCAGTTCACGTAAAGGCATCGCACATGTGGTTTTCGAATGTAAAACTTGAACTTAGCCCCATTTTTGCTTCTCCCACAGACCTCTTTTAACCACCAAAAATCCTTTTCTAAACCACCGCAAGAATTAAGTGTAAGTTTTCTTTTTTACTCGTTGGTTGTGTGCGGACTAAATTATCCGAGCTCATAAAGTAAACACATTTGATTATTTCCAGATTCATCAGAGTTACTCCTTGAACCAATGTTCAAAACGAAGGTAACTTCTTAAATTTAACCTTCCCTGGTCACATTGCTGCTAAGGAAGCATTTTTGAGGATTTTAATTTAAATCATTTCTGGTTTTTCCAGAACACGCCCTGTCCAGTCCAAAGCCCTGATGAGAGTCCCATAAAGAAATTGGGGATTCGAAACGCGTCGACGTTCTCCTTCCTGCTGGGTCATTAAAATAATAGCAGTCCAAGAGTAGCATGTTGGTTGAATAGAAATGCACATTGGATTTGTAAATGTTCACCCAGGAGTGCAACAACCTCTGTAATATGCACACAATGTGATGTACTATGGGATGACAAAGTGGTTGTTGCTATTGGTTATAATATTTGGCTGGCTTTCTGTCTGCACTGTAATGTTCAATACATGTGGTTTATTTTGACACATTATATGTTTTATATGTTTCTGAACACGGAATTAGTTATGATGTGTCTCTTTGACAGGCATGTTGCAAAATTGTAACAACTTGTCAAATATATGTTTCAAAATCTTGGCAATTAAATTACCTCAGACCTTTCGAAAAGGATAAAAGGTCTCAGCCTGTTTATTAATTGAAACAGCATTGCTAAAACAGTAGGTCAGGCCCATTTTTCTTTAAAAAGTTCACAAGGTCCTGCCTGACCTCAGTAGGACCAAAACCCCCCTTTCTTAAAAACTTTAATTAGTGGACAGTATATACCAGGCCAACTTCTCACATTGGTGACAGCGGTGGGATTCAAGCTTGCTATTGTTTTACCAGATAATCTCATTGAGTGACTAACTGAAAACCACTAAAGGTACTAGGTACATATAAATCAAGACTAGAATAAAGTAAGTTCTACTGAACTTGGAGTTGGGTAGCCAAGGGTCTAGCACACCCTTTCTCCAACTCAAGAGAGTCTCAGTTCCCACTAGGTTAGGTAGGTGCCTACACCACATAACTCTAGTATGTCTTCTAGGCCTGAAGCCAGTGGCCCTTTTCCAACTAAGTATGACCATCTCTCATTCCAAGAATTGAGAAATATGTGTACATCTAGGAAACTGAAGACAGGGAGACATGCACGCACTCAACGCCTCATAGAGGCTTTGCTGTTAGATGACCTCAGAAAGACCCCAGGGTCTGATGAGACAGGCAAGTTGGGTGGGACAGCAGAGGAGGAAAGGCCAGGAAGTGAAAACTTCTATGACCTGGACTCCAATGCTGACCAGGGGGATCAAGATGATTCTAACCTGGACAATCCAATTCTTCCTGAAGGTGAGGGAGAAGGCCTCAGTGGCCCTCTCTTTACCCCACCTGGAAGAGTTAACAGTTTACCAAGAAGATCAAGATCTCCTTCTCAGGAATCTAATCATTCTGGTACTTCTGTAGGGACCTCTGCTTCTCATAAAAGGGAATCCTCTTATGAGAAGAAATGCCAACTGCTTGAGTTTGAGAGAGCTAAGCTCAGAATCAAGAGAGAGCAATTGGCCTTAGATAGGGAATCCCTAGAGCTCCAGAGAGCTTCCAAAAGGTTGGGGCTAGAGCCCCATGGTGGCAGCAACAGTGTCCCTAGAGGTAGAGAAAATACTCATGACCATAGGAACCTGAACAAGATTGTCCCTCCCTATCAGAGTGGGGATGACATCCACAAGTGGATAACTGCACTGGAGAGGGCCTGTAAACTCCAGAGGGTCCCTCAAGAGCATTGGGCAGCTATCTTGTGGCTCTCCTTTGCAGACAAAGGTAGAGACAAGCTCTTCACTGTTAGAGAAGAGGATGCTGATAATTACAAAGTCTTGAAGAGTGCTCTGATTGATGGGTTTGGCTTAACCACTGAACAATACAGGATTAAGTTCAGAGATACCCAGAAGGCACAGACTCAAGACTGGGTTGACTTTGTAGATTGTGCTACTAAGGCTCTGGAAGGTTGGATACATGGCAGCAAGGTGCATGACTTTTTAGGATTGTACAATTTGATTATGAGGGAGCAGATCCTTAATAATTGTCAAAACCAGCTTTTACACCAGTACCTGGTGGACTCAGATCTGGCTTCTCCCCAAGAATTGGGCAAGAAGGCAGATAAATGGGTCAGAACCAGAGTAAAGCCAAAGAATCAGGGTGGTGGCCAGAAGAAAGATTCTTCCAAGAACCAAGAGAAAGGTGGGGATAAATCCAAAGATAAATCCACTACAGGGCCCCAAAAGTCCTCTTCTGGGGGTGGGTCCCAAACTCCTTCCTCCCCTGAAAAGAAACCTTATTGCCATGTCTGTAAGAAGCCTGGCCACTGGAAAAATGACCCCATTTGCCCTAAGGCCAGCAATAAGGAAAATGTTCCTCCCAGCAATACTACCACTCCTCCTGGTACTACAAGTAGTAATCCCCCAGGCGGTAGTAGTGCACCCAAAAAGTTAGGTGGGTTCTCATGGTGAACTGAGGTGGACCATGGTTTAGAAAGGTCCCCCTCATAGGCCTCCTCAGTCTGTGATGGTGGCATGGGATTTGCCACTTTTACTGTCAGTCCTAATTCTTTGGGCAAGTACAGACAGGAGCCACTAATAAATGGTCAGAAAGTTGTGGCATTCAGGGGCACAGGGGCTAGTGTCACCATGGTGACAGGGAACCTAGTACCCCCTCAACAGCTTCTACCTGAGTTTAAGTGCCAGGTGACCAACATTGATGGTATCAGGACAGATCATCCCATGGCCATAGTCAATCTCAGCTGAGGAGGGGTCACTGGCCCAAAGAGAGTGGCAGTGTCCCCAAACTTGCCTGTAGATTGCCTGTTGGGTAATGATCTAGAGGTTTCAGCCTGGGCTGAAGTTGAATACCAGGCCCATTTAAGAATGTTAGGCCTCCCTGAGAAAGTTGGTGGGACCCATAGGGCCTCAACCCAACCCCAGGGAAATTTTGGAGTGGTGGAGCCTGAACGAATGGCCCACTCTACTCCACCAGAGAGCAGAAGGGTTGAAGAAAAGTCTTCTTCCCCCCAGACTATAGGTAAGGGTCAGCTTCCTCAGGGAACTGATCCTACCCCTAGTGAAGGAACTGCCCCAGAGGTGGTCAGGCCTGGCCTGGCAACACCTCTGATGGCAGGGGACTCTTCCAAGGTGGTACCCAGTATGGAGCAGGTATCCTGCCCCTCTCTACCCTTCCTCAATCAGCCTAGGGCTGCAGAGGTCAGGGAGGTCAGTGGACCCCTAAGGGCCCACTGCCAGGAGGAACACCCTCATCAACAGATTAGAGGCACCCAGTCTAGTAGCCCTAGCCAGGTGAAAGTTCCTCAACCCACTGAGGGATCCCTCTTACCATTGAATAGGGACCACCCCCGGATGGACTCTATTGGGCAAGGGCAAACCTGGGACCAAATAGTTCCAAACTTACCCTCTCCCTCTAGTGTTCCAACCAAAGGGACCCAACCCCCAGCTGTAGGCAGCCAGAGGTTGACCCTTAGGGCCAGATACAACTCAGTCATGGAAAGAAAGGCCTCCATGGTGACCAGTGCTCTGAGGAAGATGAGACCAACTTTATTAGGGCCTCACTTCTCTACTCAGACACCCCACCAGCCTTTTTCTTTGCCAAAACACACTACAGGTAGTAATCCCAACTTTTGGAGAAAATCCAATACCCTTAAGGGTAGGGACTCCTTAGTGGACCATAAGACAGGGGCTAGTGCAGGATCTTCCTTATATGGCCACTTAGTCAATAAAGTCTCAACTGGGCAAGGTTAGCCTTATCTCCTTTTGTTTTGTGGGGGGGGGGTTATGTAGGAAGGTGGAATCTGACTGCATGGTTACCCCCACTTTTTTCCTGGTGTTGTGCTGGTTTTTGACTAGTCTGACTGGGATCCTGCTAATCAGGACCCCAGTTTATCTGCTTACTCCCTAAATTGGTTGTGCATGTACTTTAGGTACACTCCAGATTGGATTCTGGGGTACCCTTATAAGTCCCTAGTATATGGTATACTATGTACCCAGGGCCTAGGTACCCCAGAGGGCTCCCAGGGGCTGCAGCATGTATTATGATACCCCTGAGAGACCATTCAAAATGACACCACAGGTCTGCTACAGCAGCCTGTGGAAGGTGGTGCATGCACCCCTTACTTAGATATAGGTTCACTATATCTATCCTAAATCACTGCACATATAAACCTATCAGTCACCCCTATGGCAGGCCTTATCAATCCTGAAGGCAGGGTGCTGGGTTTTATGTGAGAGGGTGCCCCTGCATAAGCAGAGCCCCTCTGCAGCCTTCGGAACCTCTTTTCCGGGGTTGTCTGTGATGCAGCCAACCATATATACTTAAGTGCATTATAACCTCGCTGTAAATGCTAACTTTAAAACGGCTGCACGGAAACATGTTGTGTTTGGTGTCAAACACCTTGGAATCATACCTCCCACCAGTAACTGGCGGGGGAAGTATGATTCCACCCTTCTAGAGGGAGAAACATGCCACACCGGTACACCCGGTACCAGCTTTCTTGACCCTGGCATCACAAAATGGATGCTGCCAGCCACAGACACGAGTCTGCCCTCCTGCTGCTGGACGAAACTCCGGCAGGGGAAGGTTTGACAATAGGTTTCTTGTCACAGGGAGGTGTGACCACCTCCCAGACAGGCTTTAGTGTATTGGGGCTGGGTGGGTGCAATCTGAGAGTGCTTTGATGTCTGCACTGGGGGCACATTTGGTGTCCCTGTGCATAGTCCAGCTCAAACCGGTTGCAGGAGCCATTTGCTCCTGCTCTGGCGTGAAACTGGACAAAGGACATGGGTGTAGCAACCCCTCTGTCCTGACCCTCCCATAGGTGGGTCCCCAGAGTTTGTCCCACCACTTCCTTGGCTATAAAGTAGGAACCCCTGACTACAGGACTTTAGATTTTACCTGGACTAAACTCTGCTACAGAAACCAAGTACTTCAACAATCTGCACAACGCTGGACGACTGAAGAAATCTCCCTTGGAGTAAAGGAGTTACTCCCCTGCAAGGCAGGCACCTAAACGCATCTGACCGGTTTGCATCTCCCAAGCTCCTGAGGACTCCGAAGATTTCTGCAACACAGGAGGTGGGTTCCCAAGGTCTCTGAGGTTGATCTGTGCTCTCAGCAATTATGAGGCCTGTATCCTTTGTGGGGACCGTGTAACCCATACCCCTGTGCACCGTGTACATTTGTAGCAGCATATGCTTTTCGGCAATCCCTGAGACTGTGCTTTGGGCTACTTGTAGTCCTGACCCTGAGCAGTAATTCCACTGAAGATTTCCAGCCTACACTCCACGAGTGTTCCGTGGGCTGGCATTTTGTGATTCAGCTTGAGGTCCCTTCGCGATCCCTGGTCCGTTGGCCTGTGGGTCCCTGTGAAGGTAACTTTGACTTTCCGTGGGCTTTCCTGGTTGCTCCAGACGTGCCCTGATTCTCCATAGCTTGGAGAGTCCACAGGACCTTGCTGGTCCTCACCGAAGCATCTTTCCTCTGACCGCGTGGGTTGCAGTTGCCAAGGCATGTTGGTGTTCAATCCGGACACTGACCCCCCAGCACTCGACATCCTTTGTGGGACAGCTCACCTCCGGACTTTGGTTGTCATCTACATCTCCTGGTCTCCGTGGCTGCAGAGTCAAGCTTCACCTCTTCGCACCTGAAACACCCAACATCGGTGGGCATTCGTCTATCGTGCCCCTGGTCACTGTGAAGTGACCCAGACTCTGTCCCCTCTGCTTTCAAGTTCTTCTCATCTCCGATCCAGGCTTGGATCACACCGGACACTTTTTATCTTCCCGGCAGCAGCACTTTTCCGCAACACGCCATTGAAAACGACGAAGGTTTCCGACATCATTTGACCCCTATGCACCCGGCTCCTCAGGGATAGGTAACACGGGTACCTCGGTACTCTCAAGGGTGCTGGCCTTAGAACCTTCTATGTTTAGCTGGGTTTGCTTAAAGTCCTCTCCGAAGTGTCCTTAATCTTTAAAATTCCAACCGCGACTTTCTCATAGAGTTGTACGGAGCTCGCGCCTGTGTTCACACACTGCACCCGTCCTCCGTGGGTCCCCTGTGTCACTACCTTGGGTGGTTCCTTTGGGTCCCAGCGATTCTACGTGCTCTAGGCACTGTGTCTAGTCAAGTCGTGGTTGTTATACCACTTTCTTAGTATATGGGTCGGTCTCCCCCTGGAGCCCGCTGTGTATTGTGCTATTTACTGTCGTTCTAGTGATTTAATATTGTGTGCTTTGTTCTCTAAACCCATAAAGAGGTTAATAGAGAGTGTTTAGTAATAAATACATATATTTTATATATTCCTTGTGTGGTTCTCCTTTCATTTGGTAATTCAGGAGGTTATGATCTGGTAAAACAGGCTGCTTTACATTCCTTTGAGACTTAGCCTGAAGGCTGCTCTCCATAGCTACCATTAGGATAGCTTTCAATAAAGGTTGTCTTTAACCTAATCATCAATAAGGGTCGTGTGGACTGGTGCAAGGTGCCCACTTTAATTAGTGGACAGCATATACCAGGCCAACTTCTCACATCAAGGAGTTCTGTAAGGAAAGGGGACTTCCAAACAACAAAGGCACCACGAAGTTGGAGCTTAGAAAACTCTGAGGACCTGGGCTTGCAACAGGAGATGACCAGGATGATTAGGAGGATATGGAAGGACATGGAGAGGATCTGAGTGCAGGTGAGGGGGATGTTTTGCCTCCAGAATTGGAGATCCATCCAGAGTGGAAAGAAGTGTATCCATCCACAGCCTGTCCCCAGATGAGCTGGCAGACATGAAGACGGAAAGGAAGTTTAAGTTGCAAATGGCCAAGCTCAAGTTGGAAGCAGAGAAGGAGAAGGCTGAGGTAGAGAGAGCCTTAGCTGAGAAGAAATTGATCTAGCTTGTGAACTGAGTCTGAATTAGCTGGAACTCAAGACAAAGGAAGCAGATTCCAGCAGTAATGTTGGCAGCATACCCACAGTGTCTGAGGCAGACAAGAAGGTTCACATATCTAAAGCTCTAGTGCCCAGACAAGTGGTAGGGGATGACATTAATAAGTGGTTTTCTGTCCTCAAGATGCGCAGAGTCCCAGAAGAGGTTTGGGGGCATCATTCTGGAAACACATGCCTATAGTGGGGAGGGATTCTTAACTTACACTGGAGGTGGGGGACCACATGTCATACACTCCAATGAAAGCCATCCTTGTTACCAGATTTGAGCTCACTCCACAAAACATCCACACAAGATCTATACCTGTACTGACATAGTGACTGAATGGTTGATCCAGTCAGGACAATAATAGTTTTGGGTCTTAAAGCCATTTGTAAAGTATAGCAACAGTTATTCAGTTACTAACAAAGACAATTAGGGATTTGTTCTCAAGATGGAGGATATTAAAATGCTTAGATATAATAACAAATATTTTTCCAATTTAATTGGTCAGGCACCCAAGGGGATAAACATATAGTAATTTCCAATGTTAAGGCGAAATTCTTAAACAAAGCTAAAAGAACAGAATCACATGCTAACTTCATGTTAGAGTATTTAAAAGCAGGGATTATCCCGATGGGAATGAGAGTCAGGAATATACCAGGCTTGTTTGTGGAGATGTGGAGGTTTATGGAAAAATTATCATTAATTTCAAACTAGTGTTTGAGAGACTGGATGATTTTGATTGTCGGAATAGCTAGGGAAGTGGTGGTGATACTTAATAAAGAAATTGAGGGGGACGTAGCCAGGCAACATAGCCGACTAGACGCACCTTTAGACAGCTCCCACCACCAGGAATAGAATACTGTCTTATCCTGTGCCATCCAGGCCTCTGGGCACCTGCTTTGTGCTGTGGAAGGTATTCTTGCAGGGGGAGTCTGTTTTGTCCCCGGTCTTCCCACTGGAAGCAACAACAGGGCCCCCGCCTCCAGACTGATGTTCCCCACTGGTACTGGGTGGCCTGCAGGGCTGCATTGTGGGCTCTGGACTGCAGAGATCCAAGCCTAGTACTTACCTCTGTTCCTGTGGTGTTGCAGAGGGCCACCCTGGGGGCTGTGGAGCCTCCTGCAGTGCAGTATTCTGCCTGGCAGTGGTGACTACCAGTGGCGGCAGAGAGCACATCGTGCTGCCGAAGCCTGACCAAATCGTTGCTCTCAGTTGCTGACTGCGTTGGATGGCACCGTTCAAGTGAGGAGTGAGACCCGGGATCGGAGCCCATTTGGAGCTGGTTGTTGGTGCTCCCCTTCCCCCATCCCAGTGGCTCCTGGTGGGAGGGGGACTCTCCAGACTGCTGATGCTGCATATGTGGGACCCATGGTTGAAGTCTGGAGTGGGGTGGAAGTGAGCTGCAGTGCAGTTGGGACGCGACTAGGTGTCCTGTGTGTGCTTGCTCTCGCGTGCGGCTTCTCTGCCCCTCGCTCGGCCTCTGGGGGATTATTGCCAGCTGTAGAGGTGTGTGCTAGGGGAGACCTTCCTTGGAGATAACCTGAAGTGGAAGGACCTCCACTGCATTGTTGACGCAGATGCCTGGCCTGGGTGGGCCCTGGTAGACTGGATGTTGTTTTGTTGCTTGGCCCCCTGCTGCTCCGCTTCTTCTCTAGGGGGCTTACGGTTGGATGGGGGTGCCGGAGTGGCCCCTCTGGCTCTGTGAGCCAGACTGTCTAATTGGAGGGGACCGGCTGCCCACTCATTGCTCCCTGCCCCCTGGTGGAGGTGCCACCCTACTTTGGGCCCAGTATGGTGCAAGATAAAGTTCCAAAGGGGGACAGGCCAATACAATAGTGCCATATATTGTCCCAGGCCCCTGGATGGAGGAACCAGGGTCCTGGACAGATCATGAGAGTTGGACCCCAGTGCATAATACCACTGATATCCTTGTGGCTATCTGGGACTCTATGGTGGTGCTTGAGTCGAAGATGGACTCCATGGCCATGGACATTAACTATCTCCGCCTGGATTTGCGCAAAGCGGCAGACAGAGTAAAAGCCAATGAGTGCGAGGTCACCACACTACGGCAGCAGGACAGAGAGCTCCAAGCAATGATGGAAAGGCTAAAATGTTCAGAATAATGGGACCATTGAGCAACACAACAATCAAGCACATAAATACAAAAAAGTTCTTGTTCCTTTGTTGAGTTTTCTTTGTTCCTTTAATCCTCCTTCTCCACAGGAGATATTAATCATTCATGGAATACATTGTACATCCCAGTCAAACACGCTGATCGGCATGGACCGTAGGAGTACTCTCCAAACATACGAAATTATGGACTGAGATTGATAATATAGGTTTAAATGGATTCCAGAAACATCAAAGAAGATTAGAGGATATACTTACTTTTCCATATTACTGATTATTGGGGACCGTTTCTCTGCGAGACTGACTATGATTATACCTTTTGACTTTAACATTGTGGAACAGCCCTGATGAAGTCAATTTGGTTTAACAATGACGAACAATGACGAAACACGTGTTGGCTACAGAATTGACTACAGGATTGTACAGGATTGACTGGCATGTACAATTTATTCCATGAATGATTAATATCTCCTGTGGAGAAGGAGGATTAAAGGAACAAAGAAAACTCAACGAAGGTACAAGAACTTTTTTGTACTCACGTGTTTGATTGTTGTGTTGCTCAAGGGTCTCATTATTTGGTTCAGGTTAAAGGTCCTGTCCTAAACATATCTTAAGGGTGTAAGTGGTCACCCTTTCCCTTTGGAGCACAGTATAATTATCATTTTCAATTACATGGGGATACTGGTAGGTTTGCACATAATATAGCCCATACCACTGACAACCTTTCACTATAAAATGTACTGCTACATCTGTGGAAGTGCACCTGGACGACACTGAAGGGCAGTCCCGATGCAATAATCTGCGTTTTATTGGGTTCCCTGAGAGTAAGGACGGACCAAAAGCGGATCTTTTCTTGGAGAGATGGAGAACTACCATTGAATGTACTCATCGTGCCTGGCACCCACCTTTAGCCCTGGTGCACCACTGTGGGCACTTGTTGCGTAGTTTCTCAATTACAGGGACAGGACTCTGTACTACAACATGTCCGGGCACATAGTCCCTCTATGTATGGAGACAAAGCCATCAAAATCCTTCCTGGTAGTCAAGTGACAGCTCCAGGTTCATAATATTAAATACAGTTTGCTCTTCCCTGTGAAGCTGCGTATTCAGCACGACAACAGGGTTTATTTCTACGAGTCCCCTCGGGAGGCTGCGGATTGGCTGGAATCCTTGGGCATAAGCATGGATAACAGCCTTCGGAATATAGAGAACAGAGGCGACCAAGGGGATGTAGATCAGCTCGACATCACCCAGCTTCCACTGACGCCCTGACTCTGCAAAATCAATGAGATGTGATGGTATCCTGGCATGCCCAGATCAAACCCTGCATGCGGCGGACTCTGAGCCCTTGGTCACACAGAACTCCTTCTCGCCACTATGTTTGGTGCACGAAACTCAGAGTGATTTGGCTGGAAATGGCTGAGTGTGGGTTGGATGCTTATTGGACACTGTTTATCCCTGTGATTCGGGTGTTGATATTGTCCTTAATGACTGAAGGTTTCTTGAGTGCCTTACAGACTATCCTAAGCATGGCTGGGGTTTCCCAAAGCTGTTACTAATGTGACTGCGATGCCTGCTTTTCTGTTTTCTTCTTCTATTTCTTAGGTCGATGGATGAGGCACAGCATTCCCCACAGAGGCTACACTTATGTGGATGGCGAGCATCTTGTGGGCTTGTGATCTGCGTGTGTCTCGGACCCCTGGATTGAAGCTACAGTACTAGTGGTTACAATGTTTTTTCCTTAACTGCTTTCTTGGTTTGGGTGGGCGCTTGGTGCAGGGATCTGCTCCCTCTAGTCCACTGATAGTTGGTGGGGGGGAGTCTGGGCCACTGCCTGAGGATGGGAGTTGGGGAGGAGGGACGCTTCTTCATTGTTGTTTATTGCTATGTTGCTACAGTTGGGGTTGGACGAGGGGCTTCCACATGTTGCTGCACTGGTCGGTCTGCTCCTGGGCCATGGCATTATACAGGAGTGCTAGCCTCTTCATATTTTCCTCTACAGTAGGGCTGGTGGTATTAGGTATAAAATGTTGTCTTGGAGTGAGCGTGGTCTGAACAGTCCTCAGAAGAGGAATAGAGTGCATGCTTATCTCCGTAGGTATAATATAGCAATAGCCTTCTTGCAGCAGACACACCTATGGGGGCATTGTGTTAAAAGTCTGTGGAGACCATAGAGGGGCCAGATCTACACCATAACTTATTCTGGCTATGCTGGGGGGCTCTGATATTGGTGGCTCCTGAGATCCCATTAAAACAGGCCAGAGTGTCCCTAGATGGAGATGGCCGGTACGTCATACTAGAGGTTTCCCTGGATCTCACGATCTCTGTCTTGTCAACAACTATGCTCCTAATATAGATGATGGGGTCTTTTATGGTAAGGTGGTTGCCAAGAACCAGGCCTTCGCACTGTCCGAAGTAATCTTTGCAGGTGATTTTAACTGTGTGCTTGATGGTCAGCTGGACAGGGCCCCTCCACGTTCCGACACTAAACCCCACATGACCTCTGCACTTCGTCAATCTATGCATAGCTTGACCTTGGTTGACGTTTAGCGTATCCAAAATCCACAATCACGTACTGTTGGACTTGGCATCTTTGGCGTGGTTTCCCCTGACTTTTTGCCTCTATCTCTTGGATTTTTGATGCTGTACTGGATTTCGTTTTTGCTGGCTTAGATGCTTTGGGCACTTTGCCACTGCTGATCAGTGTCAAAGTGCAAGTGCTCCCTATGTAAATTGTTATTATGATTGGTTCTCCTTGATTGGCATATTTGATTTACTGATCAGTCCCTAGTAAAGTGCACTGAGTGTGCTGGGGCTGGTAAATCAAATACTACTAGTGGGCCTCCAGCGGTGATTGTGCCACCCACATGAGTAGTTCTGAAACGGTAACTCAGACCTGCCACTGCAGTGTCTGTGTGCAGTTGTTAACTGCCATGTCGACTTGGCAAGTGCACCCACACGCCAGGCCCTAACCTTCCCTTTTCTTACATGTCAGTCACCCCTAAGGTAGGGCCAAGGTACCTCTGTGGGCAGGGGGCAGTGTATGTGAAAGGTAGGACATGCCCTGACTTGTGTGGGATGTCCTGATAGTGAATTACTGCCAATTTCGTTTTTCATTATTGTAAGGCTACCTGCTCCCATAGGACAGAATGGGGAGTTTGTTTATAACATCTTATAAACATAACTGCCCCTGGGAACAAGGTAGGAAAATAAAGTTTAGTATGCCTGAACTCAGAATGTTAAAATGCATCTTTTAGTGAGGGTGATTTTTACATTCTGTGTTTGAAAATACCACTTTTAGAAAGTAGGCATTTTCTTGTTTAGTCATTTAGTGCGCCTCTGCTAGGATGTGGATTGACTGTCTGGGTTTGGAGTGTCAGGGGCTAGGGAGGAGCAGTGGCTCCAGAGAGCCTAATGAGTTAGGGCTGGGCTGAATAGACCATGACTGCATTTAGAGATGGGGGAGGAGATTTCCTTTCACCTGAATGGGCCTGGTCTGCTTTCCACAATGCTGTCTCCACCTCCTGCCAGGAAGCTGCACCAGAGAGGACTGAACTGGTTTTGACTGGTCCCAGGGCTTCTCTGCACAAAGAGAACAAAACATTTTTGGGGTATAAGTATTAGAACTAAAACCCCTGAACTTTAGACTACTTCTGGAATCAAGAGGAACCTTTGCCAAGGAGAAGAGCTGGAGAAACTGAGGAGAAGTACTGCCCTTGCTGTGTGTCTGGGGTTGGCCTGCAGTTGCTGTTTCTACCAAGGAAAGGAGAAGGACTTTGCTGTGTGCTGTGTCCCCTGCTTGAGCAAAGTCTCCAAGGGCTCGAGTAGAGCTTGCCTCCTGTTTTGAAGTCTCAGGAACACAAAGCCTTCACCCCCAGCTCCACCGAACTTCCTTGCTGGGAGTTCTGACCTGCCAGGAGTCCCTGTGACTGTGACTGTGTGGCGCCTCTGGAGGTTGTTTCTGCTGCTGGGAGCTGGAAAGCAATGCAACAACAAGAAAATCGACGCATCGCTCTTCTTGCGACAGTTTTTCTGACGCAACGCGTGGTGCGAGAAGAATCTCCCTGCACCGCCGCTCCACTGCTGAAACCGATGCAGTGCCCATCGCCGATGCAAGAATTGACGCATCGAGGGATCGCAGCTGAAGAAACCGATGCAGTGCCGCTCGACGCCGGCGCATCGTTCGCCGACGCATCGTGGATTTACACGCATCGTCCCTGTGCAGCAAGTTTTCCCCGACGCATCACCCGCGGATCGGAGTCATCTCAGAATCGACGCATCGCTTCCCCCTACAGACTGGACCCGACGCACTGCTCCCCTGTGTCCAGCGGAACTGTTGCATCGCATCCATGAAGGTCTCAGGAATCGCCGCATCTCTTTGTATTTTGCAACGCTTCCCATCGCTGCGGCTGTTTGGCTTGGTGAATTTTGTCGCAACGACAGGTACTTTACAAGAAATCACGCATTCATAGTTTTCTATGGACTTAGTTGCTAAAACCTTTTGAAAGTCATTTTTCTTAGTACTTGTATGTTGGATTTTTGTCGTTTGGTCTTGTTAAGTTTAGATAAAGATACTTTATTTTTCTAAACCGGTGTTGTGTCCATTTGTGGTGTTATCACAAATACTTTACACATTGCCTTTGGGATAAGCCTGTCTGCTGTTGCTCCCTATTTGGACAAAGGTACCTACCTTTGCCAACTAGAGACCTCCATTTCTAACACGTACTTATTCCTGTTACTCTTCACCTCCAGGAACGCATAGCCAGCTTGATTATTTCCTTATTTCTGCACACGTTGCACATAAGAGACTGGATATCTGTTATTGAGCTCATTACATTTCAGATCACTCACCTTTTATTGGCAAGTATTTCCTGGAGAGACATAATCCTCGAGTTCCCCTGTGGCAGCCTAATGGTAAGTCCCTCACAGATCAGGCATTTGCGGGTACGCTGGGGGAGATCCTGGTCCAATATTTTGACCATAATTAGAATAGCGCTAGTAGCAGGGTGTTGGAGTAGGACGCTCTGAAAGTAGTGGTGCGTGGCAAATGGATAGACATCACGGTCAGCATCCACTGGACTTTGGAGGAGAAACTGACATGTGAGGAGGCTGTACTGGAATGGCTCGAGAGAGAGCTCACAGCTTCTCTGAAGTCTATAGGTGACCGGGATGAACAGCGCTGCAAGGTTTGCTAACTGTGGGATCAGTTAGAAAAGCACGTCCAAAATGTAGGGTGACGCCGAGGTTATATGGAAGGGGATAAGACTGTTGGTGTGGCTGATTAGATCTGAGGCTGAGGCGCAACCCATACTGGTGATCAAAGGTCAGAGGGGGCTGAATAGTGCAGACTCAGATAGCCATTAATTTGCTGTTTGCGACACATTTGAGATTGGTGTATACGGAGGCTCCGCAGGATGTGGCAGACAAGACAATATCCGCTTACCTCTCTGAGCTGCCTTTGCTGCATCTCTCTTGTGATGACTGTGAGCAGCTGTATGTGCCTCTCACAAAACAAGAAATATTAGCTGCAGTGATGGCACTGAAATCGACTAAGTCACCGGGGGTGATGGGCTCCCGGTGGAGTTTTGCAAACTCTTCCCCGATCACCTGCCCGATTAGCTCCTGACTTACTAGATGGAAGCCTCGGGTAGAGGTATTCTTCCAGATTCTATGTGGGAGGCCCTGATTGCAATGTTACCAAAACCGGGTACAGGCCCATTAGAGGTGGCTTCCTACAGACCACTCTCTATGTTAAACATGGACCAAAAAATCCTTAGCCATGTGCTCGCGGCTAGGTTGCTTCCACATCTGATCCCTGAGGATCAGTCAGGTGTTATCCCACAGCGAAACACACTATGGAACTTGTGCCCGCTGGCTCATGTGCTTCATGCTCTGGAGCTGAAAGGGGACACTTAGTCATTAGCTTTTCTTGATATTGAACAGGCTTTCGACTCGGTGAGGTGGGAATATGTTTGGAGGGTACTGGAGGAAATGGGACTGGGCCACACTTACATCAAACGGGTCCAACTACTTTATTGTTCCCCATTAGCCAGAGTTAGAATGGACTGGTGTGTCTTGGAGGTCATAGAATTGCAACGGGGTACCAATCATGGATGTCCCTTATCTCCGTTACTTTTTGCCGTCGCAATGGAGCCTTTGGCCTGCAGACTCTGACAAGCCTTGCACAGGTGGGGTATACTGGCAGGCAATACGGAGCATATAGTGTCTTTCTATGCAGATTAAGCCATAATATACTTGTGGCAGCCTGTTTATTCAGGCCTGATGTTACTCAATATAATGAGTGAATTTTGCGAGCACTTGGGTTTGCGGGTCAATGTTGATAATTCGACCCTTTTCCCATTGGGACAATTACAGGGGTCTCTGTGGATCAGCTTCCCCCAGTGGGCCTGCCCTGGTGGGTTGACCAGGTCAGATACCTGGGCATACATATCGTGCAGAGGGAGAAAGCAAATGTTTGACTTGAATATGGGCCGGGTGACTGAAAATCCATGCCGGTGTCTGTAAAGTCTCGACCTGTGCTAGATTCTAACAGATCCAGTATTACATTGTACATATGACCTACATGTCCCCTATGAGATTACATTTCATATATCCAGCGAGGGAGCCACACTGTCCTGGATGCACGCAATGGCTGCCGATTTTTTGCCCATTATATGGTACTGCGCTGTTATTGTGCCTTTCTGGGTTGAGGTTCTGACCACTATTCAACATGTTACTGGGTGGGATGTCCCTAGATGGATTCTTCAGTGCCTACAGGGGCATATTCCTGATGATCCTGAAAAAAACCTGAGTAGGAGATATAAGATCCTGGGGCTCACCGTGTCTAAGAAGCGTATAGCGATCAGCTGGATTAGCCCCCGGCCACCGCCTGGAAACAAGACCTCATCAAGTGGGCTGGTGCAGAGGAGGCACACATGAAAAAGACACGCAGAGATGAGAGGGCAGCTGAGGCTTTGATAGCCTGGGGAAGTATAACACAACTACCACTAGAACCTCCAGGGGAGAATAGTGCATCAGACAATATTGTTAGGGAGGGTGAGAACAGGGAGACTCCTGTAGTGTAGTATCCTTGGTCCAGCTGGGGCTTATTGCATTTGTAAGTCTTCTTGGAGCGGCAATGAGACAGTAATGAATCTGTATCCTTGTTTATTGTTGATGTAATATGTGTGGAAGCCAGAGGGGGTGTGAGTGAGTGGGGGGATGGAGTTTTCTTTTATCATTACGAGTTTGCAGTTAAATATGTGCATGGAGGTTCATGGACCGCAGGCGGTACACTTCCAGAGACTAGACAGAGGGACGGGAAGGTTTTTCGTGATATATGCATGTGGGCTAGTGACACTTGTGTCCCATTTTTCGTTTATTATGTTGTGCTCTGAATTGCTCTACTGCTTGTTGACTTACCAACCAAAATTGAAAATAAATACTTTAAAAAAAAAAAAAGAAAGTGAGAAGTTAGAAGAGAAACTCAAAAGATCGAATGCAGTTGTCAGGAAAGCTTTTGAGCCCACTTGCAAGGGAGTAGAGCGACGTCAGGTCCCAACGCCCCTCTAAGAGTCTCTCGCCGACAAGGTAACAAACTTGCACGACAAAAAACTCCAAGGGGGGAAAGGGGTTTGGGACAGAGAAGAGACAGCCAAGTCTTCACCAGGTCTTCCTCCTCCTTTGAACACTCGTTTTAGTTCTTAGTCTTCTTATGAATGTACTTGGTGATACTGTAGCAACATACAATGAAAAAGGCATATAACACTTACTCACTTGCTCTACTCTTATTATTATTATTAGTTTTAACTTTAAACTTAAACTACATACTTAACATGCACTTGGCCCTTGCCTCTCTTCTTTTGGGGTGTTCGTGTAATGCTGTTTTAATGCTTCTTGTTATTTGTCTTTTTATTTTCTGCAATAAACAATTTACATTAATATGAAAGTCACACCTTGAACCTTTTCTATTCACCTTCTTGCCCCTGTTCCTTACCCTTATTGTTTATTCTCTGGTTTCTTTGTTGAAATGATGTTTTGCAAAATGAATATCTGTACTTTTTATTTGTCAACTGCTGACAGTTTTCGCTTTTTCTTTTAGGAAAACCTAACCGCTGTTCATCACCTGAATCAATATGCTTCTCTACGGGTAAGTATTTAACTCCTAAACATTTGAAATAAACCTTGTGTTCTCTGTAAACTTCTCTGCTTCTTTCTATTGTAACTAACTAATTCACGCTCAAAGAAATATCTACAAAGCTCTCGTGACTCGACCTCTCGACTTCTAACAGAAAACACTACTCTCTGGTAACTGTAATCTACTCTTGACTGAAACGCTGCACTTCGCTATTCTCTCAACGCATGCGCAGCTAAACATGTAAACGGAATAGCGCTACAACTATTAAACGCTGCTCCTCTCGCGCATGTGTATACACAAGTTGCCTCACTGTGTTTACACTTCTCTCATTACTCGAGCTCTCTCCTAAATGCGCAGTCTCAATAATATAGTAGTGACTCGCAATGCGCAGACTCAATTGGGAAAACACAGGAACAATCTTACTTGTATCTGCAGACCGCTCCGGAGCACAATAGGTAAACAAATTACACGGCGCAACAAAACTAAAACGACGATAAACTGCGTTGCAGACTACCCTGACTAAACTTTTGCACCGTTCCGAAATTGCTGCCTATTCCTCTGGAATCTCAGGTGAAGTGCAAGATTCCAGAGGAAACGCTCCGGGACATTCTGATGGGGCCACCTGTGGATTTACTCTAGACCGCAGACCCTGACATCTCCTAGTTGCGGCCATCTTGGAATTCCTCCTGGAACTTCCTACCTTGCCCTGCACCTTTCGTTTAACATTACGGGAGGTTCTCTGAATGGTAGCATTAATTGAACCCTTGCCTAGACCTACACAATGACGGGTTCTGACAGTACCCCCTCGCAAGGCAGATCCATCGGGCCGGGGTTTGCAAGGATACCTTTTGTGAAACGCTCTGACTAACCGGGGAGCATGCACCTCAGAAAACAACTCCCAAGACCTTTCTTCAGGGCCATATCCTTTCCAATCTATTAAATAGTATACCTGCCCTTTCTTTTCCTTTGAGTCTAGAATCTGTTTTACTTCAAACTCAGTTCCTTGTTCGGTTTGTACTGGGGAGGGAGGTGTACTCTCTCTGAGTCCTTTGACTGTCTTTTTAAGTAAAGAGACATGGAATACTGGATGTATTTGCAAACTATCTGGGAGCTTCAATTTGTAAGATACAGCATTTATCTTTTTCTCTATTTCATACGGTCCTACAAATCTTGGTTGAAACTTCCTGTTTCCCTTTAGTCTCATGTTTCTGGTGCTTAGCCAAACCTTGTCTCCACTGTTAAACTCAACTCCTAGTTTCCTCTTCCATTCTGCATAGAACTTATAACTTTCTTTCGCCTTAGTTAAGTTAGTCATAGCAGAGTTATGAATTTGAGTCATATGCTGAACCAAATCTTTAACTGCAGGGACGTCAGCTTCGTGAAAACTCAATGATAGGTTTGGATGTCTACCAATGTTTAAAAAGAAAGGAGAATGACCTGTGGATGTGTTCACTGCATTATTAAATGCGAACTCTGCAGTCCATAAATACTCGGGCCAATCTCCCTCCTGATCCAATAAATATAGCCTGAGGTACTGCTCTAGTTCTTGATTAGCCCTCTCTGTCTGCCCGTCTGTCTCTGGGTGGAAACTGGTTGAATATCTAGTCTCTATTCCCAACTTCTTTGCAAAGACCCTCCAAAAATGAGAAAGGAATTGCGACCCACGATCTGAAATCAGTACCTTGGGAATGCCATGTGCTCTCACTATGTGTTGACTGAAAACCTGTGCTAATCTTTTTGCAATTGGCACCCCTTTTAACGGAACAAATCTGGCCATCTTACTGTAAGCATCCACACAAACTAGAATGGTATCATAACCCTGGCTGGATGGCAAGTCTACTATCAAATCTAATGTTACAGTGTGCCAAGGATATGGGGGATTGGGTAAGGGCTGCAACAGTCCAGTTGGTGAATGCCAATCAGGTTTTCCTCGAGCGCACAGCTTGCAAGTAGCCACATACTGCCTAATATCTTTGGTCATTTGGGGCCACCAAAACCGTCGTTTGATTAATTCTTCTGTCTTCCGCATTCCTTTATGCCCTGACAACTGGTGGTCATGACACTCCTTCAAGGCCTTGACTTGTAATTCTTGAGTTGGTAAATACAAAGCCCCATCATGGTATGGCAATTGGTCTCTAATTTCTCTCCTTGGATCTTGGGCCACCCATGCTTCCATTTCAATTGGATTGATAGCCTGTTGTATGGGATTCTCTCCCATCTCTTGTAAGGTTGCACTGATGACTCTTTCAGTTGGAATTATATTCTGTTCCTCCATCTTTTCTGTTACATCTTCTGTGCCTAACCTCGATAGGACATCTGCCTTACCATTCTTTGAACCTGGACGGTAAGTGATCACAAAATCATATTCTGAGAAGTAAAGAGACCAACGAAGTTGCCGTGGTGTCAGTGTTTTGGCAGATTTAAAAAACTTTAAATTTCGGTGATCTGTGAGAACAGTAACGGTGTGCCTAGCACCCATGTGGTAATGCCTCCATTCTTTAAAGGCGTCTTTGATTGCTAATAATTCTTTCTCGGTGATGGTATAATTTATCTCAGCCGGAGACAACTTTCGTGATCAAAATGCCACTGGGTGCAGTTGTCAAGTTCTCTTGTGCCTTTGCGATAACACTCCCCCTAATGCTAAATTCGAAGCATCGGTCTCCACAAAGAATGGCTCCATTGGATCTGCATGGAGTAGCACTGGAGCAGTGGTAAAATCTCTCTTTAAGGCAATGAACGCCTCTTCAGTGCTCTCTGACCATTCAAAGGGTGAACCTTTCCTGAGAAGACATGTAAGAGGAATCAATTTCTGCGAAAAGTTTTGAATGAATCTTCTATAGAAATTTGCAAATCCAATAAAACTTTGAACTTCTTTTACGGACTTGGGGGACTTCCATTCTGTCACAGCCTTGACTTTCTGTTGATCTATAGTTATGCCTGTAGGAGATAACACAAAACCCCAAAACTCCACCGAAGAAACACTAAAGGCACACTTCTCCAGTTTTACAAACAAGCTGTTCTCTCTTAGTTTCTGCAAGACTCCTTTTACATGTCATTCATGTTCTTCTTCAGAATTTGAATAAATTAAAATATCATCAATATAAACGATGGCACACTGATCAATGAACTCTTTTAGCACATCGTTTATAAAATGCTGAAATGCCGCTGAAGCATTGCACAAACCGTAGGGCATAACCTGGTATTCAAAGAGCCCATACTTCGTCCTGAAGGCGGTTTTCCATTCGTCAGCCTCACAAACTCGTATCAGATGGTAGGCCCCTCTCAGATCTAACTTGGTATATACCTTTGCTTCCTTAACTTGATCTAACAACACAGAGATCAACGGCAATGGATATCTGTTTTTCACTGTGATCCGATTGATCGCTCTGTAGTCGATGCAAGTTCTTAACTCGCCTTCCTTCTTCGGTATAAAGAAAAGCGGAGAGGAAACAGGTGACTGAGAGGGGTGTATGGATCCGCTTTCTAAGTACTTTTGTATGTATTCCTTCAAATGCAAGTTCTCCTTTTCGGTCAGGGCATATATCCTTCTACAAGGCAAATTTGCTCCTGGTTCCAATTCGATTTTACAATCAAAAGGCCTGTGCGGAGGTAATTTTCCACCTCAATCTCACTGAAGACATCCTCATATTCTGCATATTTGCGGGGAATTTCCGTGGTGTGAATTATAGAAATTGTGGAACCTCCTACACACAAATGTAAGGCTGGTGATTGATGTACTCTGGATTCTCCATGCTGATAACAGTTTTCTCTACAAAAGTTGGAATCTAAAACGATTGATCGTGCACTCCAATCAATTGTAGGATTATGCTCTGTAAGCCAAGGTAACCCCAAGATTAGCTGAAACTGGGGAGCATCGATCAAATTGAATTGTAATACTTCACTATGCCCCTCTGTAGTTTCCATTTCTACTGGTTCAGTGTGACAGGTTATAGGCCCATATGATAAGTTGGTGCCATCCACTGCCCAGACCGCCTCACTCTTCTCTTTCTTTAAGGACTGTAATCCAATTCTACTTGCGAATTTCAAATCACAAAAATTCCCTGTTGCTCCTGAATCCACCATCACGGAAACATTTTTTAAATGTTGATTTCGGAACTTGAGGGACATGGAGATCACCAGATGAGGAGATGAAGCTTGCAGAGTATTAGCTAAAAGATGATTCTGTGGAGTCGAATTCGTATTTGCACTCACCAGTTCAACTCCACTCACTGGTGCTGCTGAGAGTTTTCCTTCACAGATTGTTTTGGTTTTCTGAGGTAATTCCGCACAAAATGCCCACTGTTTCCACAATACAGGCATAGCTTGTTCTGTCTTCTATTTTCTTTTTCTTCCTTGGATAATGGTCCACGAATGGTTCCAATTTGCATCGGCTCTGCTCCCTGCGAACCTTCCCCAGATCTTGAACCTTCTGTGTTTACTCGGTCGAACCGTGGAATACTAGAACGATAATCTCGTCTTCTTTCTCCCTTCCATTCGTTTTGTCGAAAATCGATTTCTAGTACCAAATCTATTAAGGCCGAAACCTCCGTAGGCCTATTAGGCACTTGAGCAAGGGCATCCTTCAACTCATCCTTTAATCCCCTATAGAACACTGCAGCCCTTTTGCTTTCCGGCCAATCGGTTTCGACTATCAGTTTGTTGTATTGCGCTAGGTAGGCTATTAACTCTCGGTTTCCTTGTCGTAGTTCCAAGAGCTCATTATCAGTTGCTTGGGGCGCCCTTCTTCGGTCAAAAATTCGAAGAAATTCTTTTTGAACTCTTCTAAATCAGATAAGATGGGATCATTTCGAAAAACTAGTGGCATTGACCATGATGCTGCGTCTCCACTAAGATACGACAGGACAAAGGCCACTCGCAACTGAGCATCTGGGAAAACTGCTGGCCGACACATGAAATGTAAGGTACATTGCGTCAGGAATATCTGGGCTTTCTGAGGTTCACCTGCTAAACGCTCTGGTGGAGCTAATGGAATCACTGGTGACAATGAATGTATAACCTGAGTGGCTACTTTTGGTTGCGTGCTGGAACCAGAAACATTACTAAAAACTTCTTCCTGTGAAGTGGGAAGCTTGTAACTGGGACCGGGAGCTACATCATTTAATTTCACTGCCAAATCTGCGGTTTCTCTTCTAGCCATTAAAATGTCTTGCCTCAATTCTCTATTCTCATCCCTTACAGCCACTATCTCCTTCTGGATTCCTTCTCGGATTTCACCTAGCCTCTTTAAATCTAGACCCTCCGCCATTCCAATCAGATGCAAGTTTTAACTTGGGCACTTCACTCTGTCAGGAAAGCTTTTGAGCCCACTTGCAAGGGAGTAGAGTGACGTCAGGTCCCAACGCCCCTCTAAGAGTCTCTTGCCGACAAGGTAACAAACTTGCACGACAAAAAACTCCCAGGGGGGAAAGGGGTTTGGGACAGAGAAGAGACTGCCAAGTCTTCACCAGGTCTTCCTCCTCCTTTGAACACTCGTTTTAGTTCTTAGTCTTCTTATGAATGTACTTGGTGATACTGTAGCAACATACAATGAAAAAGGCATATAACACTTACTCACTTGCTCTACTCTTATTATTATTATTAGTTTTAACTTTAAACTTAAACTACATACTTAACATGCACTTGGCCCTTGCCTCTCTTCTTTTGGGGTGTTCGTGTAATGCTGTTTTAATGCTTCTTGTTATTTGTCTTTTTATTTTCTGCAATAAACAATTTACATTAATATGAAAGTCACACCTTGAACCTTTTCTATTCACCTTCTTGCCCCTGTTCCTTACCCTTATTGTTTATTCTCTGGTTTCTTTGTTGAAATGATGTTTTGCAAAATGAATATCTGTACTTTTTTATGTGTCAACTGCTTACAGTTTTCGCTTTTTCTTTTAGGAAAACCTAACCACTGTTCATCACCTGAATCAATATGCTTCTCTACGGGTAAGTATTTAACTCCTAAACATTTTAAATAAACCTTGTGTTCTCGGTAAACTTCTCTGCTTCTTTCTATTGTAACTAACTAATTCACGCTCAAAGAAATATCTACAAAGCTCTCGTGACTCGACCTCTCGACTTCTAACAGAAAACACTACTCTCTGGTAACTGTAATCTACTCTTGACTGAAACGCTGCACTTCGCTATTCTCTCAACGCATGCGCAGCTAAACATGTAAACGGAATAGCGCTACAACTATTAAACGCTGCTCCTCTCGCGCATGTGTATACACAAGTTGCCTCACTGTGTTTACACTTCTCTCATTACTCGAGCTCTCTCCTAAATGCGCAGTCTCAATAATATAGTAGTGACTCGCAATGCGCAGACTCAATTGGGAAAACACAGGAACAATCTTACTTGTATCTGCAGACCGCTCCGGAGCACAATAGGTAAACAAATTACACGGCGCAACAAAACTAAAACGACGATAAACTGCGTTGCAGACTACCCTGACTAAACTTTTGCACCGTTCCGAAATTGCTGCCTATTCCTCTGGAATCTCAGGTGAAGTGCAAGATTCCAGAGGAAACGCTCCGGGACATTCTGATGGGGCCACCTGTGGATTTACTCTAGACCGCAGACCCTGACATCTCCTAGTTGCGGCCATCTTGGAATTCCTCCTGGAACTTCCTACCTTGCCCTGCACCTTTCGTTTAACATTACGGGAGGTTCTCTGAATGGTAGCATTAATTGAACCCTTGCCTAGACCTACACGATGACGGGTTCTGACAGTACCCCCTCGCAAGGCAGATCCATCGGGCCGGGGTTTGCAAGGATACCTTTTGTGAAACGCTCTGACTAACCGGGGAGCATGCACCTCAGAAAACAACTCCCAAGACCTTTCTTCAGGGCCATATCCTTTCCAATCTATTAAATAGTATACCTGCCCTTTCTTTTCCTTTGAGTCTAGAATCTGTTTTACTTCAAACTCAGTTCCTTGTTCGGTTTGTACTGGGGAGGGAGGTGTACTCTCTCTGAGTCCTTTGACTGTCTTTTTAAGTAAAGAGACATGGAATACTGGATGTATTTGCAAACTATCTGGGAGCTTCAATTTGTAAGATACAGCATTTATCTTTTTCTCTATTTCATACGGTCCTACAAATCTTGGTTGAAACTTCCTGTTTCCCTTTAGTCTCATGTTTCTGGTGCTTAGCCAAACCTTGTCTCCACTGTTAAACTCAACTCCTAGTTTCCTCTTCCATTCTGCATAGAACTTATAACTTTCTTTCGCCTTAGTTAAGTTAGTCATAGCAGAGTTATGAATTTGAGTCATATGCTGAACCAAATCTGTAACTGCAGGGACGTCAGCTTCGTGAAAACTCAATGATAGGTTTGGATGTCTACCAATGTTTAAAAAGAAAGGAGAATGACCTGTGGATGTGTTCACTGCATTATTAAATGCGAACTCTGCAGTCCATAAATACTCGGGCCAATCTCCCTCCTGATCCAATAAATATAGCCTGAGGTACTGCTCTAGTTCTTGATTAGCCCTCTCTGTCTGCCCGTCTGTCTCTGGGTGGAAACTGGTTGAATATCTAGTCTCTATTCCCAACTTCTTTGCAAAGACCCTCCAAAAATGAGAAAGGAATTGCGACCCACGATCTGAAATCAGTACCTTGGGAATGCCATGTGCTCTCACTATGTGTTGACTGAAAACCTGTGCTAATCTTTTGCAATTGGCACCCTTTTAACGGAACAAATCTGGCCATCTTACTGTAAGCATCCACACAAACTAGAATGGTATCATAACCCTGGCTGGATGGCAAGTCTACTATCAAATCTAATGTTACAGTGTGCCAAGGATATGGGGGATTGGGTAAGGGCTGCAACAGTCCAGTTGGTGAATGCCAATCAGGTTTTCCTCGAGCGCACAGCTTGCAAGTAGCCACATACTGCCTAATATCTTTGGTCATTTGGGGCCACCAAAACCGTCGTTTGATTAATTCTTCTGTCTTCCGCATTCCTTTATGCCCTGACAACTGGTGGTCATGACACTCCTTCAAGGCCTTGACTTGTAATTCTTGAGTTGGTAAATACAAAGCCCCATCATGGTATGGCAATTGGTCTCTAATTTCTCTCCTTGGATCTTGGGCCACCCATGCTTCCATTTCAATTGGATTGATAGCCTGTTGTATGGGATTCTCTCCCATCTCTTGTAAGGTTGCACTGATGACTCTTTCAGTTGGAATTATATTCTGTTCCTCCATCTTTTCTGTTACATCTTCTGTGCCTAACCTCGATAGGACATCTGCCTTACCATTCTTTGAACCTGGACGGTAAGTGATCACAAAATCATATTCTGAGAAGTAAAGAGACCAACGAAGTTGCCGTGGTGTCAGTGTTTTGGCAGATTTAAAAAACTTTAAATTTCGGTGATCTGTGAGAACAGTAACGGTGTGCCTAGAACCCATGTGGTAATGCCTCCATTCTTTAAAGGCGTCTTTGATTGCTAATAATTCTTTCTCGGTGATGGTATAATTTATCTCAGCCGGAGACAGCTTTCGTGATCAAAATGCCACTGGATGCAGTTGTCAAGTTCTCTTGTGCCTTTGCGATAACACTCCCCCTAATGCTAAATTCGAAGCATCGGTCTCCACAAAGAATGGCTCCATTGGATCTGCATGGAGTAGCACTGGAGCAGTGGTAAAATCTCTCTTTAAGGCAATGAACGCCTCTTCAGTGCTCTCTGACCATTCAAAGGGTGAACCTTTCCTGAGAAGACGTGTAAGAGGAATCAATTTCTGCGAAAAGTTTTGAATGAATCTTCTATAGAAATTCGCAAATCCAATAAAACTTTGAACTTCTTTTACGGACTTGGGGGACTTCCATTCTGTCACAGCCTTGACTTTCTGTTGATCCATAGTTATGCCTGTAGGAGATAACACAAAACCCCAAAACTCCTCCGAAGAAACACTAAAGGCACACTTCTCCAGTTTTACAAACAAGCTGTTCTCTCTTAGTTTCTGCAAGACTCCTTTTACATGTCATTCATGTTCTTCTTCAGAATTTGAATAAATTAAAATATCATCAATATAAACGATGGCACACTGATCAATGAACTCTTTTAGCACATCGTTTATAAAATGCTGAAATGCCGCTGAAGCATTGCACAAACCGTAGGGCATAACCTGGTATTCAAAGAGCCCATACTTCGTCCTGAAGGCGGTTTTCCATTCGTCACCCTCACAAACTCGTATCAGATGGTAGGCCCCTCTCAGATCTAACTTGGTATATACCTTTGCTTCCTTAACTTGATCTAACAACACAGAGATCAACGGCAATGGATATCTGTTTTTCACTGTGATCCGATTGATCGCTCTGTAGTCGATGCAAGTTCTTAACTCGCCTTCCTTCTTCGGTATAAAGAAAAGCGGAGAGGAAACAGGTGACTGAGAGGGGTGTATGGATCCGCTTTCTAAGTACTTTTGTATGTATTCCTTCAAATGCAAGTTCTCCTTTTCGGTCAGGGCATATATCCTTCTACAAGGCAAATTTGCTCCTGGTTCCAATTCGATTTTACAATCAAAAGGCCTGTGCGGAGGTAATTTTCCACCTCAATCTCACTGAAGACATCCTCATATTCTGCATATTTGCGGGGAATTTCCGTGGTGTGAATTATAGAAATTGTGGAACCTCCTACACACAAATGTAAGGCTGGTGATTGATGTACTCTGGATTCTCCATGCTGATAACAGTTTTCTCTACAAAAGTTGGAATCTAAAACGATTGATCGTGCACTCCAATCAATTGTAGGATTATGCTCTGTAAGCCAAGGTAACCCCAAGATTAGCTGAAACTGGGGAGCATCGATCAAATTGAATTGTAATACTTCACTATGCCCCTCTGTAGTTTCCATTTCTACTGGTTCAGTGTGACAGGTTATAGGCCCATATGATAAGTTGGTGCCATCCACTGCCCAGACCGCCTCACTCTTCTCTTTCTTTAAGGACTGTAATCCAATTCTACTTGCGAATTTCAAATCACAAAAATTCCCTGTTGCTCCTGAATCCACCATCACGGAAACATTTTTTAAATGTTGATTTCGGAACTTGAGGGACATGGAGATCACCAGATGAGGAGATGAAGCTTGCAGAGTATTAGCTAAAAGATGATTCTGTGGAGTCGAATTCGTATTTGCACTCACCAGTTCAACTCCACTCACTGGTGCTGCTGAGAGTTTTCCTTCACAGATTGTTTTGGTTTTCTGAGGTAATTCCGCACAAAATGCCCACTGTTTCCACAATACAGGCATAGCTTGTTCTGTCTTCTATTTTCTTTTTCTTCCTTGGATAATGGTCCACGAATGGTTCCAATTTGCATCGGCTCTGCTCCCTGCGAACCTTCCCCAGATCTTGAACCTTCTGTTTACTCGGTCGAACCGTGGAATACTAGAACGATAATCTCGTCTTCTTTCTCCCTTCCATTCGTTTTGTCGAAAATCGATTTCTAGTACCAAATCTATTAAGGCCGAAACCTCCGTAGGCCTATTAGGCACTTGAGCAAGGGCATCCTTCAACTCATCCTTTAATCCCCTATAGAACACTGCAGCCCTTTTGCTTTCCGGCCAATCGGTTTCGACTATCAGTTTGTTGTATTGCGCTAGGTAGGCTATTAACTCTCGGTTTCCTTGTCGTAGTTCCAAGAGCTCATTATCAGTTGCTTGGGGCGCCCTTCTTCGGTCAAAAATTCGAAGAAATTCTTTTTGAACTCTTCTAAATCAGATAAGATGGGATCATTTCGAAAAACTAGTGGCATTGACCATGATGCTGCGTCTCCACTAAGATACGACAGGACAAAGGCCACTCGCAACTGAGCATCTGGGAAAACTGCTGGCCGACACATGAAATGTAAGGTACATTGCGTCAGGAATATCTGGGCTTTCTGAGGTTCACCTGCTAAACGCTCTGGTGGAGCTAATGGAATCACTGGTGACAATGAATGTATAACCTGAGTGGCTACTTTTGGTTGCGTGCTGGAACCAGAAACATTACTAAAAACTTCTTCCTGTGAAGTGGGAAGCTTGTAACTGGGACCGGGAGCTACATCATTTAATTTCACTGCCAAATCTGCGGTTTCTCTTCTAGCCATTAAAATGTCTTGCCTCAATTCTCTATTCTCATCCCTTACAGCCACTATCTCCTTCTGGATTCCTTCTCGGATTTCACCTAGCCTCTTTAAATCTAGACCCTCCGCCATTCCAATCAGATGCAAGTTTTAACTTGGGCACTTCACTCTGTCAGGAAAGCTTTTGAGCCCACTTGCAAGGGAGTAGAGTGACGTCAGGTCCCAACGCCCCTCTAAGAGTCTCTTGCCGACAAGGTAACAAACTTGCATGACAAAAAACTCCCAGGGCGGAAAGGGGTTTAGGACAGAGAAGAGACTGCCAAGTCTTCACCAGGTCTTCCTCCTCCTTTGAACACTCGTTTTAGTTCTTAGTCTTCTTATGAATGTACTTGGTGATACTGTAGCAACATACAATGAAAAAGGCATATAACACTTACTCACTTGCTCTACTCTTATTATTATTATTAGTTTTAACTTTAAACTTAAACTACATACTTAACATGCACTTGGCCCTTGCCTCTCTTCTTTTGGGGTGTTCGTGTAATGCTGTTTTAATGCTTCTTGTTATTTGTCTTTTTATTTTCTGCAATAAACAATTTACATTAATATGAAAGTCACACCTTGAACCTTTTCTATTCACCTTCTTGCCCCTGTTCCTTACTCTTATTGTTTATTCTCTGGTTTCTTTGTTGAAATGATGTTTTGCAAAATGAATATCTGTACTTTTTTATGTGTCAACTGCTTACAGTTTTCGCTTTTTCTTTTAGGAAAACCTAGCCACTGTTCATCACCTGAATCAATATGCTTCTCTACGGGTAAGTATTTAACTCCTAAACATTTTAAATAAACCTTGTGTTCTCGGTAAACTTCTCTGCTTCTTTCTATTGTAACTAACTAATTCACGCTCAAAGAAATATCTACAAAGCTCTCGTGACATTCGACCTCTCGACTTCTAACAGAAAACACTACTCTCTGGTAACTGTAATCTACTCTTGACTGAAACGCTGCACTTCGCTATTCTCTCAACGCATGCGCAGCTAAACATGTAAACGGAATAGCGCTACAACTATTAAACGCTGCTCCTCTCGCGCATGTGTATACACAAGTTGCCTCACTGTGTTTACACTTCTCTCATTACTCGAGCTCTCTCCTAAATGCGCAGTCTCAATAATATAGTAGTGACTCGCAATGCGCAGACTCAATTGGGAAAACACAGGAACAATCTTACTTGTATCTGCAGACCACTCCGGAGCACAATAGGCAAACAAATGACACGGCACGACGAAACTAAAACGACGATAAACTGCATCGCAGACTACCCTGACTAAACTTTCGGGCCGTTCCGAAATTGCTGCCTATTCCTCTGGAATCTCAGGTGAAGTGCAAGATTCCAGAGGAAACGCTCCGGGACATTCTGATGGGGCCACCTGTGGATTTACTCTAGACCGCAGACCCTGACATCTCCTAGTTGCGGCCATCTTGGAATTCCTCCTGGAACTTCCTACCTTGCCCTGCACCTTTCGTTTAACATTACGGGAGGTTCTCTGAATGGTAGCATTAATTGAACCCTTGCCTAGACCTACACGATGACGGGTTCTGACTGCAGTTGATGAAGCAAAGCAAAGAATAGATCGAGATATATGCAGAAATGGATTCTTTTAATGAATGTCTCCTCAAAAAGAAGATTGATTAACTAAAGAAGGACATAAAGTTATTTTCTCAAGAAAACGTTTATCTCTATTTGACAGAGGATTATTACACCGCACCCAACAATCGGGATAAAAGAACTGCAAATTTAAGATTGAACAACAGGAAGGTGATCACTGTCTCAGACACCTCAGATTGGGAGGGAGCGCAAAACAGTTTGACCAGTATGGTGAAAGATACCCGCAAAATGGGGGACAAAAGCCTAATGGATCTTCTTTTAGGGCACACTAGAGGCAATTACCAAGGCTGGTTATAAGGCCAGATGAGAGGCAGATACCACACTACGGATATGTTTCACCAGTATCTTCAACACGATATCAACAATATCAGAGACTTTAGATGACATTACAATATTCAACCTCTCTCATAGTGAAATAGATACCACTGTGGAAAATTTGCTTACTAGAGGCCTCACATTTGTACCCAGTCAAGGGGTAGACAAATTTGAGTTGATCTGAGATTCATGTGCCTTTTTCCTCAGGAGAAGATTGAAAAAGTTATTTACAGAAGGTAATGCAAAAGAAGAAATCAATCAATCAGGTCTTAAGCCTCCCTCAAGATTTACTTCAAGCCAGGACCAACTAGGACCAGAAGTTGACATTTTTGAAAAAACCTTTTTCTTCAAAATTTATGAAATCATTAAGTACATACCCAAACCCACCCAGAACCTGGCTCATCAAGAACTACAGCAGAATGAAACTATCACAGTGAAGAGCTGTGACAAGGGGGAAGGTATAGTTTAATTACATACTTATCATTATAAAAATAAAATGAAAGTGATGTTGACTATATTGGAACATTATCGAAAGATAACAGAGGACCCCTTGGGAAAAATGTTGTGAAAGTAAGTAGAGAGGCCTATAGATTAGGCGTCATCTGTAAAAAAGAGTTGGAATTCCTTAATCCGCAAATCACACAAATTCCAGTGATATATCAAGTGCCCAAGACCCATAAAGATATAGAGGATCCTCTACTTCAACCCATTGTGTCCACCATTGGGGCAGGTACTTAACCTTTATCAAAATATATTGATACCATTTTGTAACCTTTGGTCAGCTCATTTGCCTCCTATGTTCCTATGTCAAAGTCACTGGTGACGTGATCTCGAGACTGGAAGCTAAGGAATGTCAACATGAAAAGGAATTTTTGGTCACAATGGATAACAAGGAGTTGTATACCAGCATTCCTCAGAAGGAGGCTCTTGAGGTGGTAAGCATCATTTTAAGGGGATTGCACCCTGAAGTACCCATTACATTTGTTTTGCAATGTTTAGAGATAGTTCTGGAATACAACTATTTTCAATTTAACTGCAAAATATATAAGGAGAACAAAAGCGCAAGTATGGGGATGGCCTGCGCCCCTACTGTCCCCAATATGTTCATGAGCCTTTTCGAGGAGAAATGTATTTACAATGAAATTGCACTCTTTTTGAGAACATAAGACTTTGGTCATGTTTTATCAATGACATCTTTCTTGTCTGGCATGCTTATAAACTGGATCAATATGTGGGATACCAATCTAAAATTCTTCTCAAACATTAGTAGGACCAAAATTGAATTCTTAGACATTTGGATACAACATGACCAAAGTAAACTTGAGATGCCTTTGTATACAAAACCCTTGCTCGCAACACTCTGTTCCATTTTAATAGCTTTCTCCTGCGATGTCAAAAACAAAGGATTCCGTTTAGTCAATTTCTTCATATCAGGAGTGAACATAAACCGGCAATTCATAATCAGAAATTCTCTGTGTCCATGTTGCAGCATAGTATGCAGGCTCAACATCATGACATTAGTCTTAAGTGGACGATTTTGGAAAACAATGACTGCGTATCGTAAGAAGAGAGAAGTATTTTTGATCTTTACCCTGGGAAATGATAAGGAGGGCTTACATTATGTTATTCCTTGGGAAAATACTATCTAACTAACCTTGAATTGGTATTTTGAGAGAGTATTCTGAGAGAGAGGATTCTTTAGTGTATTTTGATTGGTATAAGTGTCTCACTTTACAGATTGAAGAGATTCTCAACCTGAATTTGTTTGTGCAATGTGCTTTCGTAGTGAGATGGAAGGAAAGTACTGTTAGACCCATTTGATAGAATCACTGTATGGAGTAAGTTAGATGATCAAAACCTGTTTAATTAGGTTATTCAGTAGATAGATCGCTTGTTCAAGGTCTAGACTACACCATTCCAAAATGGCGACGAAGGGTAAAGACTTGTGGAATGGTAACCTTAGAAATTCTCCTTCTGATTTGTGCTAAATATTGAGGGACCAGTAAAAGTATTTATCCAGGGAAGAAGTACGGTGATAAGGTTATAATGGCTCCCATTAGCAAGATGAACACAGGCATGCAGGTAAGATGCCAGAGGGAGGCAACTGGTTTGTATTTTACTTAGTCTGATAATAATGGGCCGCACGCTTTGCTCTATAGACTGTATAACTTTGCAGCGTACTGTCATATTGTCCTGGTCTTTGGCAGGCAATTAGTGAACCCTTGAGGATCCCTCCTACCGTAGAGTTTTGCCTTTGACAGGCTTGCCCAGTGCATTATATAGATGGGTGCTGAAGCAAAAAAATGTTTTAACTTATGGGGATGTCATTCAGATGGCGAACACCATGGTTAGGACTTGTCTATTTGAATGTATGTTGACTGGATATACATTTCCATGTTATCTATTTAGTACAAGGTTATGAAAAAGATCTCTATATAAGGCCAAGCCTAAATTCTAGAAATCTGGGTTTCCTTACCTTATTGAGATGACGAATGGTGTGGGTTTTTTATTAGAGCTCTACAGAGAGGATGCTTCTGACGGTTTACGGTTGCTGTATACTACATTTGAACATCTGAGAGCCACGATGGATGACTTTGATTGAGGCGCATTCACCTTATGGAGGACTCAGGAAGATTCAGTATTGTGATATTAATTATGAGATGAAGGCTGCGTGGATGAAGGTATTAATTGGATGCTCTCAAACCTTGGTTAGAAGTTCGATGTAATAGCTGGCATGGTTGTATTAATTAATTTGCACTCTTTATCTGTTGATAGGGGACTTATTGTCCCATAAATCAGATCTAGCTACTCTAGGCATAGAGCTGTATTGACATATATTTTTTAGTTCTACCCTCCAAGAATAGAACAAGGTACTGATAAGATGCCTGTGAGTATGGACATTCTTGATATAAATTGGGAGTGGCACTTCAAGGATAAATGCATATATGGTGCGCTTTGGGTGTCCACTAAGGATGTTGGGATGCAAGGGTGAAATAGAGCACTAATGAGATGGAGGGAGTTATATGTGGAAATGGACACAAGGTTTTAGGTAAAAGAAAAAATTATATCTAAACTTTGAACATACAGCCCTGGTTCTCACTGTATTTTATATTATTCGAGGTTGGCCCGTACCCTA
Source organism: Calotriton arnoldi (assembly GCA_963921515.1). Classification (NCBI taxonomy): domain Eukaryota; kingdom Metazoa; phylum Chordata; class Amphibia; order Caudata; family Salamandridae; genus Calotriton; species Calotriton arnoldi. Next base: position 327,529 of record CAWUFW010012679.1, on the reverse strand, counting down.
TTGTATTTGCCACCTCTATCTAGATTGCGAACATCTAGAACTTGCCCCGAGGAAGGTGTACCGCAGGTTTACCATTTTACACTGAAACATGCATTGGCATAGTGCAAGATATTGATTAAAAGTTCTTCTCTAATTGATTAAAAGTTCTTTGATGCTTATTTATGCAAGATATATATGTTTATGTATTAATATCCTGCTAAACAAAGATTGTAATTTGAGTAAATTATGAAAAATTGCATTTCATGTCATGCATTAAAACCTTGGGATTTGGAAGACACTGGGGATATGCCGAACTTGATTTATTAGGTTTTTATTATTGTATGATTGAATGTATGAATGTGAGAGTATGCTTGAACACTTTTTAGTTGGAGACTTATGACTGTTCGGGGAGGGTATGGGTCCACCCATATGCATTTTTTATATGTTCTATCTATATGAATTGAAATAAAATGTATTTGTTTATTGAGGTATATATATGACATGAGAATATTAAATGTATTAATAAATACACTATTTTGTAAACCATTGGGCATCACATTTAGTATTGGCAAGCAAGTAACTGTGTATTTACTACTATTGACTTATGAGCATCTAAGATCTTTGGGGTAGGCGGTTGCTGTTTGCTCACCCCAAAGAAGTACCATTTTAGATTCAGGGGTAGCCAGAAGATGCAGAAACTATATTGGATGGTATTTCGTGATTATGCCAGCAAGACACTGAATGGTTGGGTGTTGGACAGCAAAGTTGATGATTTTACTGGGTTGTTTAATCTGGCACTGAGAGCGCACATGTTCAATATCTGTTTTACAGAGCTGTACCAGCACCTGATTGACAGTGAGCACACTGACCCAAGGAAACTTGCAAAGGAGGTGGACCTTTGGGTCAGCACCAGAGTGTCCAAATAGGTATCTGGGGAGAACACCAGAAGAGTGGTAAGGGGTCCCACCAGAAGAAAGAGAGAAACCTAAAAGTAAGGAGTTTTCTAGAGGCTCACAAGATAATTCTCAAAGGATCAACAATAACCAGACCCAGTCTGAGCCTAAAATAAAGGGGTTTAATGACAGCTAGACAGGGAGGTTTGTCACCCAGTGTATAGAGTGTTATAAATATGAGTACTCAAAGGAAGACACCAAATGTCCCAGGAGGGCACAGACCCCCACCGGTGGGCAGACACCTGGGTTGGCCAGTGTAGTGCTTGGAGAGGAGATAGTCGGTAGAGAGTAGATGTTACCTTAGTGTCTCTAGGGGATAGAGAGATGGTGCCAAAAGCCTATATGTTTGCCAATACTTCTAAATATAAGCAGTGGGTCACCATCAAATAGTGAAGGGAACAGTGGAGCCAGTAAGACTATTGTGGTCACATTCGCAGACAAACGTGAGAGTCACTACCCAGTAGCTCTGGCTCCCTTTAGAGTGGGGGCATCTCAGGTTCTCTAAAAGTAGCTGTGAGTCCTGCCATGCCTGTAGATTATATGTTGGACAATGACCTGGAGCACACTGTCTGGATGGAAGTGGAGCTCAGGTCACACCTGGAGGTGTTAGGCTTGCCTGAGTGGGTCTGTATGACCACAAGGTATTTGTGGCCAAGAGTGGAGTCAAGGAAGCTTGAAGCCTAGAAGAAAGGCCCAGGCAGATGCCAAGAAGAAGAAGGGCAGGGAGCATGGGAAACCAGCCAATACCACTCCCATGGCACCTATTTGATGGGGCACCTGAGGAACCTGCCCCTGAGCCTACCAGGGAGGACATTACCTCCCTAAGAGACCTGCCTGAGCTTGCTGAAGAGCAAGTTGAGGGTGGACCCATCCAGAGATGATTTCTGCATGGTGTAGAAAGAGTGCCCAACTCTAGAGGGCTTGAGACAGGAAGATGAATCCCAGGCACAGGTGATACCTCTTGAGATCACCTTATCATTTGGGAGAAAGACCTCCTGTATAGTGAGTCTACATTTCCTGGGACAGCCCATCTGCTGGTAATCCTCCAGTGGTACAGGGCCTTCCTACTGGGGTTGGCTCATGATATACCCCTAGCAGTATATCGGGGGCATTGAAAGACCTTTTGCCAGGCTTGTCCCCACTTCTTTTGGCCCCAGATGAAGACAACCTTAGATGCAATGTGTAAGTCCTGTCCCACCTGCCAGGCAAGCGGGAAAAGAGGGCAAAAGATGAAGGTTCCCCTGGTTTCCTTGCCTGTCATAGGCAAAGTCACTGTTGGACCCTTGGGCACCAAAATTGCCTTAGGGAAAAGGTTCATCCTGGTTTTGGTGGACCATCCCACTAGGTACCCAGAGGCCATCCCTCTGAGGTCGATGACTGTAACTGCAGTGCTTGGGGCCATGGTGGGGATATTTACCTGTGTAGGGTTCCCCATAGAGGTGGTGTCTGACAAAGGCACCAACTGTATGTCTGCGTACATTAAGTCCATGTGAGATGAGTGTGTGGTAACCTATAGGGTCACCACACCCTATAGCCACCATACAAATGGACTTGTTGAGAGATTCAACAAGACTTTCAAAGGCATGATTATGGGCCTGCCTGAGCCCATGAGGCAGAAATGGGATGTCCTCTTACTATGTCTGCTATTTGCCTACAGGGTGGTACTTTGAAGGGGGTGGGTTTAGCCCATTTGAGACCATCTATGGTCACCTTGTTAAGGGACTTCTCAGCCTAATAAGAGAAGGTTGGTCTCAAGCTCCCAGGAAGTCCCCTCCAGATGTAGTCAACTACATGCTGGCTCTCCAGAACCAGATGTAGTGCTTCTGCAAGAAGTCTAAGGAGAATCTTGAGGCCAGTCAAGAAGTGATGAAACCCTGGTCCAACCAGAAGGCCACTCTAGTGGAGTTTCAGCCTGGCCAAGAGGTGTGGGTCATGGAGCCTGTAGAGCCCAGAGCTCTCCAGACTGTTAAACAGGCCCATATGAGATGAATGAGCAGAAGGGGGATAACACCTACTTGGTAGACCACTGGTCCCCAAGAAACTCCTTGAGGATGCTCCACATAACCTGCCTCAAACCACACATTGAGAGGCCTGAGGTCACCATGCTCCTGGCGACAGATGACAAAGAGGAAGAGGAGTGTGAACCTCTCCCTGACTATCTGACTTCCAAAGAGCATGATGAATCGGTAGAGGTTGTTAACCTCTCCCCTACTCTGACCCCAGACCAGCACAGTGAGTGTCGCCAGTTATTGGGTCAGTTTGCCTCCCTGTTCTCACTCAGCCCTGGGCTCACACATTAGTGTACCCACAAAATAGATTCTGGAAACAGTAGGCCTGTTAAAAACAAAATGTACAGGTTGTCAGACAAGGTGAGAGCTAGGATCAAGGAGGAGGCCTCCAAGATGCTAACACTAGGGGTGATTGAGCCCTGCAATAGTCCCTAGTTCAGCCTAGTTGAACTGGTGCCCAAAGTCTCCCCCCAGGGTGCCACTCCTGTGCTTAGGTTCAGTGTGGACTACAGGGGACTCAATTCAGTCACCAAGACTGACACTCAGCCAATCGCCCGAGCTGATGAGCTAATTGACAGGTTGGGCACGGCCAAGTTCCTCAGTACCTTTGATCTTACATCAGGATACTGGCAGATTACTCTTACTAAAGGGGCCAAGAAGAGGTCAGCAATCTAGACCCCAGAGGGTCACTATCAGTTTCGGGTGATGCACATTGGTTTAAAGAATACACCTGCCGCTTTCCAGAGATTGGTGAACTGGGTCCTGGCTTGGAAGGAGGCATTCTGTGCCGCCTACATAGATGACATAGCTGTCTTCAATTCCAGCTAGGAGCAACACCTGTACTGCCTCCAGGAGGGGCATGACCATCAAGACCAGTAAGTGCCAGATAGCGCAGGGTACTGTGGTATACCTGGGATATATGGTGGGCGGAAGCATGTTGCAGCACCTCTAGGCCAAAATTTAGACTATTCTGCTCTGGCAACCCTCCAAAACTCAGAACAAGGTGCGGGCCTTCCTGGGCCTCCATGGATATTACAGGAGGTGCAGTTTATTGTGCAGACAGACATTTCAGATCAGGGCATAGGGGTGGTCCTAGCAGAGTTAAATGAGGAAGGCCTAGACCAACCTGTAGCCTTCATCAATTGGAGATTACTTCCACAGGAACAGAGGTGGAGTGCTACTGAGTGGGAGGCCTTTGCTGTGGTCTGGGCACTGAAGAAGCGGAGACCATACATGTTTGGGACTCACTTCCGGGCCACAGGCTCCTCAAATGGCTCATGCAAATGAGGGGTGAGAATCCCAAGCTGTTGATGTGGTCCATCTCTGTACAGGGAATTAACATTAAGGTGGAACACCATCCAGGATCAGACCATGCCAATCCTGATGGTATAACCAGGTTCTTCCGCCTTAGTGATGAGAACTCCCAGGGGTTGGGTAGTTCTCCCCATTTTCAACTGAAGGGGGGCACATGTTAGACCTGTCAGCCTTAGGGTGGTGTTCCCCCAAACCTTTTGCCAAACTCCTCTATTTTTGCTGATATTGTTTTTGTTGGCCTCAAGACTCTGTGCACATTACTGCTGCTAACTAGTGCTAAAGTGCATGCTCTCACTCCCTAAAACATGGTAAGATTTGCTTACACCCAACTGGTATGTTTAATTTACTTATAAGTAAAGTGGTACTACATGTATCCAGGGCCTGTAGATCAAATGCTACTAGTGGGCCTGTAGTACTAATTGTGCCCCTACATCAAATATGTCTCAGCCCACCATTGCAGCCTGTGTGTGCACTTTTAAACTGCCATTTTGACCTGGTAAAATAAAGAATGAAGGAAAAATATGGAAAAATATATAGAAAGTACTATGTTAAGAAGGAACGATTGAAGAAAATAGATGGGCAGAGTGCAGTCAGATCTGAAAGTAAGATAAAAGAAAGATTAAATGATGGAAGGAAAGATTGGGAAGAAAGATAGAATGATTGAAGAGACAATGGAAGGAAAGATAGAAAAATAGATAAAATGATGAAAACGAGAAAAGCCTTAATAAATGAAAAGTGGAAAGGAAATTAATAAGAAAGAAAATGAGGGATAAAATGAGAAGGAAAATAATAAATACGCAGTGTAAAAGATGAAGAAGGATAAAGAAGAATACACCTATTGTCTGAACCAGTGTGAGAGCTGTAGTGTCTTTGTCCATAATATCTGTCCAACCAGATATCTCTGCTATCTACTAGTTCTCTACTAAGTGTGAGAACGGTTTGACTTTTTACTTCCCCACCCTGCCCCATTCACAGACATTTTAAGTCATATCGCATCACTGTAATTGTACTTGGAAGGGGAAAGATAAGAGTGCCACAGAAGATAAAGGTAAAAGAGAAGAATAAGGTTATGTACTTCTATATAAGCGACAGTAGCATGTGTCAAGTTATGTACCTACTTTATGGGACAATCTATTGCACCTATGTTCTTTTTTTTAGCAATTTGAAAAAAATTGAACTGTATAATACTCGAGTTTCTACCATTTTACCAGGTTTTCTTAAGGGTGTGGGTGAACCCCCAATACAACTGGGAGGATCAGACTTCTCTGACGCACTGAAAATATTGAATATTTGATGACCTTCTCTTTACAGAGCTTGCTATAAAACCTATGACTTTCTTTGTCAGGTTATTTGAAAATTATGATGTTAATTCCAGAATTTTGCCCCTATTTGTTTGCATTTTCTGAGGCGGTGGCTGCTCAAAGAAGAGCCTCAATAGAAAGCCATTGATTTTCAGGATTATTTAAGGAGTGCCTGCAAAAAAAACAGCAGGGGGGCAAGATGATGAAGATACAGGAAATCTTTAATAATAGTTCCCCATCATCAGTCTTCAGTGCCAACTGTTGGTAAATTAAGAGACTGCAACATTCATACCATTCATTCTAATTTGGAAGGGAAAGAATCACCGAGATGCCACACGGCTTCCTTTCTATACATTTGAAAAGTACAGATATTAAAACAAATCAACAAAATCGATTCAAAACCCTGGTAATGACTTGAAACAACTTAAACCAAGAGGAATGGCAATATGACAGGGAAAAATGCAGAGCAAGAAGGAATGCAAACAATAAAAAATGGGAAGAAACTCTATATACATCAGAGTGCGTGAAAGCATATTGTTAACAAGAAACAAAATAATTCAAAAAGGGTAGTAATTATACAGAAGATTACATTGAAATATAGTCCTTAAAATATGCAGAATTTCATTCCAAGCTCTGCAACCACAATGTGCCATCCATGGTGTGATTGTCACACCATCTTCATTGCACAACGGAGATAGCTTACTTCTTCACCACACACACTTGCCTTGCAGTTCAGTCTTCCATCACTTGATGAGGTGACAATCTTTACTTCAGCAGCAAATCCTTAAGACCATTGGCCTTAGTTCACTGCATGCCTGGGTTTGTGGTTTTATTACATCTCTCTGCAATCTAGTTAGTTTGGGATGATACATACTTTTTTTATGTTGAGTTCCACATTTCTTCAGAAATGCCGCTACCTCCTTGAAACACAATTTTGTCCCATTATCTATTAAGATGCTGTCAATGAAGGCTTGTGATGCAAAGTCCTGCATCGGGATGAGTCACGCAGCAGCGGTTCTGAGAAGCTGCGGCTGCGATGTGAGGTCCTGTGCTGGGGATGTGGCATGCCCTGGTGGCGAAGATGTGGAGCTGTGGGGAGATGCATCGTGCTGTGTCGGTTCTGCACAAGAGACCACATCTGGGCTGGCAGAGCACCTTCAAGTTCACTTCCAAGGGTCCAAGGCTGGGGTGGCATCACTTGAGGGGAAAAGACTCATAGCAGACAGAGTCCAGGTGCTGGGTTCAAGGTGGTTGGAGCCTCTTCTGTCCCTGAGTCTCTGATCAGGAGGCCAGCCAACTAGTTCTTGGAGTCACTTTAGTTGTCCTGGTTTTAAGATGCAAGCTCAGTCCTTCTCACTCAGGCAGCAGGGCAGCAGAGTAGCAGTCCTTCTTGCAGAGCTGCACAGCAGTCCTTCTGAGTCTTTCACAGGTCCAGAACTATACTGAAGATTTGGGTCTGAAGGTTCAATATTTATACATAGTGCCAGCCTTAAAGTAGGAGAAGATTCTGAAGGTTTAAACCGACAAAGGTGTTTGAAATTTTCTGCCTCCCAGCCCTGGCCCCAGCTTGTCTGGGGGCACAAAAGACTAGTGTCAAACCCTCTGTAATTTTGCTCAGGCAGAGGCTTTGTGTTGTGCAAGTGTGGTAGGTGACAGCTTCTCGCCCTATCAAGTCAGAGATGGCCTATGTTGTCAACACATATTCCCCCTTTGTCTCACTGTCTGGGAGCAATATACAAAGACCAAATGCCACCTACACCTAGTCATGTGACCCAGGATACAGGCACCAAATACTTAGGACAAGAAAATGCCAACTTTCTAAAAGTGATATTTTCATAATTATGATTTAAAATCCAGCTTTACCATTATAGAGGGTTTTAAATTACAATTCTTAAGACACCAAACTTGACATCCCCACCTGCTCCCAATATCACTTGTTTCTGAAATGGAAATGCAAATATCTTTGGCCATTCTCCCATGAATACCCTCATACATTACCTGTGTCCTCATCAGCCTTATCACATCCTGAAGGAATCACTCCTTCTGACTGGGGAAGCTCATCAGGGGAGGAGGTTATGTGCTTCTATGTGAATTTTCTTGGTTTTTACCAGGAAGAATTATTGAAGCTTGTCAAAAGGATCATTTTGCACCTCTCTATCAGTCTTCTATTTGGCCTTTCTTACCTGGGGGGTTTTCCTCGGTAGTCATGGCCATGGTTTAGAGTGTTCTTATGTTCTTATGAGGATCCCCAAAAGGAGGGATAGCAAAAACATATTTTAAGATTGGATGAGGGAGCTTGAGATCTGAGTTTTAGTAGAAACCATGAAAGTTTCTTAAAATATTTAAAGTGCAATACAGAAGTGAGAAAAGTGCAGATGCAGCATGAAATCAATCAGTACAAAGAAGTTATTTTGCATAAATGTTATACGAATAATGCCGTAATAAGCAGAAATCAGAGGAATAGACTAAGGGCCTGATTTAGAGTTTGGCGGAATGTTTACTCCATAACAAACATGATGTATATCCTGTCCACCATATTACAAGTGCATTATATACTATGGCAATTGTATTACAGTGGATCGGATAGCAGGCACTTTTGTGATGGAGTAACCTGTTCTCTGAAGTCTAAATCAGGTCCTAAATCTCAAATGTGCAGCAAATCAATAGAAAATAATGAGCATCCTTAGAGAAACCCAAAAACCTCTGTCTCCCCCAAATTTAAGGAGTAATATATGTGAGCATTATTACAGCAAATGTTTCATGTTTCTAAAACGTCACATAACTCTAAAATCTTAGCACTAATCCATTACATGAATATTGATTCGTCCTTTCTGACTTAATGTCATTCGAAGGTGTCAGAACAAACGAGTTACATAAACAACAGAGAAAAATTGTGAATGAGTACAATACAGTGAGCTACCAGGAAGAGCCTTGGAAAGTAGCTATAGGCTTCATCCAAGAAGTTATTCAGGAACAACATGACATACAAATAAACAGTGCACATCTACTTGTGGTGTCAAGTGAGAAATATATGCACAGAATGAACATCATGATACAGCAGCCATTTTAACAAAGATTGTGTTGAGGTCTAACTGAGGCCAAGTTAGACTAAGTCAGAAAAACACATTAAAACACATCGGGGCAGATCTACAAGAAAGTGCCGCAGCGCGACACCGCAAGCTCTTTGGCTGCACCATGCTACGGCACTTTCAGAGCACAGGAATGCGTCATATTTACAAAGATATGTTGCATTCCTGTGCTCTCCCCTGCGCTGGCGCACAAACAGCTGCCATGCGCCGGCGCAGGCACCCTTGCACCATGGTGCAAGGATGCCTGCGCCATGGGGAGATTGTTTTTGTGCAGGAAGGGGCACCTTCCTACAAAAAAACAATCACTACAGGCATTTTCCTCTGTCAATGCGTGCTGTAGAATGCAGCACGCATTGAAAGAGGAAAAAAATGACGAGAAATGAAAACATTTCTCCTCGTTGCACTTCGCTACGTCACCCCTAGGGTGGCGTAGCATACTGACGCATTTCCAGGTTTACGATTCCTCGTAAATCTGGAAATGTGTCTCGTTCCATGGGTGTTGCATGGGAACACACACAGCAACACCCATGGAACGTCCCTTTCACGCAAAGTGCTGCGTGTAAAGGGGCCATATTTACAAGGACCGGAAAAGCCACGCAGGGTGGCTTTCCTGTCCTTGTAAATATGGGGCAGGGAAATGCGCTGCCAGTGTGTCACAAAATGTGACGTACTGGCAGCGCAAGGGGCTTGTAAATCTGCCCCATCATAAATATGGGCCATATTTACAATGAAAGTGATCAGTGCATGCCGCAAGCCATTTGGCATATTTACAACAATATTTCGTATCCCTGTGCTTTCCCTGCCCTGACTCACAATCGGCTGCCATGCGCCGGCGCAGGCACCCTTGCACCATGGTGCAAGGATGACTGCGTCGGAGGGAGATTATTTTTGTGCAGGAAGGGACACCTTCCTGCACAAAAACAATCAATTGAGGTGATTACCTCTTTCCACGCGTGCTGTAGAATGTAGCACACATTGAAAGAGGAAGAAAACGAGGAAAAATTTAAACATTTCTCCTTGTTGCACCTTGCTACGCCACCTCTGGGTTAAGTTAGCATTCTGATGCATTTCAATGTATACGAATTTTCGTAAATCTGGAATTGCATCAGAATACATGGGTGTTGTGTGGGAACACCCACAGCAAAACCTGTGTCACACCCCTTACACGCAAAGAGTTTTGTGAGAAGGGGCGATATTTACAAGCACGAGTAAAGCCACGCAGAGTGGCTTTAGGTGTCCTTGTAAATATCGGGCAGCAGGTTTCGCCGCCGGTGCATCACACAACATGACACACTGGCGGCGCAAGTGGCTTGTAAATAAGCCCCTTAGTTTCAATTGCAATATTTTCATGTTAATGCACATGTGTGAATTGAAACATGGAATGACTAGTATTAATGCATAATTTTAGTTTAAATGTGGGAAACTTCCACATTAGTAAACGAAAAAAAAGCATAATCCTTCCCTTTGGTGCCTGTCACAGAATTCCACTCTGCTGTGGGCGGGCATTATTGTTATGTCTGTGACATACAGCAGAATAGGGTTACAGAAAGACGCTTTCTACCTATCAGGGGTGGCAGTAATGCTGCATATATTGCCATTGTCGTACACATTTTTTGTCGTTCCTGTTAAGAAACACATATTAATTCCTGCATCTCATAAAAGGCTGTGAGGCACCTGCAGCAGATATCCCAGCCATGGGGAAAGGGAGGGGGGGCACTGAAGGACATGAGTTTAAAACGAACTAATGGGCCCCATAGAAAACCCAACAGCTAAACTTTCATAAATAAAGCTCAATATATGAATGCTCTCCTTTTGTTACAGCAACGTGTATCACATGCCCCCCCAGCCCCAGTGGCACAATGGGGCCCCACCCCTTCAAGGGGCCCCCAAATCTTAAAAGAGCCCCCATTTAGACCAATCTTTCTTGGAGGGGGGGGGCATTCAGTCCAAGGCTAATGAATATCTGTGAAATATGTGGGACTCTGGGGCCCCTCATCACATTTTGCAGGGGTGCCCCACCATTTTGCGTTACGCCACTGAATGTCATTTATCTGATCATTCCATTATCTGGGTGAGAACTGACGGTCCAACGTACAACGTACAAACTCGTCACATTAGCTTAAAGGATTTTGATCACGTTGGTGCAAGCAGTGCTTTAAATGGGGAATTAGAAGTGCCGGTACTCACTAATTAGATTGGGTGGGCATTTAGGGGCGTGGCTGGGGGCATGGCTGAGAGCCAACCAGGAATTTAACAATAGCCACATTTTTTGGGCGTGGATCAGAGATTGCTGAACTTTGAACCATTCAAACAAACAACTGACAGCACAACAAATAGTTAAAGATGTAGAACTGCCGAGAGGGTGAAGTCTCAATAGTTGTAAACTGACATCATGAGACCCACATTCTAATCCTTCTGCTTCTGGAATTGGGCGTGAGAGGGAGTAAGTGCCAGCTTGTCTCTTCCAGCTCTGCCATTACATGTGGGCATGTGACAGTGGGCACAGGCACATACGCATACATTCAAGAAAATTCAAGTCCACATTTGAGGCACTACCTCCTTACTCAGCCAGGTCAACGAACACTCAACTCCTAACATGTACATTAGGAGACATAGCAAGCATCAGCTTTTATGTCATACATGCAGGGCTTGATTTTTAGCAGTTTTATATTGTGCGAATTTGGCCCATGGGCATCAAAGCGCTTTACATGTCACTCAAAACATTTGCATTAAAGCTGACTTTTTATAAGCACCGTTGGTTAAGTGAGTTGCCCAGACTCACAGGATGATGAGCCGACGTCGGGATTCGAACCTTGTTCCCCAGTTCCACTGTCGGCAGCTCTGGTAACATCCTCATTCTTGTTGCGATGCCAATTAGAACATACCACTGAAGGAGCAGCCCAGAGCAGGAATACACTGCCTGTTGCCTGCCAGAGCGCACATAAACACGTTCCATCTGAAAGGATCATTTTCAGTAGTTTTTCCGCTGCACGTACCCGTACTTCAGGGCCTGAGCCCTGCTGCTTCTGGGAGTACCGGTACTCTCCTTGCCAAAAAAGAAGTTCCGGTACTCAGGGAGAGAAAACTGAGAAGTGCTGGTACTCAGTACCGGTGAGTACCGGCCCATTTAAAGCACTGGGTGCAAGTGTACGAAAAGTGCATCCTCTGAGTCGTTTCTCCTGTTCCATTAACGACGGTAAGGTTACCACCTAATATACCATGCCACCTTCTCTGACAGTGCCTCCCTGCACCAATATGTGGGTAATGCTCCGCCCCTCAACTGTTTTGTAACTTTCAGATGTGTTCAGAATCTGTCACATTTTCATCTGTTAAAACCAGATACTAAAACAAGATAAATTCAGAATTAATACGAGAGCATGATACCCCTCCGCCCTATTGCCTGCAAGTGGACCTCTTGCAGTATACACCGAAACACAGCATGCTGTTTTATTTTAAAAAGGGCTAAGTTTAGCTGTACAAATGTATTGCTTCTTTCATTATCCCTGCTTAAGCATTTGGCCAAGTACAGTGGGGGAAAATCATTTGTTTTCGTATACTGTGAGAAAATATGCTTTTATGAACTTTTGTGTGCCTGCAGAAAGTAAATTAGTCTAGTTGATGAAATTGTTTGATTTATAAACTATTCTTCATTTCACACCCAGCCTTTGTGCGCTCTCATGCAGTCAGCACTTTCTCTTGGAAGTCGATTGCAATAACCTTATTTGGATAAACAAATTAAATCTTCAAGTACATTTCCAAAATTTGCAGGGATATCATAAAGTAAGCAAAAGAAAAAACAGCACAAGTTTTTTAAAGAGGTAAAATTATGGTCTACATCCCTCAGAGAATAAACAATGCGATTTTAAAGACAAAGGGGCATATTAGCAACAACTTGCGATAATTATCGCAAACAGTGCTTAGCGCGATTTCTTTTATCGCCGCCTATCGCTGGATTTGATCGCGGAGATAACGCAGTATTACCAACGTTTATCTCCACGGCGATAAAAATCCAGCGATAGCGGCGAATCCCATCATTAACGTGAGATTTCCAGCGATAAAAATCCTATCGCTAAGGGGAATCTCGCTAATAGGCAGGTGGGGACTTAGCCGTAGAATCCACCTCCCATTGACTATAATGGGTAAGTCATGTTTTTACCAGTTCTAAAAAACCAGCGCTAATCACGGTTAGCGCGCGTTTTTATCAGCTCGCGGTTATTGCTAATAGGCGATAGCGATGTTAGCGACTGCTTTCAGTCGCTGTTAGGTTAGGAACGCCTCCTTTGCATGTCATTAGTGATAAATATCGCTGACATGCAAAGCGGCACCCAAACCAGTCGCTATCGCCTAAAAGCTGTCGCTAACACCTGTTAGCGACAGCTTGCTGATAGGGCGATAGAAATATCGCCGCTTTAGCGGCAAAAAGTGCCGCTAAAGCGGCGATAGAGCCCTTGATAATATGCCCCAAAATGTCTTACTCTCAAACTTGTATATTTTATTATTTGTAGAGAAAGTACAGAAGGTTAATACAGTAAATAATTTTGGTGCGTATACTTGGAATTCAAGAGATATATTTTAGCAAATATCCCGTAGAGCAGTGAGTATTTATGTTCAGGACTAGGAGTAAAACAAGGAGTAAGAGTAAATGTAGTCTTTTCCATAGTTTAATTGTTAACAAAATGCCTTCTGTAGACATGGGCAGTTCAAGTGAAATAAAATGCAATCTTTTTAAACGAACTCCTTATCTTGATCCTTGTACATACTATAAAGCCCCAACAAATCTTTTGTATTTTTGACCCCAGCTTTTATACTGCATTAGATATTGAGGCCTCGGCCAACGCACTTCTATTGCTAAATATCACATCATTTGTACAACAAACTAGTCACTCAAACCATGATCACCTCCATGCCGGCAAGTGAAGCATTCAGCAGACAAGGATCACAGGAGGCAAGTGCTAGCTTAACTACTCTTTATTTGTATTAGAAGCATCACTGTCTACCACTTGTTCAGCTATATCTGGGTGAGCTAGCCTCCACCCATGCAGCCCTGGCGTCCTACAAGCAAGTGTCACCTCCCAACCATGCCCAGTGATTTCCTCATTTTTTGTTCTTCCCACCTGGGAGGCATCATTGTCTGATAAGAACAACTGACCTTCAGTCATTGGTCCCTATTCATGGTCCTTATTTCACTTCTACATTTCTACACTTCTTACATTTCTTTGATCAGCATTGTTGTGTTCTTATGGTCAGTTCTGTATGACATCACAATTGGTGAAATACAGACTTGGGCTTCAACTCTCTATGTCTATGTGGGGATATTTGTAGAGCGCACTGTTACTCCAAGGAGTGTCCTGGCACTGAAAGCTGAGAGGTAGCAGCGAGAAAGAGGGTTACGGGCATGAGTAAAGCCAAGTTTTCAGTCTTTTTCGGAACAGGGGTGTGGATTCAATGTTTCTCAACTGGAAGGGCATTTTGTTCCAGAGGGAAGGTCTGAGGTAGGAGAGAGCCTTTCCCCCAGACCTGGACTTTCTAAAACGGGGATATTGGCTAGCAGCAGGTTGGAGGAACGGAGGTTTCTTTGCGGGGCATAGAAAAAGATCCTACGTTTGAGATAACCTGGTCCTGACCCATATAGGGATTTCTGGGTAACGAGCAGAGTCTTAAAGATTGTTCTTTTCCTTACAGGGAGCCAATGAAGGCTCCTCAGAAGGTGGGACACATGCGCATTACAAGGGAGCTCAAAGATGGTAGGGGCTGCTGCATTCGGGACGAGCTGAAGCCTTTCCAGCAAATAGGTAGGCATGCCTGAATAGAGACCATTCAGTAATCTAACCTGCATATGATCAGAGCTTGAATCACCTGTTGTCTGGCAGCTCTGGACAGAAAAAAAAAGAAATTTCTGCAGAAGACGCAACAGAGCAAAACAGGTGCCTACTACTGCATTAACTTGGGCATGGAATAACAGCTGCTTATCCAATTTAAACCCAAGGTTTTTCACCACCAGGTTGTTTGCTGTGGGGCCAGGAGCATCAGCTGGCCAGAAGACCTGCAGCGGTGTCTCAGCACCCTTGCCAAAAAAGAGTAGCTCTGTCTTTCCTGCATTGCATTTCAACTGGTTTGCGGCCAGCCATCTGAAAACAGCTGAGAGGCAAGAGCCAATTAATATACCAGGACAGGGCTCGTTTTCCTTCCACGTAAACAGCAGCTGCGTGTCATCTGCATAGGACACAATTTTGGCCCCCAATGATTCAACCAGCGTGGCCAGAGGTGTGAGGTAGATGTTAAACAGGGTCGGGCTCAAGGCCGAACCCTGCCTCTCTCCTTGTGGCCTACTTTTCGGGTAGAAGTGTGTTGTCATATTGACTTTCCATAGTGTTAATCAGGAGTCTCAGACTTGGGCTGTTAAAATAATACCCAGTCTTATTTACCAATGAAGACTCTCTTCACTGGCCTTCTCGTGTCAGCATATCCTGTGGCCCAGTTGGGGTGCTTCACAATGTTTTGTTCTGTTATCACTCACTGGATGATTTTTTTAGAGTGCCCATAAATCTTTCAACCATCCTATTGGCTTTGGGCACAGGTGTGTTATTTTCTTGTGCTCCATGGACAGACTACTGAAGAAATCATGTAAATCATGTCTTGTGAACGCAATCCCATTATCTGACTTCATTGTCTTGGAAAGATCCCATGATGCGAATATGCAATGTATTGTTGCTATGGCTTTCAATGCAGTGATAGATGCTATGATTTCTATTAGCAGGAAGTGTGACTACTCATTCATTACCACCATCAGGTATTTTCCTGATGACACTTAGCGAAGGAAGACAAATGCTGAGTGATCCCACAACTGGTAAGGAATTGGGCCATTGGAATGATGCTAGTTTACTTGAGTTCATGGTACATTGGTACATGTGACCTTCTTGGAATCTTCACCATCTTATCCAATGAATAAAACCATACTCTTTCATTCGGAGCTCTCTTTGTTGCATTGATTACTCTGTGACCTCCATGTGCTGTGTGCTATGCACACTCACAGTAATGTGCACTACTCACTACCACTTCACTCTGCGCTTGACACTTTTGCAGTGTGGGCCGGCACATTGTGTTGTGGTCCAGCAGCAGGGTAAGAACACAGTTGCTTCCCTTCTTGATTGTGGCAGTGTGGTTCTGATGCAAAAACCAGCAGCTTG
Source organism: Calotriton arnoldi (assembly GCA_963921515.1). Classification (NCBI taxonomy): domain Eukaryota; kingdom Metazoa; phylum Chordata; class Amphibia; order Caudata; family Salamandridae; genus Calotriton; species Calotriton arnoldi. The sequence goes on along the minus strand of CAWUFW010012679.1, from coordinate 311,697 downwards.
GATGACTACTGAGGGTGATTGCACCACAGGATGGCTTGTTGTCAATCAATCAATCAGCATTTGTAGAGCGTGGTACTGTCACCCCTGGGGGTATCTGGGTGCTGGGGTGCAAGGTCTCCATCCAAAATCCAGGTCTTGAGGAAACGGCGGGAAGAGGGAAGAAACTAGCAGAAAAAGGCAAAACAGAGGGAAAAAAGAAGAGCGAGTAGAAAACGCAAAATAGACGGCAGAAAAACAAGCAGAAAAGGCAAAAGAGAGGGCAGAAAAGGCAAAACAGAGCAGAAGGTGGAAAAACAGAGGACAGAAAAACAAGCAGAAAAGGCCAAACAGAGGGCAGAAAAACGAGCAGAAAAAAGCAAAACAAAGGGCAGAAAAACTAGCAGAAAAAGAAAAACAGAGGGCAACAAAACAAGCAGAAAAGGTAAAACAGAAGAATAAACGAGCAGAGGAGGCACAAACAGAGGGCAGCAGGTAGACAGGCAGCAGAAGGTAGCATACTGTGGGCAAGCTGGACATGAGAACTGCCGCAGGGGGAGCTGGCATGAAGACCTTCTGTCAACAACAAGCAGTAGCTCAGGTCAGTTGCCCGAGGACAGGAAAGAACCAGATGTATTTGTCCTAGAAAATATGATGGCATGCCTGTTTTCTTAGCCATCTGGGGAGTCCAATTCATGATCAATGGAGAATAAACCTTGTGCAATTATAGACAGTGCTTCAAGAATAGTGCTGAATGCAGTGATCACATTTTCATCTGTGTCACAAAGCACTGTCTTTTGTTTCTTGATCTGTCTCTACTCTTATGATATCAGTTGAACTGTGCTAGAGAGGTGTTGTCCTTCTTGGTTCTATATGGCTTTTAGCATCTTGACGTACCAATAATAGCAGGTATTCCTCCACTAGAGTACTGACTTTCTATGCATTCCAGTAAGCTTTTGAAAACTATCAAACACACAAAAGCTGATGGGAGGGATGCTTGCAATTTGTCTAACCACTGACAATCGCCCGGGGTATCATCCCAAACCATTGTTCTATTGCTCACTATGCCATCACATTTTGGAACCAATATATGCAAATCAGCCTTGACCATGCTTCTCATTGGAACACACCACTCTGAAATGCCAGCCCAGGTATTCATCGAACCGGAATACAAGCAACCTAGGACCATTTTTGCCCTGTTAACAGCTCATCAGCTGGTATAGCTTGATTCCAGTGGCACAGTGAGCCCGGGACCATGTCTGGGCATACCCTCGCCACCTTGGGAGGTACATCAAACACACAAAAGGTGATGGGAAGAAGGCATGCTATTTGTCTAATCACTGGCAATCGCTTGGGGTAGCATCTCAATCCATCATACTTTTGCTAACCCTGCCAGTGCCAGTGATTAGCCTTATTGCAATCATCCTCCCATCACCTTTTGTGTGGTTTTGAAAAATAGTCACCCAGATCCATATCTTTGCCTTGTTTGTGGATAATGCTTTATACATATTTTTACAGATGTACTCTCCATCTCTCAATTATTGGACGAACATTTGCTTAGGGGTTTCCAAAGATGGTTAGTAGTGTTTGATGAATAGTAATGATGGTGAAGTTTTAGTCCTGGAGGAAGATGTGAAAATGTTTTCAGACCTACACTACTGTTAATCTTTCTTTTTCCATGTGGGTGTAGGCTGGCCCATTCTGCGTCTAACATGGTCTTGCTTGCATATGCTACTACTTATCGTGATGTTTCTATACATTTTTCATGTTGGGCCAGTACAGTTCCCAGCCCTAGAAGGCTGATACGAATGAACACTTCTCTGTGTATTTCGGGGTCAAACTAAGTCTTGAATGTGTGGTGTTTACTGCCTATGTTTGAAATTTTCCTCTCATTTGGGGACCGTTTATACTCTTTTCTTTAGTTTGTTAGCTTTCTGATACTGAGTGTATAATAGGCTTGGGATCATTTTGCCCAGTAACCTCAAAATGCCTAAATCCTTTGGTTCTGTTGTATTTAATAGCACATTTGCCGTCCCTAGATCTGACTTGATCCCTTTTTCTGAAAAGAATGTGTCAAAAAAATCAGTTTTAACTTATGGAATCCATGCGTTTCTGCATTGGGTGTGTGACTGGCAGACAGTTGGGCTTGAAACCCTTTTTCAAGTGCGGTGTCACGTTATAACTTCCATGCCACAAACAACACTAAATCATTGTTCTAAAGTTTGGAGAAGCGTAGTCATAATATAATATGAAACAAATTCAAATAGAAGTTTCCACAAATCCAGTTCACATAAGATGTACAAAAAGTTAATGTTAAGATTTCCACTAACACAAAGCTTGCATATCTTGTACACTCTGTTATTCAATCTTTCTTCCATGTAACTGTTTATCTGTCAGTTCTTTACTTTGACATTAACAGAAACAGCAGTCAACATGTGTTTCGTGGAAAGCTGCTTCATCAGAGCTTCTAGTCGTTCCATAGACAAACTTCAATTGATAACCAAATTTTGTCCATCTTGTGGTACAGTCGCAACTAGGTAATTTTATTTTACTTTGAATCCCTTTTTCTTAACTTCTGTATTCCGTTTAATGGAGAGTTCAAAATCCATCTGAAGTGTAATTGTAGAGTTCACTATAAAGTTCCAAAATTAGCTTTCATTTACAGTCCATGTTTTTATCCCCCGACTTCATTAGGCAGCTCGCAACCGTCACACTCTTCAGTGTAGCCTACAATGAAGCATGTGATGGTTGCGAGCTGCCTAGTGAAAGTCCCAAAGGAAGTCTATCTACTGAATTTCTAGGAGTCCTCATAAAGTGGGGTTCCCCAAAGTACACAATGCAAACTAATGGAATGAAAGAAAAAGATTATATGGCTCTAAGGGCCACATGCATCAATGTCAGGATTTGCGAATCCTAAATAGCGAATTTTAAGAAATCGCTATTTAGGACTCGCAAATCCATATGCATGTAGGAATCGCTAAAAAAATTGCGATTCCTACATATTCCTTGATTGCGACTCGCAAATTGCGAGTCACAATTAAGGAATAGCTACCCATTCATTCCTATGGGCCTAGAGGCCCATAGGAATGAATGGGAATTGCATGCGCAGTTTGCAAGTACCAAATAGGTACTCGCAAATTGCGCATGAAATTTAAAGGGTGCAAGGGTGCCAAAAGGACACCCTGTTGCACCCCTGAAATTGAGATGTTACCACATGTTGCGCACATACATGCCCCAAGGGCATGTGTGTGTGTAACATGAAACTTTGAAAAATGCACTTTAGTGCATTTTTCAAAGTTTTTGCAAATTACCATCAAGTTCAAATTGATGGTAATTTGCGATCCCTAATTGCGAATTCGCAATTTGGAATTGCATCATGCATTGCATTTAGGGAATCGCAATTTGCGATTCCCTAAATGCATTCGCAATTTAAGTAATCGCAAATTTTGCGATTACTTAAATTTCGATTTTGCATTTGGGTTGATGCATCCCAAATGCAAAAATACCGGTGGCAAAGGGGCAGATTCTGCGAATCTGCCCATTTGCGATCAGTATTTTCGTTGATGCATGTGCCCCTAAGACCCTTATTACAAGGTGTAGTAAACACCTGATCCGTTACAACCTTGCTTCTAATCAAGGGCAGAGTCAGTAGGAGAAATTATTTCTGGAAAGACCTGAATATTTGTTTGGACCCTGAATCATAGCTGGCCTACTGTCCATCAAGGTGAAGGAGGACATTACATTTGCCACACTGAGGGACAACCACCCGCTATGTCTAGACATCACAGCTGGCCCTGTGCTAATCTCCGTGTGGGAAAGCATTGAAAGTTCAGTGAGCGGCCACCATGTTTCAGGCAACTGCTCACCAAACTTTTTTTGTTTAAAAAAAAAAGCAAACTCCTAAAGCAGGAGTTTGTTTTTGGCAAATAAAATATTAATCACATTGACACCCTCTAAATCTCCTCCCAGGCTCTCTGGGTCATCAGTCATTTTTTCTATTCTGGAATTCAATATTTTCCTGGGCAGTTCAAAACAGAGAAGAAAGAACATTACACCATCCACTCTAAATATGGTGTAGTCTTAAATAGTCAGCCCCAACTCCATCAGGGCATCGGTGCAGATTTCTAACGGTGTAGCCAGCGGGCACAATGATGTTGGAGATCCTGATTGTCCGCTTGACTTTAAATACAGTCTGCAAACAGTTTGATGGAAAAGAGGCTCTAAATTGGGGTGGCAGCGTTCAGTTAAAACAACAAAGGAAAAATGGTATTCCTTTAAGTGTGCTAGTTTTTCAAGTGACAAGAAGACACTGGACAAGATTGCCTAGCACATCCTTAGAGGTTGTTTAATTTAATTAAAGTGAGCACATTGAATCATGATGGTTGTATTGTAAACCCAATTAAACATGTTCAAATATATATATATATATTGTTTTATAATATGTTTATTAAATTTATGCATAACAAACCAGAGACATTGACATATTGCGCATATCGTTAATAACATCTGACAATCAGATATAAGCAGTGCAGTACCCTATTGACATCCAAGAAATACCCCATCAAGCGTTTGTAAGGCCCGAAACACTATCAACTCACAACGCAGCATCATCTTCCCTGTTTGATCCCAGTGCAAAGCCCAACGTACAGTGTAAGTCGTGCTAAACAGGCTTATTGTCACTGATGAACCGGGTGACCCGGGGATGGAGACCGCTGCACATCATCATCAGCGTCCAAGTCAGTGGTAACCGAGTTCGTCACGCAGTTCTTATACAAGGCCCAGTGGTTCTTCGGTCGGTTACGAGGTGGTAGCATCTCACTATAGTTTTCCGTCTGGGTACAACAGAATGTCATATCTTTTGACCACTGAGCTATGGTAGGCGTGGGGCCACGGAGCCAGCATACCGCCACACATCTTTTTGCTAAAAGTAACGCCATGTCTATCAGCCGTCGGAATGCCTTGGGAAGAGGCTTGGAATACCCAATTAATGCCAAGATCGGGTCCGGGACAAGCGCCATCCCCGTGATCCGGTTGATTTCTGTAAAGATCAGCCCCCAGAAATAAGCAATCCCCGGGCACGTCCAGGCTAAGTGGAAGAAATCTGCGACTTGTTCACCGCATCTTTCACATTGGGACTCGTCATGCAGCCCATAACGGTGCAAACGTTCCGGGGTGTAATAAACCCTATTTAGAAATTTAAAATGGACCAACCTGTGGCGACCATTCATTGAGACCCGCTTCGTACTCATGCAGCAGTAGGACCATTTGTCATCAGTAAGGTCCATCTGTAGATCACGTTGCCAGGCCAGTCGTGATTTAGTGTACTTACTCCCCTTAGCAGCCATTGTGATGTGATAGATCCTAGACACCATCCTAGCAGGAGTTTGTGCCTTAATGACTGCTGTTAGGGCCAGCACCTCAGGGGGTTCCGCCATATCTTCACCCAATAATTCCTTGAGAGCATGTCTGAGTCTGTGGAACTCGAAGTGAGCCAGGAGTGTAGGTATGTCCTCCCTTCCCATCAGATCGGTCCATGTGCGTGCTACTCCATCTGCGAAGAGGTCCCCCACAACCTGGGCGTCGAGCGTCTGTAATGCCGTTATAACCCCCCTATCTCTACATGGTGCTAGCCAGTGGCACCACTAGAGGCGGGCAGCTGGGGAATACAGTAGATTACCCGCCTGAATAGTCAATAAATAATGCAAGGCATGTGTAACCGAGTTAAGAGACTGCAAGATGCCCGTGCGTCTATCAGGGGGCGTGAATAGCAAGGCGGGAAGAGGTCTAGGGGCTGCGACTACTGTCTCTATCTGTACGTGCGGGATGTCAAACGGGCCATGGATCCAGTGATATGCCTGGGAGCTTTGTGCGGCTCTGTAATATAGGTCCAAATCAGGTGCACCCAGTCCACCCATCGAGTATGGCAACGTCAATATGTTCCAGGCTACGCGCGGTTGTTTACCCGCCCAAGCCAGGTGTACCATTAGGGATTGGAGACGTTGAAAAACCACGCGGGGCAAGACCATGGGTATATTCGTAAAGAGGAAAAGGAAGCGCGGCAATACAATCATTTTCATAAGGGACACTCTGCCCATCAGCGATAAAGGAAGGCTTACCCAGCGGTTAATGTCCTCTTCCAGTTTAGTAATCGCAACCCCATAATTCTCCTTGAGGACCACCTCAGAGTCTGTGTGCAGTTTGATCCCCAAGTAGCGCACCGCTTCCGTAGTCCACTGTAGGGGATATTCCGGCTCGAAGGCCTTCGTGGCAGGGGTTAGGGGGAACATGATGGATTTGTGCCAATTGACCCGCAGGCCAGACAAGGAGCCAAAGAGCACTATCTCCCTTAAGACCGGGGAGAGATTGGCCTCAGGGTCACGGACATAAAGCAGTGTATCGTCCGCATAGGTAGAGACGATCAGGCGATAGTTCGCAAAGCGTACACCTCTATGGCTGTGATACTCCCGAAGAGCGCACGCCAAGGGCTCAGCAACTAGGGCATAGAGGATTGGAGACAAGCGGCAGCCCTGTCTCGTGCCCCTGTGTATTCGTATAGGGTCAGTAACCAGGGTGCCTATCTTAATACGTGCTGTGGGAGAGTGGTACAGTACAGCAAGAAGTTGGAGGAACACCTCTCCTACCCCCATACGAGTGAGGACCTGTCGTAAGAAGGGCCATTCGACAGAGTCGAATGCCTTCTCCATGTCCAAGAATACCGCTATGGCAGGCACTTCCAGTCTGGTGTGCTGTAAGGCAGCAAAGACCGTACGCAGATTATATGTCAGATTCCTGCTGGGTACGAAACCGGCCTGTTCTGGGGCTATCAAGGTCGTGACAAGGGGTACCAGACGAGCAGTTTCGCGAAGATTTTAGTGTCCACATTCATCAAGGACAGAGGTCGATACGAGGCGCATTCATCTGGGGGCTTACCCGGCTTAAAGATAGCGACTATGACCGCCTCCCGCATCGTAGGGGGCATCTCGCCTGTGGTACACATGTCTTCGTACAGCGTGAGCAGGTGCGGTAATAATAGATCTATGAACGCCTTATAAAAGGCGACAGTGAGGCCGTCCCCTCCCGGCGCGCTGCCCGCCCTCATATCAGAGAGGGCCAATAATATTTCCTCCCGTTCAATCGGCCGCATCAGAAACTCCCTATGCCAATTAGTCAGCAACGGGAGCTTGACATGCGTTAAATATTCTAAGATTTGTTCGTCTGGGCTGCAACCCCTCGAAGCGTAGAGGTCCGAGTAGTATTGTCGGAATTGTTCCGCTACTTGGGCGTCCGCCAGCAGTGCGTCCCCGGATGGTGTTTTAATTTCCGGGATCGCTGAGGCATCTCTGCGCCGCCGCTGCAGCTGTGCAAGAACCGCCCCCGGCCGCTCGCCTTCACCTTAAGTGCGAGCAGTGGCATACTTCCCGAGATACTTTATTTCCGCATCTGCCTCTGCATGGTATTCCTGCAAAGTCTGTGTCAATTCTAGACTAAGTGCATCGTTCGGGCCAGCTAACAAGGAGGTTTCCAACCCCTTTATCTTACGTTCCAGATCTGACAGTTTCGAATCGATTTAAGGACTCCTGCATGTTTGGATATTGCCACCCCCCGAACATACACTTTAAAAGCCTCCCATATCGTTTGGAAAGAATCTACTGACCTCACGTTTACCTCAAAAAACATCTTGATTGCGGTAGCTATATCGTCCTTAAAGGCAACGTCTGTAAGGGAATAGGGCGGGAAGCGCCACGCGAAGGGGGGAATTCGCATCTTAGGTGTAGCGAGCACCAATAGAAGGGGAGAATGATCAGAGTAGGTACGTGGCAAGATCGAACAAGACTGGATGTGCGGCAATAGTTGTCTGGCAATAAACCAGTAGTCAATTCTAGTGTGGACATTATGATACGCAGAGTAATGCGTGTACCCTCCCTGTCCCATATGTCTAGTGCGCCAGACATCACACATGTCCAACCGAATCAGTGAAGTCTCTACAACGCTAGCCGAAGCAGACACACGCCTATCCGGGCCATCCGACCTATCCAAAGCAGGGTTTCTAACAAAGTTGAAGTCCCCTCCCCACAAAAACTGTCCAGAAGTGTGAGGTAGGGAGAGGTCAGTTAATTTGCGATAGAATTCCGGATTATCATAATTAGGGCCATAAATATTTAATAACAGCAAGTCCAGTCCTTTACCACTACATTTAGTAAGCACATACCGCCCCTCTCTATCCGTCTCCAAGGGTGACAATCGGATCACTTTCTTAGGGTTCACCCACGTCAGGACTCCTCTAGCATGAGTGGTGAAGCCGGCCGCATGCACGTTACCCAGTAGCCCCTTAGTACGCAAGACAGGTCTGTCCAGGGGGAGGTGTGTCTCCTGCAGAAGGGCGATATCTACATTATGCCTATGTAAGTAACTCAAAACCTTTCGGACTTTTCTATAGTCATTTAGGCCACGCACATTCCACGTGAGCACTACAATCGTAGCTGGGCAGGAATCGTTACGCGGCTCAGTCCTATCCGTCTTGAGGGAGCTGTAAGCACGAGTGTTACGACGCTAGTCCCATCAGGCCTACATATCCACGGCACTGCACACCAAGAGTTGTCACAGCAGAGTATATTGCATATGTCAGTCTCCATACATTCCCCCTCCCCCTCCCTCTCCAGGCTCAACCCAACATGGCTTAAGCAAGTCAATTCCCCATAATGAAAATTTTGGCAAAAAACATCAATCACAAAATGCAGCAATGCGTGTCTCAAACCCCCCTCACCCTCCTCCCACGTCAGACCAATCCCAACTTGTCCACGGCTCAACCCCTCTAACCAATAAAACAAGCCCACCCCCTCCCTCCTACCCACCCAATAAAGAACAATAACAGTACCCCAAAAGTGTGTTTCACTCGGAGGCGGAGGTTACCAACAAAGTTCGATCAAACTGCAGTATGCAGCAAGCAAACCCCCCCGCACAACATCAAGCTAATAGTGCGCATTAGTAGAAGAAAAACATGTCCTACCCTCGCTGCTCAGGCGCTACCCAACATCAAATTAAGTCCACACCACAGCAAGTCTCCAGGCGCCAAATCAGAGGGGGACGGGGAGCAGCAACAATAAGACCCCCGCCACGCAGCCCAGACCCACGCAACCAACCAACACCCCCCGGGAGCATCGAAATCGCATAGAAAACAAAGTCACGCATCACCTCACACTGATCAACAATTCTTATCTGTAACAAGGGCAAGCATGAAGTCAGTCCTGTTCCTCCAAGGAGCCCTCCGCCAGTCCGGGTGAAGAATCTCCGGCCGCACCACGTCGCTGTTCCCGTGCCCAGTCTTTCTTGGCTTTCTGGAGGACTTTGGGGTCTGTGAAAATTCGCGATTGTCCCTGGCGATTGACACGTAGGCGAGCCGGGTACAGCATTGCATAGTCTATGTTATGCTCTTTTAACTGCCTCTTGAGCGGAACAAACTGGCGTCTCGCCTCCTGAACCTTCATTGTAAAGTCTGGGAACAGCGAGAGGGCAGAGCCTTCGTAGTGCAAAGCCTGTTTCTCCCTGGCTACTTGCAGAGCTGCATCCCTGTCACTGTAGTTTAGTAATCTAGCAATGATCGGCCTCGGGGGGCGCCAGGCGGGGGACGCGGGCCAGGGAGCGATGCGCTCTCTCAACCACGAACATGGGCGAGAAGGTGCCCTTGCCAAGTAGCTCGACAAGCAGTTTCTCAATAAATTGTTCCATATTACCAGTCGGCATCGATTCGGGTAGCCCCGTGATTCTCAGGTTACTCCTCCGAGATCTTGCCTCTAAATCTTCGGCTTTATCCTGCAGCACCTGTAATGCCTTGTCAAATTGCTTATGGCCCAAGTCCAATGCCGTCTGCGCCTCCTCTACCTCCGTGACACAGCGCTCGGCCATGTCAAGGCGTTCCGCGTGCTTGTCAATTCTCTCGGACATTCTGTCCATTCGGTAGGAGAGGGAGTCCATCTTCGTACCCAAGACTGCTAGTGAATCATGCAGGCCCTTCTCCATCGATGCAAGCATGGACCTGATGTTGCCGTCCTGCGATCCCCGATCTGGGTCTCTACCAGTTGCACCTTCATCGGCGGACATAGCACGCTCCCTAGGTTGGCGTTGTGCAAATGACAATTTTGGCTGCGTTTTATCCGTTCTACCCATCTTCTCCAGCCCTGGTAGGTCACAAAGAGGCAGAGTAGGCCAGCGAGGTCTCGGCAGCAACTCACCCGGAGTGCATCAGGGATGGGCCAGATCGGAGGGGCGTAGATCGGCCGCGCTCAGCTTCGCACAACTCAAGTGCTACTGCGCCGCAACTCCAGCACCCCCAGTGTCCGCTGTTGTGCCTGCGCCCCGTACAGACGCAGCCGTGTGCTCTCCAATATTAGCAGTCTGCAGTAGTGTACAACTCCACACGTCCCCCGTGTGTACGGGTCGGCTCACTGCAACTATATGGCCTCATCTACCAATCAACAGGTGATAGGGGTACATCACGGGCCTCACTAGGATGAAATGAATGCCCCAGGGCAGCAGAAGCACTCAGCAATTGAGGCGGACTCCTGCGAAGTGGCTAGACAATATCCAGGGTTCGGCCTGTGCAGCTGCACAATTCCCTCATAGCTGCCCAATGTGAAAATCTGTCATCCCAGGCCAGGTCTTCCAAAATAGCAGTTCCTGCCCCGTGCCTTGCGTCACAGCCAGCTTCCAAGCACGCAGTTCCGCAGCGCGACTTGCACCTAGGGCACGGTAGCAAAGCGAGAGATCCGGCAGCATACCGCACCATCGGCGCTCACCTTCAGCTGCGCACATGCAACGTAGATCGCGGAGCGCTCGCTGGTCACGGCCCACTCCAGGTTGAGCCCGTCTTTAGATCACCCTGCGCAGGATATCGTGAGGGCTCTGTACAGTTCCCGTACACCGAGGCCGATGACGCACCACCGATAGTGCAACTCGCCGCCCCGCAGCTCCGGTCGACTCACAGTGGCACCTCTTCCCAGCAAGACCTCACCCCCAGCAGGCGCAGGCCGGCACGGGAGGCCGGGGCTTTGAGGCCCGAACGGGGCTCCTCACCTCCGAAGTCTTCCGCTCGGCAGATACCGGGGCTCCAGGCAACTGGGATAGTTCAATATGTAGCGGTGCGCCTCTGGGATCGAAGGCACCTCGGCAATGGAGTGGCACTTCGTGCTAATGCCGGATTGATGCCGGATAATTAATGTGTTGTGCGGAGCGCGTCTCCTAGGCGGCCATCTTCGGCGCCGGCAAGCTCCGCCCCCATGTTCAAATATATTTAACCATTGTTTAATTCTGAAAATAATTGGAATGCTTTTGGTCCTAAAAGAATTTGAGAGGACAGCCTTCTCAAATGCTACTAGGTGTGCTTATGGCTGCCAACTATTGGGAGCAATTGCTGATGTTTCGCTCAAAGAAAAGGTTAAGTCAATTGTTTAATGATGAAATGTTTCCAGCTTATTATTATAATACAAGACCAGCGTGGAGACACATGAATTTTACATCCAGTGTGGAATATTGATAGTGAATCAGTATAAAGGATTGAGGTTAGTAGTCAGATGGATATGAATTAATAACGAACGGGCTCAAGTGGACTCACCTTTGGACCAACCAAGAGAGTGAGTGCTTTTGTGAGCTGGATTTTGACCAACAATATGGTACTAACAAGGTCTGATTTGTTGATTTTTCTAACGCTTTGAAGTTCTGATATTGATTTATTCCTATACTTAGAACTCCTTTACTTTTACAGTATTACATTGCACACCTGACGCCTAAAAGGGCCATGCAGCTGAGGAATTGTACTTTTCAACAAGAGGGGTGTAGAGGGGCTGATGGTATGATTTCTTCTATAAGCCTAGGTGCACACAAAGGGCAAAGCAGAAGAGTAAGAGTGTTGCATGTCAGTGGACCAGAGATGCTAAAAATCACTTTTTCGAAGCTTCTTTACTGAGCCTATCCAAAAAGAATGAATTGTAAATTGAACAGATATCTCCTGACATCAAACACTTTCACCTCACATACAAATCCTGATGGCCATATTGTAGGTTGTGCTCTGTGCCCCACACTTGAATGCTCTATTTATAACCCTCACAGCTCACACTCCCTGGTGGAAATCCACATTAACCAGACACAGATTGCTTGGAATAGATACAGTTGTTGGCCAATGGATCTCTGGCCATCTAATAATGTGTTACCGGTGAATTGCTAATTGCAATCAGCAGGCATCTATGTCTAGCATCTATATAAAAAAAAATGCACCGTCCCCTCCCCCAAATGTCTGCAAATCTCTAATCGCTACATAATGTCACAATTGTACTGTTGTCTAGTAAGTAAATTCAATTCTATTTCCTTCTAGCTTTAAATAAGAAAGGCATGGGAAAAATAAACATTTAGAACAGTGTAAAAAATGAATTCTAGAAAATTAAATTGATTTCTGATTCATAACATAGTCTGCAGACCACATTAGATCTTTAACTAGGGCTTCTTCCATTTACCGGATGAATGCGAGCGACCACACCGTACAGAGGACTGGATTAAAGTAGTCCTTTAAATATGTTCATTTTACAATTTGGAGAAATGGACCTGTCCAGAAGCAATCGTCCCGTACCGCACCCCCTCTCCCCTTGCTGCCTTTCCAACACCGGCTGAATAATAACAGGTCCCATAGCCATTAAAATGAAGAGCCGAGCCCGGCTCAGGCTGGCAGGGCTCTGCCGCGCGCTGTCATGTGGGACGAAATGAGCGCAATGAAGATGGCCATACATATTCATGATCAAAAAGAGAAGCCAACGCGACTCACGTTCCAGCCGCTTTTAAAGTAAATGAGTCACGTCCCTATCCTATGGGTAAACTTTGATAATTTTCCAATGACGGACATTTCGTTATTTTAATGATCCCTATATTAAATTTAATGAGACAAAATTCGTACTTTTTTTTTTGCAAAGTGGCACTTTCCTTATTATGAAGAAACTGAATGTCTGTTAAGTGAATTTTATAGAACTGTAGAGTCTGCAAAGTTATGTCGCCGTTTCTTTTACACTCTTTCATTTCTCAGCCATCCGGTGTATATTTAAAGATAGGCGCATCTGGTGGAGGCAAGTCTGGTACATTCATGGCAGACACCCAGGATATCAGAGGCACCATCCACCCTTTAAACGATGCAGGGTGATCCCTTAGGGGCTCATCTCAACAGTACATTATCCCTAAATGAATATCTCTGCTCAGGTTTTCACTCTGATTTCCAAACTATTGTCCATACTGATTATTTACCCCACCCCAATAACACGTTTTCTCCCTAAACAATGATGTAATCATATAGGGCCAGATGTACGGCCAATTTTAGCATGCGCAAACAGGTTAGCGACCCGTTTGCGCATACTAAAATTGGTATGGCCATGTACTAACACAATTTTGCGAGTCGCAAATGAATTGCGACTCGCAAAAAAGTGTTTAGAGACTCGCTATTTGGAAGGGGTGTTCCCTTCCAAATAGCGACTCTCTAACCCATGTACTAATGTTTTGCGACCGCAATTGTGGTTGCAAAACACTCAGCAATTACCACCTACATCAAGTAGGTGGTAATGCATTCGCAAATGGGAAAGGGTCCCCAGGGGACCCCTCCCCCTTTGAAAATGCATGAAAAATAATTTTAAAGGCAGGCATGGGTCCCAGGGACCAGTGCCTGCCCTTAAAAAATGAAACAAAAACGTTTCATTTTTACTTTTTTTAAATGCATCCCGTTTTCCTTTAAGGAAAATGGGCTGCATTTAAAAAAAAAAAAGCTGCTTTATTTAAAAGCAGTCCTAGACATGGTGGTCTGCTGAGCCGAGCAGGCCACCATCCCTGGGGGGGCCAGCCATTCCCAATGGGGTCGCAAAATGCGAGTGCCTCATCAATATTAATGAGCCTCGCATTTTGCGACCCATTGGAATGCATAGCAGTGTCTCTGACACTGTTGTACATACTAAATTGCGACTCGCAATTTGAGACTCACAAACGAGCGCAAATTGCGACTCGCAATTTAGTATGGTCGTACATCTGGCCCTTAGAAATTACATTAAAACATATGACAAACATAATCAGCTATTTTTGACCATAGGCCTAGGTCATTGCCTTGCCTGGGTCTCTCCTGTCCCACTCAACTCACCTAATACTACAGTGCTTCTCCAAATACCTTACAGTACACTCCTTATCTTCTTACATCCTTCTAAAAAGTCAAGCTGTTAACTCAAAGTTCCTTTGTCCTCTCTTTAGAGACCAATATATCAGCAGTTTAACTTCGAGTGGAAGCCGTGTCTTTCCTGGACTTGCCCCATGCTCTTCATACATCTTGGGATCGTTTTCGGAAGTTGCATCTTCAGGTGGATGTTGCCTACAGCACTGTTAGGAGGGCTCATAGTCTCTTAAATATCATGGTGGTTTTTGGAAGTTGTGTCTTTGTGGGTGGGTTGCACCTACTCTACTTCATGAGGGCCCATAAACTCTAATATTTCTGGTGGTTTGTGTAAACTGAATCTTTGGGTAAGCTGCACATCCACCACTTCTAGGTGGACCCCACACACTAATAAATCTCTTGGTGCATTTTGAAAAATGCGTTGTTATGTGAATTCTGCCTACATTGCCTCTAACTGGAACCCACAGAACAATCCTAAATTATACATGGCCCCATACAAAGAAGGGAATATCTTTTCACATATGCTGTGCTATCAATGTAGGTGCAGGGCCAAAAAGGAAGCAGTCAGGCTCACTAACTGTGTGCCATATAGAAAGAGGAAGGCAATTAAGGTGCCCCAAAGGAGCTCCCTTGGGGGGAGGGAACGAGGTCTCAGGGACCATGCCAAGCGATCTACCAATTTCCAGGTCCAGGTTCACTCTGAAGCTGACTGCAGGGTGTCTCAGGCCACCGAATAAAACGAGGCAGGTGCCTCTTCATTGCAAGACAGCCCACCAGCTTGATATTTCTGGTCAGTCCGTCATTGATGAGCTGTTCACATTGCAGATCCAAGTTTACACCAGCACCAGGGACAATGCATTTTTTGTTAAAATAGAGCATTATCCTGGAATGCATCAGTGAACCTTGATGAGGGTGGGCCCAGTACAGGTGAAGGCTGTATGCTTTGTTAATGTAATATGGCCCTGGTGGTCTGTAATCAGTAGAGGGAAAATACTCTTTTGGGAGGGCTATATAGATGCTTGAATCTCCTATTGCTTTGAAAGTTATATCTTCCTGTGGGTTTTACCTACTCTGCTTCTTTCTAGATGGATAAACTCTTAAATTTCCTGCTGTGTTTCTTCCTGTTTGTTGCACCTGTTCTGTTTCTACCCATATATTCTTAAATCACATTGTGAAGTTTGAAAGCTGCAATTTCTGGTGGATTGGGTCTAAGCTATTTCTAGGTGGCCCAAGTAAATTCTTAAATCTACTGGTGAATTTGGAGGTTGCATCTTTTAGATGATTGGGCCTAAGCCATTTCTAGGAAAACCTCATAGTCTCTTAAATTTCCTATGAATTTTGGAAGCTGCGTCTTCCTGTGGAATTCACCTACACTGCTTCCAAATAGACCCCTCAGAAGCTTAAACTTCTTGGTTGTTTTTGAAAGATTTGTCTTCACCTGCACTGCACTGATGCTGTTTCAATGTGGACCACAGGTACCTTGTGAGCCACAGAGGTTGATACTCAACAGCATTAGGAGAGGTAGCTGGTTGGTGGACTGTTAATGCCTTGTGATGTAGTGTTCTTTAAAAAGGTGCATTTTCAACTCTTTCTTAAATTGGAGTAGTATTGGGTGGTCTAAAAGGACACATGGATATTGTTGCAGATCCTGGGTCCATAGATAAAAAGGCCTGCTGCCTTGTTTGTTTTATTTTTTACACTTCTTAGTCTACAGGTTGATGATGTCCTGCTGCGGGTGTGCCAGCAACCACCAGAGATGGTGAACTTGCCTGCAGTATAAGCATGGGTGCTGGTCGTGCTAGCTTCGTAAATGATGCTGCTAGTTTTGACAATGGTGTGGGCAGGCAATGAGAGCCAATGCAGTTCCATCAGGATGGAAGTGATGTGATCATATTTCTTCAGGCCCTGGATCAAATGTGCTGGGTGGCCTGTAGGATTTCCTTAACGGATGCCAGTGTGGAGTCCGAGATGCCATGGAGTAAGGTGTTACCAACATCCAGATGCTAGAGTACAAGGTTTGAACAGAAAATATTAAAGTACTTTCTGGAAGGAATGGTTTCTTATAAATGAGAAGGTATACCAGGCTATCTTTGTGTTTTTTGGCAAGGTGTTCCTTGAGGGCAAGATTTGTGTCGAGGGTGAATTCAAGTGACTTGACATTCAGTGAAATTTGGGGTTCAAAGCTATCAAAGTTCATGTCATTGAGTAAGGTTTTTACTGTTTCTTATTTGATATTCTTGGCAAATAACAGGAATTCTGTCTTGGCTAGTTTGAGGGTCTGCACATCATATGTCTGTAAGATGTGCAGGCAGTTTTTGTGGTGTTGGATTTCTGAAGGAGAGGAAACTTTCAGGTAAAGTTTTTTTTTATCATCAGGATATTGGTGAATCATTTTAATGCTGTTATGTGTGAGAAGAGCACCAACTGCCTTCATGTTGACGCTGAAGATGACAGCGCATGGGCGTAGGAAGTGTGGGGGACGTGGGGATTTATCCCCCAGATTTTGGAGTGAGGGGGACACGGGGGACAGGAGTGGGGGGACGAGGGGACAGAAGAACTTTCCTCCTTATCTCCAAAATTTGAACAGCATTAGGAAGTGAAATGTCTACAGATCAAGGCAGTGCTTTTGACTTGCTGACCTGCCACCCCCAGAGAGCACCTTGAAAACGTCCTTTTACAGCTGCTTGCAACCTGCACGGGTGAGAACAAAGGGAGAGGAGGAGAAACATGCATTTGCTGTTTGCATCCTGAGCAGGCTATTGAGAAGGACTGGGATCTTCATGCACCAACCCGCTGGCTGGCTGGCCAAGGATAATCTAGCGCTCAGCCCCTTCTCAGCACTTCCCTATCTGCAACTTGAATTTGAGCCTGCAGGGCAACGAGGAAGCTGCAGCCCTGGTGGTGTTTGTCCCCAGAAGAAGGCATGAGCCAGAACAACAGGTGAGGTGATGACGGGAGCTTAATGAATAACTCAAGCCTCAGTTTATTAAAAAAGAGCCCTGCAAAATGGGGCGAAGAACATCAGGCTGATTGTTTTAGGGAATCCGGCATCAACCTTCCACAGTGCAATGACCAAAGCATATGTCTCTGGCAAGATGGGACAGCAAAATAAATGCCTACTGCTAACATCTGCTGTGGATCTGAAATAAATTGTTAATTAGCATGTCAGCACAGCCAACTCCACTGGTTTTTTTTCAGTTTTATTTCTTTGTTTTGGGGGGGTTTAACAAATGCAACCTTTTTATTACATCTCTTACTCCCTCTCCCACTTTCCCCCTCTGGACCTTAAAACCCCTTTCCTCCTTTTGCTTCTATGCACTCCTGAACCCTAAAACCCCATTCCCACCTTTACTTCTACCCAGCCCTGAACCCTAAAAACCCTTTACCACTACCCACCACTGAAGCCTTAAACCCTATAACCATCCTTTAACGCTACCGGCACGAACCATAAAAAATCTTAACCTCCCTTTACCTCTACCTGCCCCTGAATCCTAAAAAACCCTTACGTCTACCCAACCCTGAAACCTAAAAACCCCTTGGTACCCCTACAATCTTCTCTCCTGAACCTTAAAAATCCCTTTCCTCCCTTTACCTCTACCCAACCCTTAACCTTCAAAAGCCCTTACCTCCCTTTACTACTACCTCCCACTAATTCCTAACATCCCCTTACCTCCCTTTAACCTTACCTGGCCCTAAATACCCCAAAAATCCTTATCACCCTTTACCTCTACCCACTCCTGAACCATAAAACCCTCTTTGCACCCTTTACCTCTTTCCTCCCCTGAACATTAAAAACCCCTTACTGCTATTTTTCTCTACCCGCCACTGAACCTTAAAAACCTGTTACCTCTACCCACCTCTGTATCCTAAAACCCCTCACCTCCCTTTAACTCTATCCACCCCTGAACCCTAGAAACTCCTTACCTTCCTTTCCCTCTACCTGCCCAGAACCCTAAACATCCCTGACTTCTCTTTACTCTACCCACCCGAACCCTAAAATCCCCTTGGCACCTACACCTTTTTCCTCCCCTGAACCCTAAAAACCCCTTTCCTCTTTTTACCACCACCCACCTCTAAACTGTGAAAAACCCTTACTCCCCTTTACCTCTACCCACCCGAACTCTATAAACTCATTACCTTCCTCTACCTCTACCCACTGCTAAAGCCTAAAACCACCTTACCGCCCTTTATCTCTACCCACCCCTGAACCCTAAAAACCTCTTACCTCTCTTTACTTCTACAAGTCCTGAACCATAAAAACACCTTACCTCCCTTTACCCACCCCTGAACCCTAAAAACCCTTTACCACTTCTTGCCCCTGAATCCTACAAAAAGTCTTACCTCCCTTTACCACTACCTGCTTCTAATCCCTAAAACCCCTATGTCAAAAATCATCTGAGGGGGGTAAGTACCCACCTCACATATTAATCACAATTCTTGTCAGGATAAATCACTAAAATCACTAATTACACCTGAGGTCACCCTTTGTTTGCTATTGCACAGAGCAGATGGGCTTAACTTAGAGGCAAGGTGTAAAGTATTTAAGCAGTACTAAAACAGTAATAAAGTTGAAATGCAAAACAATAAAAATCCCAAAATGAATTGGAAAAATAGAGTAAAGTTTAATAAACAAAAATACTACCACATGACGAAAAACCCAATAAGGAAAACCAAAGTTATGAATTTTTAAAGTTTTAAGTAAAAATAGTACCAAGAAGCTCAAAGTGCCAATGAATGTCAATGATCGTGGTAGCCAGGGACCTAGGCGCAATTTGACGCGGACCGCAATTGAACACAGGTCAGATGCACCAACCAGGTCAGTCCTGTCAAAGATTTTATCTTCTGACTTTAATCTTTCAAGTCCCAGTCCACCACAGGAGTACACTTCTAAATCCCCCCAGGGAAGTCACCTAAAGATTCACTAGGTGGCGAGCAGAGACCACTCCAGGTTGAGATGCCGCTAATCAGTTGGTCAGTTGCAGGAAAGGCCTAATGTAGCTTGCTGCATCTCTGTAGCTTGAACAGGAGGTCAGCCTTATGACCCTTGGAGTCCACCTCTTTGTATTGGTACAAGAGGGAGCAGGTGCATACTTTAGGGCTCTTCTCAGGTCTCAGACAGCAGGTTCAACCCTCTTCTGATCTTCCACAGGTCAAGGAGTGTTCTGAAGTAGGTTGTGAGCGAATTCACGTTTATGCCAGACTCAAGCTTGTGGGTGAGAATGATCCCAGGGGATGCCCTAACAAATGAGGTAAGGTTCCCAGGGCTAATCCTATCAACTTTGGGCATTTTCAAGATGGCTGATATCTTTGGCCACACTTAACGTGGGCTCTGAGGTCTGGGGGTGTGTGTAGTACTCCATCAAACACAGAGACCTAAGTCTGGTAAAATTAAAGCTGAGCTTTCAACACCAAGACAGTAGATACACACAACATGTTTTGGCATTCTGTTTCCCTTCTTTGCAGTGCACCCCAAATGTTATATGTTAAACTCCAGCAGACCTGTCAAGCAGGAAGTGACATTCAGGCAAGACTTGACACTCCAATGTCAATGAGGATTCTCACAGCTTCACCCCCATGGTCTATTTAAGCCACTTCTGGGGCAGCTCTCTGTTGCCTGGCTGACTAGAAGGACAAGAAGGAAGGCAGTCCCAGTTGTGAGCTACAACTGCCTTTGACAGTGGAGGACCCTGATAAAATATTTATTAAGGTCCTTACACGGCCAACCCTAGGAAGTGTACCCAGAGACTGAATACAGCCCTCAGGCAATCCCATCAAGGGGAAGATAACACTTCCCCACACCCAAGGCTCATTGTTCCTGTCTTGGGAGCAGTACACTCCTCACCACAGGGGAGCCACAAGCTGCCAGGTAACTGTTGAATACTCACAGAAAGGCCCCCAGAAGCTTTAGGCGGGCAAAATATAATTTTGCAAAATTACCTTTTTCATACTAGTTTGAAAATATTCCACGACCATTTAATTGGATTTTTGGTTTAACTATTAAAAATATTTCTGTAGCTATTACCAATCTGAAATTAGCATTATAAGGTGTTATAATGTAATCCTGTGTTTCTTTTAGGAAGTAACTAGCCTTGCTACAGAGAAAATAGCTTTTATGATTTTTCGCTGTAAGGACATATGGAATACTGAACTTCTACATGTCCTACTTTTAAATACCATGCACCATACCCTATGGGCAATAAGGCTTACCTAAGGGTGACCTATTAATATTTAAAAAGATGGGTTAGGCCTGCTAAAAGGGTTTAGTTTGACAGGCCATATTGGCAGTTTAAAACAGCACAACCAGGCTTCAGTGGCAAGCCTGGAAGCATGCTTTACTCTGTCACTACAGTAGTTATCACAATGAGTGCTGCAGCCCACTGGTGACATTTAACTTACATGCCCTAGATAAACTGTGGGTACAGTATATTAGGGACTTATAAGTAAGGTAAATATTCCAATCAGGAGTGTACCAATTTAACCATGTTGAAAGAATGAGCACAAGCATTTTATCAATGTTTATCAGGGGTAAAGTGCACAGATTTGAATAGGCAATAAAAATAAATTTCTGCAAAAAGGCCAAAAAGAAAATTGGGGTGGTCCTGCAGAAAGGGCAAATTTCCAACACCTCTTACTCCTTTTACCTCTACATGCCAATTGAAACCTAAAATACCCTTACCACCATTTATCACTACCCACAACTAAACTCTAAAACCCCTTTAAAACCCTTAGTATCTGGTAGCCTTAGCCATGTCTGAATGCTAAAAGCACCTTTACAGGTCTTAGTATCCTCTTTTTAATGCAAACCTGCACTCTAAAACCTCTTTAAAACCCTTAACACCCAGAACCCTTATAAATAGAAACATGTTTTTCACATTTAATGTAATTACTTTACAGAATGTAGATAACTTGTAAATGACAATAAAACAGACTTTCAAACTGTGATTGCAATTTCTATTTATCTTCAAAAGTATGTGACTGTATACATTTATCAGAATCAGCGGCCCACGGGCAATTTGTATAGGGCCAATCGAAAGTCCCCAAGGCTGTCCCTGTCCCCCCCAGAAATTGAGTGTCTCCAACACCCCTGTCACAGGGGGCAGTATGAAACCCTTCACAGGTGACAGGGATCTTTTGGGACCAGGATTTAGAGCCAGTGTCTACCTTATTTTTCATCTTTGGCATGCGGATTCAGGTTAGTGAGCTTTCAAGGATGAATGTAATGATCGGTTTTACCTTGTAAATGAGTGGAAAAAAAGACTTTGCCCAACCCTACTTGAGGCACATGTTATGAATAGTTCTAGACTTGCGGATTAGTGAGGCACATATGTCTGCTCTCCAAACTAGCCCAGGGCAGCACCTACAGGAAGTTTAATTACACTGCAAACTATATAGGCCCCAGGAGGAAAGTCGGCAGTGGCAGATTGAGTACTTGGATGGAGATTAGCCTCGGGATTACAAACAAACTTCACTTCTTCAGAACCAATATGTACATAACAATTAATACACATTGGAATTCATGGTGCAGTGTAAATATGAGAATAGTGGCATGCAACCAAATACCCATAGCTTCATGATTCTGAAAGCATCTGATGTGGTAGTGCAGCATGCAGTTACTCCTGAAAGAACAACAACACGCTTAATGTTTGGCCCAATTGGGAAAATGATCTATGCAGACAATGCATGCTAACACTTGCATTTTATGATATATTATAGTGCATTTGTGAAGCACTTATGCCACACCAGTGCCCCTTAAAATCGCAGGAAAACATAAAATGTATTTAACATTGAAGACAGAGGAGCCTCATTGTCTGATTAGGGTATCACATGTAATGCTACATATGTTATGTTGAGTAAATATGTTTTATGTTATGTTATACTTTTAATTTCAAGTGCAATATCATAGGCCATGATATATGAAGTTTACCAATTAGGAAGGAGTGCAGGGAAACACCCATGGTGTGAAGGCACATTCGTAATAAGCTGTGCTTTTATTGAGGAGAGTCTCAGTACATGCAATCATGCATGCCTTCCACCTGTGCTCCACAACTTCCCTTTGCACATGTGTTCTCTCTCTGACATGATGGGACTTGCCTTGGCCTAATGGTGGTAAGTCTTCATATAACGTAGGCATCCATGACATGATGGTAC
The DNA here is from genome assembly GCA_963921515.1 of Calotriton arnoldi. Lineage (NCBI taxonomy): Eukaryota > Metazoa > Chordata > Amphibia > Caudata > Salamandridae > Calotriton > Calotriton arnoldi. The sequence goes on along the minus strand of CAWUFW010012679.1, from coordinate 289,391 downwards.
TAATTTACCACATAATAATGGCATTAGCATAATAATGAGGCAATTGTTAGCACATTATGGACATCGCTGGCATAATGATTCCTGCTCTTTGCAGACTGGTGGTCCTGCCATCTGTGGCCTGATGGAAATGGCTTTTGTTTAATGTTGGATCTGGTTTCAAAAGGGTATTTCTTAAAATACCAGTTGCAAATAGGTGAAGATGCGAATTGTGAATTGATGACCAAAACATCTGTAACGCACTCTATTGAAAATCTGGGAGACCTAGGAGTTTCCCCCTATTTAACTAACATTTCAGACACGAGAATGAGACACCAGATGTTACGGATTGGCATTGGTGGGAATCTCTTTTCACTGGAATAGAATTCACCAAATTATGGCCTTTGCCCGTGTGCTCTTGGTGTGAAACAGTCTACATCTCATTTACTTCTGGGCTGTTTACATTTCAAAGATTTAAGAAAATAGATACTTCACCCCATTTTTAAAAGGTACAGAGTCTATTCAAGGTCAGAAGCACAGAGCACTTTATTCGAAATGAAGAATTTTGATGTTACTGTTGCTCGTTCAAGGTTTAAGAATGCTATTCAGAAAACCTAAAACTATAGCAAACGAAGATTTTGTGGTATTTAATGTTCCAAATTTGAATTACTCCCTCTTGTATTTATGGACGAGATGCTTGGAGATCATTTTATCAGTTGTCTTATGGGGTTGATAAGCCTTGAATCTCTCTTTAGAGTTCAGACCGAAGGACCTCTCTCTATGGCCCTATATCGTAGTTTTACATTAGATTTTATATGCTTGGTTTTTAGATCTACTTCTGGCCTATTTTACAAAAGATCAATGGGTACTCAGTATAGAGCTCTTTCTTGGATTGGTGGAATCATTAAAGATGCTTTGAAAGGAATGCAATCTAGTGCTTAATCTTATGATGTGATTATCTAACAAAAGATAATTGGGTACTGTGGCACAATGCACTGTTTTGGGTTGGTGAGATTGTTAAAGATGGTCTGTAGCGAACGTGTTCAAGTGTGTAATCATATGAAGTCTACAAATAGTAGTAATTGCACTTTTCTTAGGAATTTCTCCAAGCTTTTTATGAATTTTGTCGGTCTACATGTGACTTTATAAATATTGATTTATTATTTCTATAAGATGAATTCTTGGACATAAAAGAATGTATAGGACTGAACAACAACTGTTCCTTTGCATCCCGCTCTTCATGGCAAGTCATACCCCTAGCTGAGTAAATATTTTAAGAAGTCTCATTCTTTCACATGTCCATGCACTAAGTCATCAGTTTACCATGCACATACTTATGGAACAATCCATGAACACTCAACCATCATCCATCCATAGAGTCATCCTTTCCTTCAGCCATCTATCCATGAAATCAATCACCCTTTCATGTATGCATTTATGGATGTGGTTTTTGTATAGCATGAATATAAACCGAAAGGCACCAGAGTGCCACGCGGGCCAAAGACAAAGCTACTGTCAACCAGTGATAAGAAGAGTAGCTGGGTTCTGAGAGAGTGCTCTTATTACATTTTGATGTAGCAGTATATAAAGAGACGTCTCTTCAGCTTTTTCCAAAACTAGAGCATAGTTTGGGTGCACCTAATAGATATGGGAATGTTCGTCTTCATTTCCAGTATGATGGCATCCCAGCTGCAGGTGTGCCAGGAGCTACTGGAAGTGGTGAGCTTATCAGCCAAATAGCCAGATTGCCGGTCTAGTTTGCTTTGTAGATAATGCTTATAGTTTGAAAATTGTGTGGACCACCATGGGAAACTATTATGGTTCATGCTGGGTAGGGGAAATGTTTTCATAAGGGGGCTCACGTGAAGTCTGGGGGGGGGTCATGGATCAGAAGTGAGGGTAGAAGGACTTGAACAAACATTTTACAGTTGCTTTCTTGGAGGAATAGCACCAACAGCACCCAATACCCCACTCTCTGACACTCACACAGTACTGCAACCAACCAAACAACACTCCACACTTGCATGCATTCTCCTCAACACCAGCTCACTCATCAAACATGCCACAGAGACCTGGGACCTGCTGCATGACAATGCCCCTGACCTGCTTTTTCTCAGGGAAACCTTTCTGTATCCTGCATTTATACCTGACATTGCCACAGCTGTCCCCCATTGGTACAAGAATGCCAGGCAAGACAGACATCACAAGCGCAGAGGTGGAATCGCCATCATCCACAAGAACACCATCAGCTGCACCACATCCATGGATGCGTCATCCTCAAACATGGAACGCCTGTCGTTCAAGCTCCATGTCACAGCCAACTCCAGCCTAAGCAGCACTTTCATCTACAGACCACCGGGATAGTGCCCCAACATCACCACGACACCATCACGTACTTCGTCCCACCACTCGCCCTCGATGCTAGCAATTGCATCCTACTTGGAGACCTAAACTTCCACGTGGAAGACCACAACAATCCTAACTCAAAAGCACTCATTGAAGACCTTGAAATCCTCGGCCTCACTCAATGAATAAAGGGACCTACCCGCGTTGCCGGACGCCTTCTGGATCCTATTTGTGCCAACTTTGGGAACATCCACACCAGTTTCCTGGACAGACCACACCCTCATCAAGCTCCGTATCCCTGTCCCAGTCTATCGCACACACAGCACCACCAGACCAGCCTGCCAAAACTGGAACATCATCACTGACAAGCACTGGAACACTGATCTCAACACCCACCGACTCAAAACACAGCAACAGCCTCCACAAAGCCATCAAGAATTTTAACAATTGGATCACATCCTGCGCTGAATCCCTGGCCCCCCTCAATCACACAGAAATGCAACAAAATCTAGAGCCCAGGTCAGTTGGTACTCGGAGGAACTTAGACTGATGAAATGCCACTGGAGCACAAATGGAGAATGAGCCAGAACAATGCAGACTGCAGCAATTCAATCTGCCCTGAGACTACCACCAAATGATCCAAACCACCAAACACACCACTCTGGAAGACCACATCAATGCCAACACTAACAGAAGCCAAGAAATCTTCACAACTGTGAAAAGATTCCCCACAGCATTGGCCTCCAACTTGATCATTCCCTTGTAAGATCTCTGCAACAATCTCTCTCAATTCTTCAGCAACAAAATCACCACTATTTACAGCCATTTAAGCCTGCAACTGGACCCAACAGATCTTGCCAAATGCTTCCTGACCAAAGAACCAATGCTAACCAAATGGCCTGTCATCACCCCAGAAGAAATCGTCCCCACTGTGAAGTCCATCCACTCAGGGGACCAATCGATCCCCTGCCCCATCACACCTACTCCAGAGGATTGCGCCATGCTAACATAAGTTCTGAATGCCTACACCTCTTCAATGACCTTCCCAGATACTTGGAAACATGCAGCTGTCCTCCCATTGCTAAAGAAACCCTTTGCAGACTCTTCAATACCCACCAACTACAGACCGATCTCCCACTACCATTTCCGGCCAAGGTCTTAGAGAAAATCATCTAAAGACAGCTCACCAAATACCTCAACAATCACCAGCTCAACCACAATACTCTGACCCAACTTCAGCATGGAAACGTCCCTAATTGCTGCCTTCGGATAACATCTACATGACTCAGGACAGAGGAGACACAGCAGCCCTTATCCTTCTGGATCTCTCCTCAGCATTTAACACAGTCTCCCACACCATCCTCATCCAACGCCTACACAACATTAGAATCCAAGGAAATGTCCTCAGATAGTTCTACTCCTTCCTGACAGGAAGGACCCAGTCATTCAGCTAGTCAGCGTTGCACCGTACACCTCAGATGGAGTTCGGCAAGGATCCTCCCTGAGCCAGACACTCTTCAACACATACATGATCCATGTATCCAGCATCATCTGCTGTCATAATATCAATTTCCTCTCCTATGCGGAAGACACACAACTCATTCTCTCCCTCACGGATAAGCCACTCAGTGTCCGGATCAAGTTCAATGTCTGCATGACTAAAATCGGCCACTGAATGAATATCAATTGTCTAAAGCTGCACACTGACAAGACCAAAATCCTGATCTTCAGAAAGAGCACATCACCATGTGACTCCACCTGGTGGCCAACAGAGCTATGATGTACACCAACCCCTCTCCACCTATGTCAAGAACCTCAGGATCTTCATCAATAGCAAACTCTTTTGCAGAGAAAGCTGGCACCATGCCATCTAGTTTATCTTCACAATATGTTCCTTAAGTAGGAGCTCAGTGTCCAGGGTGAGCTCTAGTGACTTGGAGTTGGAAGAAACTTGATTTTAAATCTATCCAGGTTCATGTCATTGGGAGCGTTTTGGACCACTGGTTTCTTTTTTGTTCTTGGTGAATAGCAGAAATTCGGTTTTCACTGAAGAAGTTGATTGCATTGCACTAGTCTGTGGAGTGAGGGATAGAAGGGTCCGCAGGGGGTTGATGCAGTGCTTCGTTGCCTTTGAGAGGCTTTAGCTTCTGTTAGCAGGTTCTTTGATGTGGTGTTATAGTTCTTAGCTTTGGCTGATGTTAAGAGGTTTCTATGTTTTGTGAAGTGGGACTTCCTTAGCATATAGCTGAAGAGTTCAGCTGGAACCTTTAGGTTTTTGTTGTAGTGACGGCGTTAAAATGATCTTCATGAAATTTGTTTTTTTAAATGGTGTTCACATTAGAGTGAGAGTAGGGCATAGATGCCAGACAGAAGCCATCTGAAAGCTCAGCTCACTGAGGGCTCAAAAGTCCAGGAGGACCTCAGGATTGATCTGGCATCAGGCATGAGCCTGGTTCGAGCTTTCAGTGGTTCTCCCACCTCTATCTTCAAGGCACTCATGCATCCCTAAAATTTGGAAAGCAACTGACTCCACTAAAGTATTGAAGAAGAATTGATGAAAATTGAAAATTAAAAATGTTCATTGCTAGATTGATATAACAAATTTATTAAATGGAAAAGTTGAAGCAGATCAGACTATGAATCTGTCAAAAAATGGGCCGCAATCAGCTTTGTTACACTTCATAAGTGCAGTTGATTAAATAATTCTGTAAACTACAGGTAAATACTGTGAGTAGTTATATACGATATGTATACATTTGTAATAAAAAGTATGTAAAGCCCTAATCTAAACCTCATGTTCACCTGCCATCAAGAGGATCCCTGTCCATTTAGAAAGGTTAGGGACTGCTGCGCAAACATGGCTCACTATATGACAGAGTTCAATAATAGCTTTAGGGAGTACACCGGATATTCTGCAGTACATAAGGGTTATGTCTCTACTAAAGAAATCACCTTGGAGCCTTTGGAAGTTAAGCACTATAGCTCTGTTTAAAATATTCTGGTATAGCTTAACATTCTTGAAAAGGACACCAAAATCCAACTTCAGGACTTAACAAACATTCTGTGTGAGTGGCAATGTGGGTTTGATACCAATCGGGGAAAAGAGACAGCTCTCATTGTACAGGCCAATGTTAGGAACATAATAGGAATCAGGGACATGGCCCTGTAAAAGTTGCTAGATCTCCTCACTGGTTTCAACAGCTTTGCCCATTCTAGACTCCTGGAGAGAATGAAGAAAATGGCAGGTCTTTTCTAACTAATCAGTAAATGTTTTGATTAGTTAATAAGCTATGAGCAAGTGAGAGTATGCATCGGTGAAGATAGGGCTCCATCAGCCTCTTGTATAGTGTTTGAAAGGGGTCTTGATTGTAGCTGCTCAAGAAGTCTTTGTGAACTATGCAGATGTCACTCAGACAGGTTATCAACTTACAAAAGACACTGTTACAGGTTATAATAAATTGAAGGAACGTGTGCTCAAAAATCTGTACCTGCATGGACAAAATGTGGCTGAAACCTAATGAGTCCAATACAGAATTCCTACTATTAGGTACAAATGTGTGGCTAAAAAAGATAGAGCTCTGTATATTTCCATTAACCTAGGTGACTGTAAGATGAAATTAAGAAAAATGTCTGACGTTAGATTTGATTCTTCCTGCTGTTTGGACAACCAAAAGTGCCATTTCTTAGATAAACCATATTTTTGGCAAGGTTGACAGGGTCATTTTGGGGGCAAGCTGTCAATTCACTTCAACAGCTACCTCTAAGGCTGTAGAGGAAAAAGTACAGGTTTTGCAACACAGAGGGACTTTTTTTAAATGTATTTGTGAAGTGCAAAAAGTTGACCACAGGCATCCTTGCAACAAACCTTCTACTCAAAGAGAGAGAAGCAAAAGTTAAAGGAGAAAAAAAGAAGTAGAGAGAACAGGAGGAATGCCTCAACAGAATAGGTAAGCTTTCAATGTGTTTGTGGAAGGCAAGAGAGAGAGATAGCCTGGTGAAGGTCCAGAGGGTGGGACATTTCAGAATTTGAAACTTTAGCTCCTGAAGGAGAGACCTTTCATTGGGCCTTGAGGAAGAGATGGACTGAAAACAGCGAGACTTAAGAGATTTCAGAAGGCAAAAGCGTGGGATAGAAGAATACAAAAGCTTGTAGGCCTCTTGATAGTAAGCTCTTTAGACCAGGCAGAAGACCTTGAAGTGGATGCATTGTTTAACCGGTAGATGGTGCAGGGTGCAATTGTCAGGAAACATGAACCTGTGCCAAGACTTCCACGGGAGCAGAAGATAATTCATCAAGTCCAAAACTCTACTGTAAGCAACATCCAATAAGATCTGTTACTCAAAATAAAGAGGGGGAAAGGGGATTAGGATAAAAGAGAGACTGGCACTGAATGGTGCCACTTCCTTGTGCTACTTCTACTGGTATCTATCTCTTCTATCTGGAATCGAGTTAGATAGTTTTCTACGGCACCTGTTAGCAGAAAGCACAATATGTAACTTTTATGTATTAACACTCTTACTTCTGTTACTTTCAATTATTCAAATTCTCTTTTATGATACATTTAATCTCTCTAAATACTTTACTTAGTCAGTGGGTTAGCTGCTCTATTGTAGGTTTTTCTTTTAGAATTATAGGTCTTATGAAACGATAACTGATGATAGGTGTATGCACAAGGATTCAGTGTTAGAGTTCGACTAATATATAAATATATAAATAAATATATATATATATTAAATATATATATATATATATACATATATATATATATATATATGTGGCCTCCAATGTGATCATGTAGTTCGGCGCGCTCACCAGCTGGAGCTCTGCAAAGGGGCCGGATCCTGGCCCAAAGCAATTTTTTCAACAAAGGACGCGCCACTCCAGAACTGGTTTTCTGCACAATTTATTCTTGGCAACTGCCAAGAATAAATTGTGCAGAAAACCAGTTCTGCAGTGCCGCGTCCTTTGTTGAAAAAAATATATATATATATATATATATGGACATCGAGAAAGGCTAGTACGCCGAAATGCGTCTGTCGGTGCGGGGGGTCCGCACATTAAAGAATTGTAGAAAAACAGCAACCCGTGAGTGCGTCCGTTTTTGGTCCGAATTGTGCCGAAGTGGAGAAATATATATATATATATATATATATCTTAAAGTCCTTTTATCACTGGAAGTTTACATAGTTTCCACTAGCTCTTGTTCATAACCAAAATTTTGCTGATTCAAATAGTTCATCATAAGAAAATTTCAACTTGCAACTTTTGCCTCTTCTTTATTAACTTTTCAAAAAGAGTGGCTTTTAGTATTTCTCTAGCAGGAAGCCACTGGACTAGTTTGAGAGTTTGTATTTTTAATATGGTCACAGATCCAATGAAATTATGTCAAATGTGAATTCAGAGTTCCTTCTAGTACAATAGTTCTTATTAAACTTACTGACGTACAAATTCCTTTCTGAGGTCTTGAGGAAAACGAAAATATCCCACTGGGACACTACTCATGGAGCCGCCGTCATGTTTTAGCAAACAAGGCTTCTGCACAGGCGCCCAAAATCTCTCAATAATAATCATCTCCAACTAAAATTCACTTACACAATGAGCAAACTAGAAATAGAGTATTTGGATATCCGTGTTTATATTCAGAATGATAAAATCTGCACTACTCTATTTCGAAAGCCAACGGCCTACAATAGCATTCTTGCGGCAAACAGTGCTCATCCTAAGTGTCTCAAGTGGAGTGTGCCCTATGGTGAGTTCCTGCGGGCTCGCAGGAACTGTTCAGTAGAATCTGAATTTCTAAAACAGGTAGATCAGATGTACGCTAGATTTTTGAGACGAGGATATCCGGGAGCAGTATTAGAAAATGCCAAGCTCAGAGCGATGGAAAAGAACAGGGAACTTCTATTGCACCCAAAGAATCCAGAAGATAACAAGGGCAACAATCAAGCTGGCCTTAGATTCATTACACAATTCAATACGTCAAGTGGAATCATAAGGGACACAATGCAAAACCATTGGAAAATACTAAGGAAGGACGAAGATTTGAGAGAAGGCACCACGGATCATTTGAATATAACATATATAAAAGCACCATCACTAGCGGACTTACTGACACAGAGTTATTTTCAGAGGATAGGGCAAGGTGAAGGGGGATTTGAATGGCTTAGAACAAAGGGTTTCTTTAAGTGACAGAAACGTAAAGCGTGTCAGAATGGACAAAATTGTAAAGACATAACAACTTTCAGCGGGGAGAAAAAAGTAATCAGAGAGAGGATCCTATGTGAGACGACTCAAGTGGTGTATGTCTTACAGTGCAAATGTGGGAAACGCTACATTGGCAGCACCATCAATAAACTGAAATCACGCATCCTGCAACATCTGAGAGCCATCACCAATAGAGACTATACATGTGCCATGGCTAAGCACATCTGGAAGGACCATGGAGGGGATCTCAGCAAGTTTTCTTTCTTTGGGATTGAACACATCCCATTGAAAATCAGAGGTGGTAACCGTGAACTCAGCTTGAGAAAAACAGAATCCAGATGGATTATCACCATTGGAACAGAGATCCCATGGGGCCTCAATGTGGATGTGAAATTGTACACTTTTAAATGAATTCTCCTAATGAACAGCAAAAACCTTTATGGCCCCTGATGACTGACCATTCATATTATCCTCCCTCAATATTGAATAAGATGTTATTCAACTCAGCCAATATGTTAAGAAAGTTAAACAGAGGTAATGTTATACAGGGTCAGGGTGTGCTTTAGAACAGTACCAAGAATGTTTACTTTATACGAGAGATAATGTTTGATGCGAATATGGGCATTTTTGTGGTTTTTATGATGTCTAACGTATTCAGTGGGGTGTTTGAAAGTGCAGAATATGAGGTTTTTTAAACTAATGAATGGGGATGAAAATATGCAAAAGCTCCTTGATTATATATTTTCTAGCTTTGGATAAAATCATTTGAGTCTAAATAGACTACACTTGCACCTTACATAGAGAAGTATATTTATTGTAAAGAACAGACTGCACTCACACTTTATGTAGAGGAGTATATCCAGTGTGATTATTGGATATTTGTAATGGCGTTCTGCTTCTTTTGCACAGTGGTACAAAATATCATTTGCACTTTATATGTCATCATTTCAGGCATATGTTGACTATAAGTTTTGCACTTTATATAAAGAACAGATGGTATTTTGCAATGGAGTAGTTAGACAAGAATATTTGCTCGTATATGGGAGTTCTTGTTATTCACTCTATACTCTAGTAAGTCGAGAGCATACATTACGAGTTTTACACAATAGTAATAACTTATAATAATTTTTAACCAAGACAAAAGTATGATTTACAACTGAGGAGAATGCTTTCTTAGAATATAACAATGAATAATCTGAGTGAAAAATGTTGTTTTGATTCACAATCTAATGGTGCAGTGCTATTACAGTTTATCCAACCCTTCCTGACTCTTTTACTTCTTCTCCATGCACTGTTACTGTGTAGTCTACAGCAGGGTACTTCACCGTATGAACAACAAGAACAAACAGGCATACACTCATTGTAAATGGTATACAATATGTTGCAGTGCTATTGTAGTTTATCAAATTCTCCCCGATTCTTTTACCTCTTCTCTATGTACTGTTATTGTGTAGTTTATGACAGGGTACTTCACCACATGAACAACAAAAACAACAGCAATATATCTATTGTAAATGATATACAATATATTGCACCCCTTGTTCTGAGTTTGCGCAAACACAGTAAAATGATTAGACTCATTAATCACAAATGACTTTCAATTCACATATTGGGTATAATGAGAACTGAGACCCTAGACCTGTATATTTATTTATTTTATTTATTTATAAAGTTTTATAGAGCGCGAACTTGATCCTAGAGGGTATCAGAGCACTTTACATTTAGGATTGTTGCGTTAAAAGTTACATCAGTTACAAGAGCATAGTAAGGTACAGTACAAAAAAACAATGTTGCGAGAATTCGTAGGAGGGAGTCGAGGAAGGAGTCATAGCAGGGAGACGAGGAAGAACTGTGCCCAATGTCCGGCTGGGTAGGTAACGGTCGAGGGGGAAACCAGGGCCAATCTCCTCAATAGCTGTCTAGCAGCTCCACCGGGCATCAGCCATGCTGCTCAGGTCTCAGCGTTCAGGAAAAACAGTTTTGAGTTGATTTGAAAAGTTTTATATAGCGCTGTTTAGACCCGGAGGTATCAGAGCGCTTTACCAGAGGATTGTTGCATTACAAGGTACATCTAAAAAGTTTTATATAGCGCTGGCTAGACCCGGAGGTATCAGAGCGCTTTACCAGACAATCGTTGCGTTACAAGTTACATCAGTTGCAATAGCGTAGTAAGGTACAGTAAACAAAAACGAAGTTGCGAGAATTCGTAGGAAAGGAGGGGAGGAAGGAGCCATAGCAGGGAGACGAGGAAGAACTGTGCCCAATGTCCGGCTGGGTAGGTGATGGTCGAGGGGGAAACCAGGGCCAATCTCCTCAATAGCTGTCTAGCAGCTCCACCGGGCATCAGCCATGTAGCTCAGGTCTCAGCGTTCAGGAAAAACAGTTTTGAATAGATACATAGGCTACAGTAGCATAATCAAGTAGTGGAAGAGCATGTCCCCACTAGAGGAAAGAGGTAAAAGAAGGGAGGGGGAGTATAAAACAATCCAGAGAAGGAGCTGGGGCTGCCATTTAGGCTGCTGAGAAAGCGAAGGCAGAGGCGGCGCCGCCATTTTAAGGACAGGCACGTTAAGTCCTGGGGGGTCAGCGCCACCAGTGGCGCCGGCAGTACTCTCAGTAGCCATCTCAGTGGGTTGCCGGTTGTCTTCCATTGCAAGAACCTCAAAGGGCAGTGTTTTCTGCTTCAAATTCCAACGCACCATCCACAACTGACGCAGAATGCTCCAGCCAGACTGCCGTGTTGCACTGGGTATTATACAAGCGAGTCGCCAGATTTCCCCTCCCCGCTTCTCTCACTTTGCTTACACAGGTAAGTGGTGGGGCTGTGCTCAGATCTGATATTAGCTCACGAAGGCAGGCATGCGTTCCTTGACTGCATAGGCCCAGACTGGTAATATCCTGACTCTTCCGCCAGCTGGGCAACCCTCTACCCAGATTTCCTCGCCTTCTCATAGGATCTGAGGCCCCTCCAGTGTCTTGCTGACAGATTGAGGGAGGAGAGCACTCACCAGTTCGTATTGCGGCGCGAGAATACTGCGTGTCCGTGCTCCTGTGCCCAGTGACTGTAGGCCCCTAAGTGTTGTTCGCACTGTTCACTGCAGGCGCTGCTCTCAGATGTGTGGGGTCTCGCCTGCACGTCCCCTGGGGGAACAATGCCTGTTATCCAATTATCCAGGTGTAGGAGCCCATGTGACAAGGAAGCAAAGGGTCAGAAAAAGAGTTCCAGTTTATTCTGCACTCAACAACGTGCAGTGTTGAGCTGGTAAATTGACCCCCAGTGCCCCCCATATGCCGATGCAGGCCAGGCCGCGCGCCGTGGTAGATCCCTACAGGGGGCCCAGTACATGCGGGGACGGCAGCGTAGGCTCTCCACACGGTGCCGTAACCACAGAGCACATCATGCAGGAGCCGCGCCCGGCCCGTACCTCAATCAATGTATATGTTTTGTATGTCGTAGAATATTGTGAAACTCCATGTGGCAAATGTTCCGCTTTAGAATATTGTGATCATGTGATTGGGGGGCGGGGCCTAGCCCTTTATCAGACATTCTGCACTTTGACTCTATGACCCAGACGAAGGTCGTTGGCCGAAACGCGTAGGTCGTTTTGTCTTGAATGCCCTTGCACTTTGCTGGTGATAATTGAAAAATAAATAAAGAGAACAAACCTTGTCGAAACTCCCTAGTTGCGTTGGTGCCGTCTTCCTGAGCTTCTGTCCGGTCACAGTAGTGGCTAGTACAGAGGGCTGGCATTGGGAACTATATATATATATATATATATATATATATATATATATATATATATATGTCAGGAATCCTTGTCTGCCTGCTTGCCTGCTTGCGTCTCCTTCGTGGAGAGAAAACGAGAGTGGACCCAAGTTTGGTGCATAAAGTGTTTATTTTGCGCTCACACCAAAGCCTCCATAACGCGTTTCGGCCGTTACCAGCCTTGATCACATGACAACGCTGAATGGTTGGATCCCCCAATTTAAAGTGACAGTGCTCAGTTGCCAATATGCAGGACATAGATAACAGACTACCATCATAGTAAATGCTTGCATAAATGCATTATAATAACAAGTTTAAATACAAAGGAAAACAACATATTGTGCACCATTAAAATTCCGTTTCATGATTTTACAAATGGCTCCAGTTCATGTTGTATCTGATGGCCTGTTGGAAGATAGCTTCCCTAATTATTATTTTTTCCACCATCCTTGCATATTTGGCTATATACAATAAAGTGACAATTGCTACAATCCTCCCTATAGTGCAAATATACATAAAGTGCTTAAAGCCGTGAATCCAATGTTGATAGCGGCCTGTATTAATGACATAATGCCATTCTACCTCATCAATAGATAAATGCATAAATTTGTAAAGTGCAAGAAAGTGCAAAAAAGGTTAAAAGCTTGGCAATAAATCTTATTACGACAGTTGATTCCCACTCATGTAAATACAAATGTATAAATATATTAAACCATATATAAATATAAGTATAAATACACTCAAACTGTCTAAAATTCGATAAAAATTATTCAAAATGTTACCTGATAGGATTTATATATTTAACTAAAGGGAATCTAAAATTGTGTATTACATCCAGTATTCTGTATAGGCTTTATGATAAAAATAATCATCTAAAATGCCATTATACATTTCATCTCTAATACTGGCAGAGGTACATATAGGGCTAGTGGCATGACAGTATATCTTGTTTAAACAGTTGATTCCCACAAATGCAATTACAAATGTATAAATATATTGAATCATATATAAATATAAATATAAATATAAATACACTCCAACTGTCTAAAATCCGATAAAATTATTCCAAATGTTAATAATAAAATGTATATGTTTCAGAAATTGCATATTTCATCCAGTATTGTATATATGTGTTAAAAAACAATATAATCATCTAAAATTGCACTATACGTTTTGTCACCAAATCCGGAAGAAGCTAAAGTCAAAATTAATCAGTGTGGGGAACCTGTGATGCCTTGCTGCTGTCACCAGAATCGCTCCTATCATAAGTGTGTGTTATGTGCATAAGTATACTCTCTCTGGACCAAGAAAATCCCATCATGGTTACAGTTATAATCCTATCTCATTCTACAAATATGTGTGCAGATCTTCGCTCGTGTTAAGGCCCCCCGGATGCTTCGTATCTAACTCAAGTATATATCGAGTTTCCAGACGTCTAAGCTTAGCCTCCCTGTTGCCACCTCTTTTTTGCGGTGGTATTGCATCTATAACGTAGTACTTCAGATGTTTAAGACTACTGTTATGACATTCCTTAAAATGTCTTGCAACAGGGTAGCTCGAGTCGTTATTGACAATGGCACTGGTGTGCTGCAAGATCCTCTTGTGTGCAGCCAACTTAGTACTGCCGACATATAAGAGATTGCAACTACACTCTAAAACATAAACCGCATAATCAGTTTTGCAAGTCAAATGTTGGTTAATCTCATGTGTACGGTTGTTAAAAGCTGTTTGGTATGTGGCCTTATTTTTACCATACTGGCAGGCTTTACAGATGGAGCACTTATAAAAACCTTTTCTAGCTGTAAGCCACATCCCTACATCTTGATCCTCTCGGCTAATCTAAACTAATGCATTGCCCATTGATGCTGTTTTTCTGTATGCTATGGCAGGTTTCTTTGGGAGGAGACCTCCTATTACTGGATCATCCAGCACTAGTGGCCAATTACGTCTTATAATGGTCCTAAGTTGTTTCTCCTGTCTCGAATATGACAGTATTAATCTTGTTGGCTCATTCGGGACATCTAATCTGCTGCCCACTCCTCCCAGAGATTTGTCTTTGTATTGGAGCAAATCTTCCCTGGCTCGCTTCCTTGATTTTGTAATTGCTGCGTCAATGGTCTTAGTACTGTATCCCCTCTCTAAAAACCTTATCTTGCTCTCTAACTGTTTGACAGAGCAGTCATTGTCATTGCTGCAAATTTGTCTTATCCTCAGCATTTCCCCATAGGGGATGCTGTGTATAAGGTGTGGAGGGTGCGAGCTAGCTGCATGCAATACCGCATTTCCAGCAGTCTGTTTACAATATAAGGATGTGGACAATCTATTGTTGAGTATGCATACTTGCACATCCAAAAATTTAACACTTTCATTGCTGATGGAAGAAGTGAAATTCAGATTAACATCATTATCATTGATATTAGCAATGAATTCATTTGCACTCTGTTCTGTGCCCCGCCATACAATGAATAAGTCGTCAATGAATCTCAACCAAGAAATTACATTTTCATTGTAGATGTGCCCAAATTGTTTCTTGAGGACCAACTCCTCCCACCAACCCATGAACAGGCATGCATAACTGGGGGAGAAGCTGGCCCCCATAGCCACCCCCTGTATTTGCTGGTACATTTGGTTTTTATACAGAAATAGATTGTTTTCCAGGCAAAATACCAACATACTAATCAACATTTTGTTGTGCTGAGCATATTTGAGTGGTCTACTAGCCAGGAAATGTTCAACTGCTCTGATGCCATCATGATTCCTGATACATGTATATAATGAAGACACGTCTAAGGCTATCAGTAAATATCCAGTTTGCCAGTGTATATTCCTGATCTTGCGAAGGAAATCACTGGTGTCTTGCACATAGGAATTCAAGTTTTTACATGCTCCTGTAAGAAATAATCAATATATATTGACATGTTTTCAAGTGGCCCATCGCATGCTGCTATAATGGGTCTGCCTGGTGGCTTATGAACGCTCTTATGGATTTTGGGAATAAAATAAATTGCAGGAATGGTTGGTTGCTCCTTTTTTAAATATTTATATTCCTCCAGGTTCAATAAGCCTAGGCTTTTCCATGCCAATCATTTTGTAAAAAAACAAGTCCTGTGTGCTTTTAAACCTTTGAAATGAACTTTTTTTGTAGCATTCTGGATTGCTCAGTTGAAAGGATGCCTCTTCCATATAATCCTGCAGGGGTCACAGCACAATGTTCCCCCCCTTGCCAGAATTTCTGACCACAACCTGTTTTTCTTTTTTAAGTTTTTCGATTAGTTGGTAATATTTTCTTTCCTGGTTAGAGATTTTACTTTTTGCTTTATTGATTTCAATGTTCAATTTCTTCACTTGCATCACAACTTGCTCATTAAACACATCTAGTGAATCTCTTGGCATAATCGGAATGAATTTGATCTCACTTTAAATGGAGTGTCTGGTTTGGCACAGGTTTCATGTGGCGGCGACTGAATACCTTGGGAGATGCCTTGGTTTTCACACTCCTTGTTACTCCCTCCTGCCGGCCCCTTGCCCTGCTCCAGATCTTGTAGATCCAGTAGCAAACCCAGGTCTCCCACCGTTAAATTAGATGTGTTGCTTGCCGGTGTAGTCATTTCCGGATCTTTTGGGCGGGCTTAAAGTTGATGAAACTTCTTGAGCTTGAGTTTTCTAATAAATTTATAAATATCTGCCCTGGTATTAGTATTATCAAAATTGGTCTCTGGACAGAAAGTTAATCCCAATGAGAGCAGCTGCCATTCCGCTGCATCTAGGTTGACATTGGCCAAGTTAATGATGGTATTGTCACTTGAGGGGGTCATGGAGGATCGCGATATCACCCCTATCTGCGTTTCCATTGCCACCGCCCCGGTGCCGGCCTCTTGCTGCCTATGTTTTCTTGCAGCTTGCCTTCTTTCCCTTCTCCTCTGGGTCCGTCGTTTTTTGCCGGTCTATCATTCCTTGGCCTCAGTGTTTCCCTTCTGCTTCTCCTCAGATAATCAAGCTCTTCCCCCAATGTTAGTTTAACGGTGCTTTGATCTGACCGACTTGCTGTTGCTTCCGTTTCTGATTCACTTTCCAGGGCTGAGCTAAGCTCAGATGCGGATGTAGCTGATGCTATCTCAGCCTTGTGTACACTTTTATCCGTTTGGTGGGCCAATTGCTTCTGTTTGTTGACCATAGCATTTCTAAAAGAGTCATATTTATGGGCAAAGGTAAAGATTTGACCTATATATATATATATATACACATATACACATATATATATGACAAAGGCCTCGCTGGGCTGAAACGCATTGGTGTGAGCCAGTAAAGCTAGAATAAAAGCTTGAAAACTGGAATTGGCGTGCGTCGCATTTTTGTTTGCCAATATATATATATATATATATATATATATATATATATATATATATCTTAAAGTTCTTTTATCACTGGAAGTTTACATAGTTTCCACTAGCCCTTGTTCATAGCCACAGTTTTGCTGATTCAAATAGTTCATCATAAGAAAAATTCAACTTGCAACTTTTGCCTCTTCTTTCTTAACTTTTCAAAAAGAGTGACTTTTAATAATTCTCTAGCAGGAAGCCACTGGACTAACTCGAGAGTTCGTATTTGTAATATGGTCACAGATCCAATGAAATTATGTTAAATGTGAATTTAGAGTTCCTTCTAGTACAATAGTTCTTATTAAACTTACTGACATACCAATTCCTTTCTGAGGGCTTGAGGAAAACAAAAATATCCCATTGGGACACTACCCACAGAGCCGCCGTCATGTTTTAGCGAACAAGGCTTCTGCAGAGACGCCCCTTGTAAAGTAATTAGTTCAAATTGAAATGCGCATTAAGCACACTTAATGCGCTGCTCAGACGTTTTAAGAGCAGTAGCATTGGAAAGACACTACCTCCTTGAGGAAAATTCTCTTCAAAACACAAGCGCGAACCAGGAACACTGCTTTTACTCAGGAACCGTCAGTTGAAGAGCGAATTGCGCGTTGAAGGCTAGAGCGGTAATGGCAAAGCTTCTCTCCGGACTGAAACTGTAGACCGGCTACTTCAAAAGACCTTTTCCCAGAGGCCACCATCTTGGAATCAATGCTCAAAGGACCTCGTAGCATTTTAATTAGCACTACCAGCACCCCCAATGAAGGGGATTGATGGTGTTTTCCGAGCGGGTACTTGAACAACCTTTTTAACCTTAACTTCTGGGTAAGTTGCTCCTTCTCAATATGGGTATTGATTTGTTCAGATCTGATAGTGATGGGCTTTGGATACATGATCAAATTTTCTAAGAGATACTGCTAAGAATATTGGCATGATTTCAATCCTCTGCAGCATATCATTTAGAAAGTCTGCAAGGCCAAGATAGAACCACAATATTATGGGAAAACTAATTACCTGTGGGAGAAAAGGAAGGTATTTCTTCAGAGCTTTTAGGTCCAATAAGCAGGATGTTCAGGTTCTATGGATCTAAGTATTGATCAAACCAAATCTCAGGATTTTTTTTTGCCACCATTGCATGGTTATGGAAGGCCCCCAAAGAGGTGGCATCAAACCTCAGATGAGACTAACTTGTTCTCTTGCAATTCTGTCTCCAACAAGTGGACAAGGGGGTGGAACAGTAATACTCCAGAAGAAAATGTACGACACAGAATG
Source organism: Calotriton arnoldi (assembly GCA_963921515.1). Taxonomy (NCBI): domain Eukaryota; kingdom Metazoa; phylum Chordata; class Amphibia; order Caudata; family Salamandridae; genus Calotriton; species Calotriton arnoldi. The sequence goes on along the minus strand of CAWUFW010012679.1, from coordinate 271,450 downwards.
CTTGAGACTGCTTGTAAAGACCATACACTATAAAAAAACTGAGCAAAGGCCCTACTCCAGATATTATGGAAGAGAACTCCTTTCTGGTAAGAGGGGCCCTATTTATTTTTTTATTTATTTATTTATTTGAGTTTTATATAGCGCTGGCTAGACCCCGAGGTATCAGAGCGCTTTACATAAGGTTCCACAGAATTACAAAATTACATCAGTTACAGGAAAACATTTCAAGAGCGTCAGAAGACAAAATAAATGGAGCTTAGAAGGGTAAGGGGGTGGGGTAAAGGTGTAGGAGGGAGAAAGGATGGAGATAGGATGAATGGAGAGACGAAGGAGAGTCTGCCCAAAGTCCGGCTGGGTAGGTGACGGCCGTGGGGGAAGTCCACAGCCCATCTCCTCTATAGCTATCAGATAGCTCCACCGGGCATCAGTCAAGCGGCTAGGTCTCAATAAGAAAACAATTAGAGAGCAAAGAGGAGGAATAAATGGAGCGTAAAGGAGAAAGTGGGTGGAGTAAAGGGGTAGGAGGGAGAGTATGACGGAGAGACGAAGTAAGGTCTAACCAATGTCCGGCTGGGTAGGTGACGGCCGAAGGGGTAGTCCACAGCCCATCTCCTCTATAGCTATCAAGTAGCTCCACCGGGCATCGGCCAAAAAGCTAGGTCTCCACGGTCGATGGCCGCCGTATTTGCTCATCCAGTGAGGTCCAAAAAAGAATCAGGACCAAAACGGAGGCTCAATTGGCCATAAGAAGTGATCCTGCGGGCAAGCAAAGCAGAGAAGTCCAAACCCAGAGGCAATCCAATACCGTTCCAAGATGGCCGCTGTCTTTGCTCAACTAGTGAGGAGGCTCGTGGAAATCCATCCTTGATTTTCATGGTTGGGTATCCATCCTTTATTTACATGGTAGGCTAGGGGAGACCATTTTGGAAAAGATTTCTACCGATGACAGGGGGGGAAGGTACCAACAAAATGGAGGGCCATGAACACAGAGCCCCAACTGGACAGATGAAAGGGCTCAACAGGTCTCAGGACATAGAGACCCCACGTTGCGCCTCCAGCCATTGACGGAACACGAGAAGCAGATCAGAGGGGGCATTCTTCAGGAACACAAGGGCCTCCTCGGGACTCAAGTGGGAGACCAGCCGGTCTGTATGCTCGTGGAGAAGGAAGGCAGGCTACGGATGTTCTCCACCCGCTCCTGGGGCCAAGGGGGAATCTGCTGTCGATGCCTTGCGCCTCACGGGGGCCCTCAACTCCGGCTTCCTGCAGGGTTCCAGCCAGCGATCGCGCAGGGCCTAAGCATCAAGGCAAGCCGCGATGTACACGGCACAGCGGGGATCCTCCGGCAGCTCCTGATGAACAGGGGGAGCCTGTGGTGGGAGACGGCGCGGTCACAGAGGGCTGAGCCGCAACCTCAGATCCGAGGTGCCATCCGATTGGTATCGGAGCACCAGACGCTCCTACCTGCAACTGGCTCGGGACACACGTCGGTGGACCCAGGCGAGATCTGTAGAGCAGCCGTTGGGGAGGTCACACGCCTCCCGTGCATCCTCTTTGGCAGCACAGGAGACTCCAGTGCAAGGGAGGGGGGGCAGCACTCACAAGACTCCGGTGAGAACCAAGAAGATGTTCGGGGGGCTCGATCTCCCATCGGTGGGCAGCATCCAGCTCACCAGTCCCAACACGTTGTTAGGGGACGTCCCGGGGTTCCATCTCACTCCAGGCATCTTCAGCCGGCAGCCAGCAGAGGAACAAGGAAGCGAGGCGGGCAGTGGCCACGGCCGTTACAGGCGGCCAGCCCGCTCCGGAGTCGGTGGCAGGTCAAACAGCCAGCAGCGGAGCCAGGAGGAAGCGAGGCGGGCAGAGGCAGTGGTCGTCACAACCCGTGGTGGCAAGCCCACTCCAGAAACTGCGGCAGGCCCGGCGGTCAGCAGTGGAACGAAGAAGCGAGGCTGTAGTTTTAACCGGTAAGTTTCTTTTCTTTTCAAAATGTATAGCATCTATTTTGATTTCGCTGGTTTTGATCGTTTCAAGGGTGGATGGTCAGGGTAAAGCTGGGATATTCAAAGATAATGATCCCTACCCTCGGGGAGCTCCATGAGGACCCCCAGTTCCGTCGGCCATCTTGGACATCTAGACATCTAGACATCCCTAGACAATGGCAGTATAACTGAGAAGGAGGCATCATTCCTCATAGAAAATGAACCCAAGACACTATACGTTGGCATATTACCTAAGTGCACAAAAACACACATCCCCACCAGGGCGCCCAATTGAATTGAGTATAGGTTTGGCATTAGAACCCCTGTCACAATTTTGCGACTACTTCCTGAAACCTCTAGTGAACCGAATGCCTTCTTACCTGTAGGACACAAAGGACATTTTCAACAAATTGAAAGATATGACCTTTGAACCAGGCTAAGAACTTCTACTCACTCTAGATGTAGAACCATTATACACTAATATACCCCAAGAGTCTATACTGGAGGTAATTGAGCAACTACTGACAACTAGACAGGAAAATAAAATGACAACCGTAAGCTTCATCCTAAACTTCAAACATGTGGTCCTAACGTGGAATGAAGGGATTTATTTCCTACAAACACAAGGAACTTCCATGGGGAGTACCTGTGCACCCAGCCTGGCATGCCTTACAGTACACAACTTGGAAACTCAGTACATCTACTGCGAAGAGAATCCTTACATGGATCAGATGAGATTATGGAAGAGATGCATTGACGGTATCCTAGTGATCTGGAGAGGCACTATAGAGGAAGTGACTGAGTTCAAGGCATAGGTCGACAGCCCTGACCCATTTCTGAGATTCACAATGAGCCTGAGTGATGTTGAAATACCATTCTTAGATCTAAGAATATACCCTGAGAGGGGAGTCTGAAAAAACGAGGTTTATTATAAACCCACTGATAAAAAGAGCTTGCTGAGCTTTGAAAGCTTCCACCCACGATTCCTGAGATAAGGTCTACCAATAGGACAGATCTTGAGACTGAGACAAAATTGCACAGTGGTAGATACATACTGAGAACATGCAAAAAAACTGAGCAATAAACTGAGAGAGGAAAACTATCCTGAAAGAACTGTTCAAGAGCGAGGAAACAAGTCAGGAGCAATGATAGAGAAGCCCTATTGGGCACCTATATAAAACCATGGGAACCAAGACCCATCTGCGTGACCACATTTTGCCTCAGTTCCAATTCAGTCACAAAACCGATAAAAGAACACTTGGGTATCTTGAATTCTGGGAGCTTAAGAACAGAAGGCGTCAGAACCTTCGGGACGCTTTAGTTCAAATGCACCCTAAGAAACAAACTGCTGAAATACAAATGACACTCTGGAACACCCCCACCCCCAAAGGCACCCAACCGTTTGGAGGTTGCGGTATTTGTCAGTTCATGAGAAAGGGCAAACTGATAGACCTGAGACTCACAACTCCTTGGGAACTGAAACATCTTACTAATCGCAATTCTAGCCATGTTATTTACATCTTGAAGTGCCCATGCAACCTTTTATATATTGGCACAACTATGAGAAAAATCTGTGTATCTATAACAGAGCACAGGAGTACAATAAAATGCAAGAAAGACAATGCAAAACTCACAAAACACTTCACGTAACACAAACACACTAGAGACAGAATTGAATGGTATGTGATTGAGAAACTAGAGCGCAGACATACCAATATGAACAAGGCGCTCTTGAAATATGAGCAACGTTGGGTGTTTCATCTACAGACCGACACTCAGGGACTAAATGATGACATCCCTGGGGGGTCCCTTGGGAGATAAACTAATTGTATGTTACACTTTCCCCATTACCAGCACACAGGAGTGTCCGTGGGTACACCTCAGCTGAATACACAATCACCAACATAGAAAATGTTATGAAGTGTATATTGTGAACATATAGATCTTCCTCCCTGGGACAATCTTAGGTAGTAAATGATGTTTCAGAACATTCTATACTTGTCATAATATTTTCTACATGTCGCTATTAAATTAATACCATGGATATAGGCATTCCCGGGCTTTTAACATCAGGAACTAGAATTCCCATGATTGTGTTCCAGCATGTGTATTATATTCAATGTCTCATGAATAAAAGATCAAAAATGCCACAATTCTTCTAATAATGCTACTTTTATTCAAACAGTTCTACTGTGAACATTAAATCACCCCAATGCAGTCTGCCTCTCTGATTCCTGACGTGGCATTATAAAACAGGCAGTTAAAATTGGAACGTAGTCAACACCCTAAAAACAACAGGACTTGTGACTTTGGGAACTACTTTTCCTATGAGTCCTGGCATGAAGAAACTCTCCAAATGTACACCTCTATGTCATCGGGCGTCTCACAATCATGTCTCTAATCATTAATCAGACGTAGCCTACAAACACTAGATGCAATGGAACTTGTGATGTTGGGAACTACTTCTCCCATGAGTCCGCTCGAGGTGAGACGCCCCGATTGGATGCCTCTGCATCATCAGGCATCTCCCCACTGTGTCTGTAACTTGAATAGCTAGGAGCTCCGTGCGTTTTGCGGTGCTCCCACACGCCTTACTAGTTAATGACAGGGGCTCACTTTTGGCACCAATATTGGCTCCCAACCGATAGCGGGTCAGTGCAGATCATTCACATGTCCACTGACGAAAAAACAAGCCAATCAAACTACAGGAGTGTCTTGACACACCCCTTATTACGGCAGTCATTCCTGCTCCTTATAAACGCCTTCATTTGCAGCTAACTGTTCTACCAGACGTCTGTTCAATTGGGAAGGGTAGGATAACTACAGGCGCCTCTACTTGACAAAGTACGTGTATTGGAGCATACTACCGAGTACCATAGACTGGGCACTTTTGAAATGAAGGGTTAATTCCTCCCCCTCATAACATAGAGAAAGGGCTACTAAGACCCTGCTGCACTTTCGAGTCCAGCTATCTGTAGCTAAGGTGCCACTGTTATCTATCTAAGTTACATATCCCTCAGTGTGTGACAATAGGAAATGCTCACCCAAAACAGGCCATGAGGCAAAGTGCCCCCTGGTACTAGGTACAGTTAAAACCTGCACTGGAAATGTGCATGTGTGTTCTATTCACGTGTGTCCTTGTCACCTTTGTACGCATGCAGAATGTGAGTTCATGATGTGTCACGTGTGCCACGTTTGTATTTTTATGTATCTTCATGTTTTGAAATACCTAAGAATGTACTGCAGGATTTACGTGCGGGCTATATTTTGTAAGACACATGTTATATACTTGTCTACCCCAATGCCACTTCTATTTTTCTACTTTGTTTCCACATCAGGTATCATCACCTGGTGACTTCTAGAAGAGAGATAGGTCCTTTCTATATACATTTTCACTCCCTCACTTTAATTAAGTATAGGGATTGATGCGTAAGCCCTGATGAATACCCAAGAGCTATTTAGGCTGTACAAGGGCAGAAACATATTGGCACCTCAGAGGTAAGTAAGGGTCATAGCACTCACTAAAATCCTCTGATGATATTTTATAGTATTTTTAGTCAGAAACTTTGTGTTTTGCCCTAAGGTATTTTTCACAGTTTCAACTGGATCCCATTGACTTATCCACCCAAAAATGTATTTCTCAGAACTCCCTCAAGACAGCCAACTTGAGGTTGAAACCGCCCTGGTAGTACTACCTTATCAGGGTGAGACAGGGTGGCCTATAATTAATCATGACATATTATGTGAGTGAGCCCACATCATCCAATTCTTTGAATTGCCAGACGGAGGGAGACAGAATCACAAGAGAAGCATGTGAAATATTTTTTCTAAATGCTCCCTAACAGATTACCATGTCACTTTGTGTTTTCGTGTTATATTTGAAGCAAGTGTAGGGCCTCACTGAGCCTCTTTTTCTCCTTTGGTGTTTGAGAGATACTAACTGGTTGCCACCAAAGTCAGAGTTTCAGTTTTTGTTTCCACTGAGCTTCAGAGAGTTTGCCACCAACCAATCATGCACTGCCACCAGGCAGTCTCTGGGTGGAAGTGAGTCAGTGGATTTGGGGATGTGAAACTTCAGAAGGATCTGCATGTTGTCTGCAAATGACAACATGTTGAAGCTAAAGTTTCTAGACAGCTCTTCCAGAGGCTAAACATAAATGTTGAGAAATATAGGGGAGAGCCCTGTGGAACTCTGCATCAAACATGTCATTCTTTAGAGCAGAATAGGGGCAGGGCAGAGAGATAGTTTATGAGTGGCTTTGCAAAAAGGAGATAAACTAGTGCAAGGCCTACTCAGCTAGACCAATCTTATAGAGGTAGTTGATTCAGATAGAATGGTCAATTGTATCAAACGCTCTGAACATGTCCAATGGCAGGAAGCCAGCTGGTGCGCCAAGATCTCTGATGTAGTAATTAAAATCAGTGGCAGTGACCAAGATCCAGTTTGGAAGCTGGTTTAGGTCCAGTCCAATAGGTCATTGGTTTGAACAGTTTCTGAAAGCCATTTGGCTAGAAAATGGTCTACGATTTTAGTGAAAGCTGGGAGCAGAGTGATGGGTCTGGAGTTCTTAAGGTCTTTGGAATTGAGGTTAAGTTTCTTAAGTGTTAGTGATGCCTTTTTTTTAAGAAGTCATGGACATGACCTAAGTGAAAGAAGCCACTGATGACCTGACATCTGATTGGCGTAAGTATAGGAGCAAGCGATTTGAGAATATTAAGATTACTAACGGCCAACACAACCTTGGGCTGTAAAATGCAGGGAGCTTATCAATTTCAAGAGAATGGTTACTGGACAGCACAAAGGCAGGAAGTGGGCAAATGATCCTGAATGCAAAAAGGAAGAAAGTTCTTTGCATAATGCCTTGAAAGGAGTAAACATAGGTGTCATGCAATTAAGGAAAGGGGATGAGAGGACCACTATTTAAGTGGCCTCTAGCTAGATTGGTTAAAAAGGCGAGCCAGGAAGAAAAAAAAGATTGTTTAGCATCATTGAGGCAAGAATTTTAGTGCCACAGTTTGTGTCTTTAGAGTGTCCATGATTCTGGGGAATAGGTGCATCTTCAAGCCCTTTCAGCATGCTTTGTAACAAGGTAGACTTTTTTTTGCTCAGTGTTGAATCCCGTTAGAAAATATATGGCGGATGAGGTCATGATCTGGAGGTCAAATGGACAAAACTGTAGCCAAGAGTGAAATTTGGTCCTTCAGCTGAGAGAGAGGCTCTGGGCATTCTTCCATTTCAGAAAAGAAGGAAAGGCACTCAGCTGCCACCACAGTGTGAAACAGCTTCCATTTTCTAAACGTGTCCTTCATGGGGTTGTTACATTTAAGGGAACAAGGTATTGTCGTGCAATTCTGGCTAAGAGAATCAGGAGGCGATCAGGTGATCACTAGAATTGTTCTGACCACAGACAGTGTGGTAGTCTTATTAGTTTGGTGTAAGCAACCCAAGAGTGGACTACATCACCCAGAGTGCATTGGGCTGCCACTCGCAAGCTCAGGAGTGAAAACTGTATCTGAAATGAAAGGGAGTGAGCTGGTCACTCTCCTCCCATGTTTTATTCCGAAAGTCTCTCTAGACTCTGACAGCTCTCTTCTGCCCACCAGCCATCCTAGTCAGAGTTTTACTATCCTGTATTAGGTGGCACTGACATCCTTTAGACCACTTTATGCTAGAACACTATGATGCACATTGCACACATTGCTCCAAATAACACTCCAGTCATAGTTTCTACACCACAATCCTGATGCAAAATAGTCCATATAGTTCCTTCAGTTGTCAAAATGTGCCTATATCAAGCCATGGAGGTAGAGCTCTGCTCACTGTTAAAGTTCCTGATTCTTGCAGATATGCTAACCCATACATACATGATTTCTGGACTTCTTTCTCTCTCAGCGCCAAACCACGTTCCATTCCTTGTTTCCCTGTTTACTTTCTTGTGCCTTCTGACTTATGTAGTCTTTAAGTCCCAGTGCAGTCTTCCCTCTAAGGTGGATCCCTGATTCCCAGCATTGATTAATTGCTTACATTGGCTCTCTCTCTGTGCTCCTTCCCTGAGCGTCCAGCTATTTCTTCTCTGTGGATTCACTGCTTGAGGTTTTTGCCACTGACTTTACCTCTGAGACACTGCATGAACCTGGACTTTCTTTCTGCTTTGCTACAAGACTTGCACATAGTTTTGTTGTGCTTTGAGCATTCTTTAATACTTTTTTTCCAGTACCTGTATTGCTTCTTTTGCTTCTCTGTTCCTTGTTCCTGCAGTCTCTCTGTACCCCCTTGAATGCAGATTCTTTATTTCATGTTTCAGTGTTTCTATTCTGGGGTCGATTCCGATCTCGGCCGGTAGGGCACCTAACAGTATTCGTCCGGAAAAAATACAAGCCGAATGCGTGTTTCCCGACCGATTCGTACACTCGTCCGGACGAACAAGTACGATGCGTATAACAACCCAGTTTCCGAGCGAGCCGTACTCACCCAATCCAGCTCCTGTTCCCCGCCCGAGCCGGATCCGTGAACGCCGAATCGAGCCGCACGGAAGCAAATACACAGCACCTTCCGGCCGGACTAGTACGATGCGCAATCCGTACGCGCCGAACCCGTCGCTACGTCCGGCACGTTTGAGCATCCGGGCGAGCCGTACATAAGCTCCATTTCGCGCCACAAGACGATCCACGGCTACGAGACGAACAAGCCTGCTACGAGTACGACTCGAAGACACGAGAAACCCGAACGAGACGATCCAAGCATGAATCCCATTGCGCAGGTCCTACCTATACTCTACATCTATTACCGGGACCGGCACGGACGCGTACGGCGCAGACGGTAAGTCAAACACCAACAATACAAACAAACGACACGTACCCGAAATATGTCACACACACATAGGGATGCACAAATAACGTACACTAGCAACAGCAGAACCATAGGGGTGGGTTGGCCAACACCAATGCCATACACACCCATAGGGGGATGGATGCCTACCACCAACACCACCCTACCACCACCCCTACTCATGGGGGGCTGGATGCCTGTCACTACTACCAACCTCACCCTTAGGGGGCTGGATGCCTGTCACTACTACCATCCCCACTCATGGGGGGATGGATGCCTACCACTACTACCATCCCCACTCATAGGGGGCCTGGATGCCTTCCACTACTACCATCCCCACTCATAGGGGGATGGATGCCTGCCACTACCACCACCACTACTCAGGGGGGCCTGGATGCCTACCACTACCACCACCCCTACTCAGGGGGCCTGGATGCCTGCCACTACTACCATCCCCACCCTTAGGGGTATGGATGCCTACCACTACCACCATCACTACTCAGGGGGCCTGGATGCCTACCACTACCACCACCCCTACTCAGGGGGCCTGGATGCCTGTCACTACTACCATCCCCACTCATGGGGGAATGGATGCCTACCACTACCACCACCCCTACTCAGGGGGCCTGGATGCCTACCACTACCACCACCCCTACTCAGGGGGCCTGGATGGCTGTCACTACTACCATCCCCACTCATGGGGGGATGGATGCCTGCCACTACTACCATCCCCACCCTTAGGGGCCTGGATGCCTACCACTACCACCACCCCCACTCAGGGGGGCCTGGATGCCTACCACTACCACCACCCCTAATCAGGGGGGCCTGGATGCCTGTCACTACTACCAACCCCACCCTTAGGGGGATGGATGCCTGTCACTACTACCAACCCCACCCTTAGGGGGCTGGATGCCTGTCACTACTACCAACCCCACTCATGGGAGGATGGATGCCTACCACTAACACCACCACCCCTACTCAGGGGGGGCTGGATGCCTGTCACTACTACCAACCTCACCCTTAGGGGGCTGGATGCCTGTCACTACTACCATAACCACTCATGGGGGGATGGATGCCTACCACTACCACCACCCCTACTCAGGGTGGCCTGGATGCCTGTCACTACTGCCATCCCCACTCATAGGGGGATGGATGCCTACCACTACTACCATCCCCACTCATAGGGGGCCTGGATGCCTGCCACTACTACCATCCCCACTCATAGGGGGATGGATGCCTGCCACTACCACCACCACTACTCAGGGGGGCCTGGATGCCTACCACTACCACCACCCCTACTCAGGGGGGCCTGGATGCCTGCCACTACTACCATTCCCACCCTTAGGGGTATGGATGCCTACCACTCACCATCACTACTCAGGGGGGCCTGGATGCCTACCACTACCACCACCCCTACTCAGGGGGGCCTGGATGCCTGTCACTACTACCATCCCCACTCATGGGGGGATGGATGCCTACCACTACCACCACCCCTACTCAGGGGGGCCTGGATGCCTACCACTACCACCACCCCTACTCAGGGGGGCCTGGATGGCTGTCACTACTACCATCCCCACTCACGGGGGGATGGATGCCTGCCACTACTACCATCCCCACCCTTAGGGGCCTGGATGCCTACCACTACCACCACCCCCACTCAGGGGGGCCTGGATGCCTACCACTACCACCACCCCTACTCAGGGGGGCCTGGATGCCTGTCACTACTACCAACCCCACCCTTAGGGGGCTGGATGCCTGTCACCACTACCAACCCCACCCTTAGGGGGCTGGATGCCTGTCACTACTACCATCCCCACTCATGGGGGGATGGATGCCTACCACTACCACCACCCCTACTCATGGGGGGTTGATGCCTGCCACCACCACCACCCCTACTCAGGGGGGGCTGGATGCCTGTCACTACTACCAACCTCACCCTTAGGGGGCTGGATGCCTGTCACTACCACCACCACTACTCAGGGGGGCCTGGATGCCTACCACTACCACCACCCCTACTCATGGGGGCCTGGATGCCTGCCACTACTACCATCCCCACCCTTAGGGGTATGGATGCCTACCACTACCACCATCACTACTCAGGGGAGCCTGGATGCCTACCACTACCACCACCCCTACTCAGGGGGGCCTGGATGCCTGCCACTACTACCATCCCCACTCATGGGGGGATGGATGCCTACCACTAACACCACTCCTACTCATAGGACGGGTAATACATGACACAACTAGCATACTCCCACATAAGGAATGACAGAAGATTACATCCCCCCAACACCATGACAAGTGTGTGTAGTCTGTGTCAAATGCCTACAACACTGAACATGACATTGAACATACAATGTGACCCCCTAGCACATGTGTCACACAGAAATGTGTGTGGCCTCCACAATGCAAGCCGACCATGGCCACTGTGGCAATGGGCTCGAACACCCCATCACCACAGTGACCAAAAGGGAAGTGTGCTATCCATGGCTGATGCACATTTTGAACAGTGTGGCAATGGGGCCTAAAGCCCCATCACCACAGTGACCAAAAGGGAAGTGTGTTATCCATAGCTGATGCACATTTTGAACAGTGTGGCAATGGGGCCTAAAGCCCCATCACCACAGTGACCAAAAGGGAAGTGTGCTGTCCATAGCTGATGCACATTTTGAACAGTGTGGCAATGGGGCCTAAAGCCCCATCACCACAGTGACCAAAAGGGAAGTGTGGAATCCATAGCTGATGCACATTTTGAACAGTGTGGCAATGGGGCCTAAAGCCCCATCACCACAGTGAAAAAAAGGGAAGTGTGGTGTCCATAGCTGATGCACATTTTGAACAGTGTGGCAATGGGGCCTAAAGCCCCATCACCACAGTGACCAAAAGGGAAGTGTAGTGTCCATAGCTGATGCACATTTTGAACAGTGTGGCAATGGGGCCTAAAGCCCCATCACCACAGTGACCAAAAGGGAAGTGTGGAATCCATAGCTGATGCACATTTTGAACAGTGTGGCAATGGGGCCTAAAGCCCCATCACCACAGTGACCAAAAGGGAAGTGTGGTGTCCATAGCTGATGCACATTTTGAACAGTGTGGCAATGGGGCCTAAAGCCCCATCACCACAGTGACCAAAAGGAAGTGTAGTCATGGTAAAAGCTGCCAAAGCCAAACTGCATGGATGAATCCTGGTCACACAACAACAAACACATCAGTGGCACAGTAGTGCTTGTGTCCCATAGCAACATAGATTGGTCGAGGGAAACAGTGCAGTGTCACTGAAACATCGATTTTGGCCATGTGCATACAAACATCACCCATGGGGGCCCACATTGTCAACATTCACAAATAACACAATGACAGAAGTGACCATCATAATGCTGACCCACATATCTGCACCAATGGACACACAAATGTAGATATCCTGTGGAGACTGTAGATGTCAGGATAACAAATACCATACCATGGCAGCAATGGGACATACAAAACATGATTATTGTGCTGACTGGTGACCTAGGAGTCCCAGGGACAGCAGGGGAAAGCCACCAAACAACATACAGCCAATGGCACACTCAAGATATGCCAATGCAGTGGTGCAAAGGCACAAACACAAACAGGCAGACTCACACTGCATATCAAACACAACAGGTGATGGGGGGGTGCCAGTGTCCCCAGGCAACCACACAACACATGAGGAGGCCTGAATTCCAACCACACAGATGTGTATACAGTGCCATACAAAAGTTACTCATGGATCGGATACCCCTATGTGGGCAATCAGGCATTGTTAGATGAGAGGGAGCACAAATTACACATGTCACACAAGCTTGTAGGAACAGCAACTAACACAGCAAGAGACAGACCCACCACAGCACTACCCCCAGGGACCCCACATTGTGCTGACACTAGCCTGCATGATAATCCCACTGTGATGACAAAGTTAGATGTCGTTCACACTGTGAACCACAGCCATATGTCCTGAGCAACTAACTACCATCACACCTACACAAGCTCCAATCAATCAGCACGGCCTGCCAGCCAAGGCCAATATGGAGGTAGGGGTCTAGCCGTGCAACAACTCACTTTTGCACACACTCAACACCACACACCCTGATCTCCACCAATGTGCAGCAGTGAAGCTCACATGGACTGGTGACATTGGACATGCACCCATGACAATACCAGGGGTGGTGGTGGGAACTAAGGTGCAGAAACCCATCACACATGGCCAGTCAACGAGACTCGTCAATGTCTGACACACAGCACAGTATGCCGTACATGGGCATGATGTGAAATCCACCACAATCAATGGGATCCTGGCCATAGTCACACACCAACGAAGAAGCCAAAGTGACACACGAAGAACACACGTACACAACTTCCAACATTGCAGCTCTGACCCTGAGGAGTGGCAGCAGTCACACACACAATGTGTCACAATCACTGAAAGCTACCACAAACTGTAAATCACATGACTCGTGTAAACAACAAGTGCCAAGGGGAATCCTGAATGTGTCCCATCTGCGTTTGCCCACATCCCCAGCCCTGACAACAAAGACAACCTGGTATGACAACCTCATGAACATTAGTTTGCCATGCACCCACATCACGGAGAAACCAGGTCCAAGATGCTGGATGAACACAGAACAACTCAGCAAGCATCACAAACAGGAACATCCCTAGGGACACAGCCTGTGTAGGAAAAGGAAAGGGAACACGCACAGACATGCATACACAACACACAACACAGGCCCACGCAATGTCACCGGATTACACACTACCATGAGGGCACTCCACTACTGTGGAAGGTCCGCTGTGCCAAACCTTGTCTGTGCATGACCCAAACATGTCAGCAGAACACTCCGTCAGTGAGTCAACAACCACAACACACAGAAGGCTCTGCTCACATCAGCCTGGGTACGGGAGTGTCACGTCAGTCATCTGCATACACACAAAACACATGTCAAGCAAGTTGCACTGTATACACAGATGAGTCCTTCGACATTGATGTGCAAAACTGCATGTCCAGTGGAGCTGGGCACACAGTCAGGGAAATCGGAACATTGAACAGTGGTAAGCCCACCAGATGTGCATCAGTGTAAGACAAAGATGTTCATTTACAAATGCAAAATGGACATCCCTGTGTCAAATGCTGAACATTACACCCTCAGACTGTAGCAAAGGATGCCATAGATCCAGACTACAACAGGACACATATCCCATGGACCACATGGAGTCCATCACTGCAACACTTCATTTTCCTGATGTGAACACTATTACAACTGCAAATGCAGGATGCTACTCATCCACATCATGTACATCAAAAGAAAACCCACAAGTAAACAAAAAGAGGCTTTATTCAGCAAATGTCAGGGTAAACACGGAAGTCCAAAAGAAACTAAGGCCAATGGCCAGTCCAAAATCACAGTCCCAACAGGGTGAGAAGTGACAACTGGTCACACATTGCTTGCCTGCATTGGTACAGTTAGGGGACATCCCCCTTGGAGGGGCATACAAGGGGCAGGCCAGGCACCGCAGGGACAGGATCAGGGGATGGCAGAGTGAGGCAGTGAAGGGGTGGTGGGTGCAGGAGTGTCACCGGCAACTGCAGTGGAGGTGTCTGACTCAGGGGGGGCCGGCACCACTGTGGTACACAAGTCAGTTGGTGTGGGTGCTGCAACCACTGCAGTGGGCTGGACTGATGTAGTGGACTGGGTACCCACTGCAGTGCCCGAGTCAGACGTGGTGGTTGTGGACTCCACTGCAGTGCATGACTCCAAGGGAGTGGAAGGGTGGGCAGATGAGGTGGGCAGGACAGAGGGGGGGGACCCGGTCTCCACAACAGTGCCACTAACAGGCAGAGCGTCTGGGTTGGTGGTGGAAGAGCAAGTGGCAGGGGGAGGGCCTAAGCAGTCTGGGGATGTGGTATCGGTGTGTGGGGGAACCTGGGGCAGGGTGTGGCGGGGGAACCTGTGCAGTGGTGGCCTGGTGGAGAGAGACTGGGCGGTGGAGCTGCGTGGTGGTGGTGGTGGGGTCTTGCTCTTCCTGGTCCGGGGGACTTCCTAATGGGGTCCTGTGTCTGCCTGTGCCTGGGGAGGGTGTCCGGGGGCGAGGGGCACTCCCCTCTGTGTGGGTGGACTTCCTCTTCCCCCGGTATGCTGGATCAGCAGGATTGGAGGGCAAGAGGCCGAGGTCACACAGGAAGATCTGCTGTGTAGGTGGGGTAGCAGGCGAGGCAAGGGAAGGGGTCTTGGAGGGAGAGGATTTGGAGGACTGCGGAGTGAATGTGGATGCCTGTGTGTGTGTGTGTTCCCCATCCCCTGTGTCTGTGGTATCAGTCCCCTGAGGATGCTTGTGTGCACGTCTTGCCTTTCTCTTGGGTGTGTCTGTGCTGCTCGTGTCTGTGTGTTTGGGTGACTGTGCAGGTGTGCATGTGCTTTGGACAGGTAGGGGGGCAGGAAGTGTGGATGGGGCAGAGGTGGGAGGAGTGAGGGACTGTTGGAGGAGGGACACTGCTGCCGTCAGGGAGGAGTCCATGGACTTATTGCTCCTCTGTAGGGCAGACATACCCGTCGAGATGCCCTCCATGAACGACACCAGCTGTGTCAACAGAGTGGTGTGTGCATGGAGGACACTCAGCATTGCTGTCTGCCCTACATGGAGCTGCCGAAGGAGGTACACAGACTCCTCACTCAGGGCAGCAGGGGACACAGGGGCAGGGGTGCGGTGCCTGGCACGAAGGAGACACGCTCCCGAGCACGGGAGCCTCCACGGACCTCAGAAATGGGAGCCAATGGGAGGGCGGTGGTGGTGGTGGCGGGGCCAGACAGACTAGCTGGCCTTTGGTGGCTGCTGAGACCCGCCTCCACAAGGGAGTCATCCTCCGAGCTGCTGTGGTCCTCAGCTGAGGTGGATGGTGCTGAGGACTCCTCGGTGTGGCTCCCCTCGCCCTCCGTGCCACTGTGTCCCTCTGACCACTCGTCCGATGCTGACCCAGTCTGGCTCCGCTGCTCCTCCTGGTCCGTGGAGCTGTCCCCTCCTGTGGCCGTGGATGTATCTGCAAACAATTAGGGAAACAGACAAACATCAGTCACCTTCACTGACCGCACACACCACAGTAAGTACAGCACATTACAGAGCAAGCCCTGGCATCCTTAGTTGAACATTGCCTAAAGTCCTCACACAGATTCGGGGAAGCCAATTGTCAGTCTGATGGTCAACCATGGGACTCACACCCCTCCTGCCCTTGCACCCATCTGTCTGGTGCCTGTCTGATGGTAAGACCCCAGTGTGGACACATGCACCACCTACACAGTTGTTGGACATTGCAGGGAACACGGTGAAGTATGTGAACATGCACACATCACATCTCTTACCACTGAGTCAGTGCAGGTGTCCGGAGAAAGGGATGGCCAGAGTCTAAATAGAAATGCATGTGATGCATACCAGCACCAGACACCGTGATGCACCCATGTCCGGATAGTCAATGCCACAATGGGGTGCATGTTGCACATGTCACTCCCCTGCAGGATCAGTCTCAGGAAGTTTAATGCCATGACACAGGAATGCGTGCAAAGTCATACATTACTGTCTCAAGTCACATGGCCATGGCAGCCAGCCAACAAAAGTCTGCACTGTGTCACAATCCGAGGGCATGGGGAATGCAAGTTATGTGACTGACAAGTGCACATGTCCATCTCCCAAAAACCACATCATCTGTACTACTATTTGTCCACGTCATACCAACTGGACATATGGGGGACATGAAATACAACTCTCTGAACATGAGCACCTCACAGTGTGCTGTGAATGAAAATACAGCTGCCTGAAAGTCACAGTCGCAAACACCTGTGTGCACAGTCAAGTGATCAAACACCTATAAGTCACAGAAGTATCGTCTATCATGGTCACATCTCCGATGGCATGCTGAGCCCTAACCGATAAACATACCAGTAGTCCTGACAACGAAGACACAGCACAATGAGTCAGAGGCAGACACCTGAGGGTACATTTCACTGATCACAACATGCCAGATGATACACGGGAGTGGGAGTACAGAGTGTACTGTATGCCCTGGAGTAGGCATGACTGTCCAGCTCCACCTGTAAGAGGGATGAGTCCTGGACAGTAGGCAAGTGGCTAAGCATGTGTGACACACTGGATACACATACTCCTGAGGCCCAAACATTGTTCCCACCAGCAGCATGGGTGTGTGCCAAATTCCCCAGGGACATGTGGTGAGTCAGAGCAGCAAGCGGACCACATATCAAAGTTACACCCAGATTATATGTCAGAACGTAGGCATTGTGTAAGCAATTGACCCACCCATGAATCGCACAACATAGTCACGGGAACAAATGCTGTCCCCCACCTTGAGCAAAGCAAATTGCAATGACACAGTCCCCAAATGACACAATTTCCTGACTATAAGGGCCACACATATGCGTATCAGAGGAGAAGTGGGCATGTCACAAATGAGGGACATGGGTCCTGGACCACATGACTGATGTACTGTGGAAGTTTAACCAGGCCAGAGGAGGGCACATAGCATGTCAGACAAAGTGCACAGTGCAGTCATGGACTCACCCCCTCCTTGCTGCTGTCTGGCCTTCAGCTGCCCATCCAGGTCAGCGAAGACCACCGCCAGGATCCGGAGCATGTGGGAGGTCAGGGTCCGGTGTCCGCCCCTCCTGCGAGGAGGCGACAGCTCCAGCTGGACCCTTGCGATCCTCCGGGTCCAGCCCCGAAGGTCCTGCCACCTCTTCTGGCAGTTGCGGATCCTGCGCCTGTAGACCCCCACGGATCTTACTTCCCGGGCGATGGTCAGCCAGATTTCCTGCTTCTGGTGTGCATCAACCTGTGAGGATGACAAAGTGAAAAGGCCTTTACTACACATGCAACATATACGTGCATCACACAGTTGGATATACATGTCTCAATCACAGGGGCATATGATGTACACAGGCAGTGCAACAATGGCTATGAACAGTTTGCCAGCAGTCACTACATGGTATCATTGCATGGGAAGTAAACCTAGTTGGAATGCACTGTTACTGCACTGTACCAGTTCAGTGCATGTAACTACACACTTTGGGGTGTGACAACTACTCAGCGAGCATGCTAGCCAGTGGTGTGCACACTGAAAGTCCTGCTAGTCAGACAACATGCACAATTAGTAAGGCAGTGGACAGCACACTCACCTGCTCCCCTGGTTTCCCATACAGCTTGCTGTACTGTGGAAGGATGCTGTCCAGCAGGGCCTGGTTCTCCTCAAGGCTGAAGGCTGGGGCTCTCTCCACAGTACGTGCCATTGCAGGAGCCAGAGGATGCATAAACAGCAGCAGTGTTGGTGGCAGATGTCGTCCTGGAGCATGTAGTGCAGGCAAGTGAGCTCTCAGGGGAACAGCCAGCATTATATGTGTGCTGCAGAGGCAGATACTGTCCCATGTGTCCAAAGTGATAGGTCCAAGTCGTTTGCATCTTCTGAATCTGACCAATCCATGGAATAGCAGCACTAATACACGCCCACAGCATCCTTCAAATCTTCAACTTCATGACACCCATGATTTTGCAACATTGTTGTGGCTGGCCAACTGAATTCACTGCATCAGACTCGTTGGAGCTTCGAAAACGCGTCCGTTGCCATGCCAGGCCCCAGCCAATGTGTGCGCACCGTTCGTTCCATTGCTGTACAACGCGTATTTCGGGATACAACGCGTACCCGCACACATCATATGCAATGGGCCGGCCGGGCACACCGATCGGTCCATTGCTGTACAACGCGTATTTCGGGATACAACACATGTAATGGGCCGGCCGGGCACACCGATCGGTCCATTGCTGTACAACGCGTATTTCGGGATACAACACATGCAATGGGCCGGCCGGGCACACCGATCGGTCCTTTGCTGTACAACGCGTATTTCGGGATACAACAGATGCAATGGGCCGGCCGGGCACACCGATCGGTCCATTGCTGTACAACGCGTATTTCGGGATACAACACATGCAATGGGCCGGCCGGGTACACTGATCGGTCCATTGCTGTACAACGCGTATTTCGGGATACAACGCGTACTCGCACACATCATATGCAATGGGCCGGCCGGGCAAACCGATCGGTCCATTGCTGTACAACGCGTACCCGCTCACAACAGATGCAATGGGCCGGCCGGGCACACCGATCGGTCCATTGCTGTACAACGCGTATTTCGGGATACAACGCATGCAATGGGCCGGCCACACCGATCGGTCCATTGCTGTACAACGCGTATTTCGGGATACAACACATGCAATGGGCCGGCCGGGCACACCGATCGGTCCATTGCTGTACAATGCGTCCCTGTACAGGTCAGTCGCATATGTCACCATGCTTGTCACTGGTGAACGTATGCCAGCCACATATACCTGCCAGAGACCCAGGGGAACACATACAACACCACACCCAGTCCACACTGTTTCCTAAGGCATGTAAGGCTGCATTTCCTTCTCTGTGTATGGGGGTTAACATGTGGTTTCTGTGGTGGCACTTGTGGGCAGCCACACCCAGGCTGTGCATGTGTTCATGGGGACAGGGTCCTTTGTGTGTTGTGCACATGACCACTGTGATGTGCAACAGTTCATTTTGGAGCATGTGGCATGGTCACATTTCCAGGTTGTGTATGTGTATGACATGTCACATACCCCCAGGGTCCCATGTGGGAAGGCATGTATGTCACAGGATGACCCATTGCCACAATAGTGATGTCCCTCCACAGTCTGTGTGCATGTTGTGTTTCCGATGTCTCTGATTCCATGTGCACGATGGGAGACAGTCTCCACATCAGCGTTGTTGGTGCATGGACTTTGATGTTGTGCGTCACTGGCGTCCATGTCTGTCCTGCGGATGCAACAGGGGCCACTACCTGTGGGAGTCATGTTTCATTTTCTGACGTGTACATGATACGCCATGTCATGCCAGTGTCCATGTGGCAAGACAGGGTCACTGGGAATCTACCTGTCAATGAGCTGTGATGCCTGTGGCGCATCTGTCCAGACATGTCACTGTGGTGTGTGTGTGGAACGTGACAGCAGTAAATGGGTACTGTGACACAGCCTAATGGTTTCCCAAAGCACAACCTGGTACCTGTTGTGCACACATGTTGTACTGAGAAGTTAGATGATGGCCATGTAGGTGCGAGTTATGTCCGACAGAACGGCACACACATCAAGTACTTGTGTCACGTAATGATGTTTCATGTGAAATTGTGTATGGTGAATGGCACATATGTGGGGTGACTGACAATCTTTTTTCCTTCAACCTATGCATTGCAGGGCTCCAGCTGTCCATAGACCATTCCCTGACCTGGCAACGATGGTGGAACGTGACAGCATCCGACGGTACCGCTTCACCAGGCAGCTGATTGAGGATTTGGCAGTTCGCTTGGCACCACATTTGCAACCTGGCCGGCCGTACCCTATGGCGCTGACCCCCAAGGTGAAGGTAATGGCAGCCCTACACTTCTTTGCCACCGGTACCTTTCAACACACTGTTGCGACTGCCGGTGGGATGTCACAGACTATGTTCAGCCGTGTGCTACGCGATATTTTGGAGGCAATGTTGAGATGCCTGAACCAGTACATCTATTTCCCTACACGTCAACAACTCACTGACGTCAAGAGTGACTTCTATGCCCTGGGGAGGTTGCCACATGTCATTGGCTCCATTGATGGGACACATGTGGCTTTGATACCACCACAGGCACATGAGCAGGCATAGCGGAACCGTAAACATTACCATTCGATCAATGCTCTGGTGGTATGTTTAGCAGATATGAGCATCACACATGTGTGTGCCCATTTCCTGGTTCAGCACACGATGCCTATGTGATGAGGAGTAGTCGCATCCCGAGGATGATGGCACAGATGCAGAACCAGCGTGCCTGGCTTGTCGGTGTGTACTGACTTTGTACCATTGTGTGTGTTCTGATCTGTAGTATTCCACCCACTTTTCCAAATCAGCTAATGTACACTTGTCTGTCCGTAGGTGACTCCGGATACCCCAACATGCCGTGGTTGCTGACACCCCTCAGGAACCCTGTGACACCAGCCCAGATGCGCTACAATGAGGCACATGGTCGGACCAGGAGAGTGATAGAGCGGACCTTTGGTCTCCTGAAGAGCCGCTTCCGCTGCCTGGACAAGACAGGAGGGGCCCTCCCATATGCCCCAGCAAAGGTGTGCAAGATTGTCATCGTTTGCTGCATGCTACACAACCTGGCAGTGCGGAAGGAGTTGCCTCTCATCCTGGATGACGATGACCAACGTCCGCCACCTGTGGAGGATCCTGGCCTGGACCACGATGCCAGTGATGATGATGATGATGATGGTGATGTCCGCACACAGCTCATCACCAACTTCTTCAGCTGAATGTGAGTATCCAGGGAGATGTAATGTGAATGACGTGAGTTTGCATGATATGTGTGGGTGGTGCTCTGGTGCTGTTTTAGTGTGGCCATGTGCTACTTGAGTGGATGCGTGCAGCAATGTGTCCTTCCAGGTAGTCTGAACTCCCCAACAGTTCTGACATGCTAACTTGGTTTTGTGTAGTTGTCTTGTGACATGTATTGGGCATGAGTATTGCAGTACTGTCCTGTTCTACAGTGATTTTAACTGTGTGTCATGTCTGTCCTTCACAGGGTGCTTACTGTGTACTTTGGTCAACTTGGATCCCCCGACACCATGATTCAGCTTTCAGGGTGGCAGCAGTAGTTTCCCTACAAGTGATGTGCCACACACCCCTGGACTTCATATCTTCTGCACTTGTTGACTGTGTGGCCACTGCCACGTAGGTAAACCTTGCATTTGTAGTGGAAACAACATGTTGCTAATGTGTAATAAACCTGTGCTTCACTTTGGGATGTGCGTTGTCTGTGGTCACACATCTGACTGACATTTGCTTACTGCACCTGTGGGCTAGTTGACACAGACTCTGAATAGGTGTGGTGTCTGTGCATTCCACTGTATTTCCAGGCAACATCACTGTGGGCGATGAGTCCGATGGCCCTGGTGTCTGTGTTGTGTAGCCCTAGTGGTGTGTCTCCCTCATATGTGTCACGTCACCATGACTCACACAACGGTGTTGTACTTGCTGTAGCAGTTAGCATACACAGTGTAATTTGGCAGAACATCATCACCATAACAGTATCCACATTTGAATAACAACAGTGGCAAGTATGGTGTACTAGTGATTTTATTTACAGAAATGTGTGTGTGTGTATAGTGCACAGGATGGTGGGTGCTATACATTGGGATTGTGATCCAAAGTTCCCAGATGAGTTGGAAGTCTTGGTAGCAGAAATGTCCTGAGTGAAGTCCACAGTCATATGATACATTAGTCCAACTTGAACTCCCCATGTCATGTGGGAAAGTACTGTTGCATTCGACAGGGTGAAACGTTTGCACACAAAGGATAATTTCCGGAACAGGTGTTGGCTTCCTGGGGGATGTACGTGGCCATCGACCTCTCAGTTTTCCTTCCTCGGACGACCCCTCTTCTTTGGGGGGGACCCTCATGTGCAGGCTGCTGCGGTGCAGGGAGTCTCCGCCAGAGTCCTCCTCCCTCCCTGTGGCGGTGTCAGTTGTTGCAGCACCAGATGTTGTGGGCACACAGGGAGGTGTGGCCATGTTGGTGCTAATCTGGCGGAGGCATGTCAATATGTCCCTATGCACCGCTGTGAGTTCTTGCAATGTGTCCCACTTGGACTCCATGCGAGACATGTGTGTCTCCACACAGGACATGTGGGAGTCCAAGCGGGCATGATGGGCAGCCTGCTGCTGTTGTATGTCCTTGAGGATCCCCACTACCTGTCTGACCTCTCCGGTGCTATCCTGGTACGCATCAGCGATGCGTGCCAGTTGTGGGTCATCATGCAGTCCAGACCCCTCTGCAAGCAGCGACCTATGTCTACCACCCCTCCCACCACCCCTGGCGACACGTACAGGACCTGCGGAGGCACGCACAGGTGACCCGAGGCCCACTTGGGGGTTGTTAGTGGTGTTGTCATCCATTGCTCCTCGGTGGGCCTGGGGGCCTGTGCTGCTGTTAGCGGTGGTCCTTGGTCTGTCCGTGTCAGCGGGGGTGGTCTGTATGTTGGCAGTTGTTGGAGGGGTGGGTGCAGGGGGTGCAGATGTTGGGCCAGCTGGTGCTGCATGATGACTCACACCGGAGGTGCCAGGTAGGTCTTCGCCATCCGAGGAGGGCAGAGGCTGTTCCACACCAGTGAGCTCTGGGTCCCCCGGAGCCTGGGACAGGGATTCCTCCTCGCCTGCTGCTGTGTCCCCATCATCATCACCTGTATTTGGAGGAGACAGACATTGTATGTAATGTTTCTACAGGCATCAATGGTTCACACACCTGACAGTTGTGACTGTACCTCTGGATACGGGCATGTACATTGCATTGTCCTACGTTGTCACAGTAAGAGGTTGATATTGGTGTAGCACATTGTCATGCATACCTGGGGCATTTCAATATGAATGTTGAGGTGTGTGCATGGCCAGCATTGGTTGTATTTGGTGGACATCCGGCCATCCTTCTCCACCTGGCCCAGTTATCCCACCATGAAGCATGCCACCCTTGCAGTGGGTTCAGGTTGACTCTCAGGATGTCATTCAGTGGTGTTGTGCTGTTTGTTGGTGCCCAGTTCCCAGCAGGGCCTTGTGCTCCCCACAGCAGTAGCCAGTGTTAGCCATCTTGTCAGTCCTTATCCACTCCCTGTGATGTGGGCATGGTTCAGAGTGGTGTTGATGGGCCAATTGTGAGGGTGAGCCGTATCTGTGACTCCAACTCCCATCATGCTATTGCCTACACTCACCTTCCCAGCATGCCCGTACTTCCTTCCTTTTGACTCTGCTTCCCTGTGGGGTAGTGTGCCTGTGCTGACAGGAAGGCTGACAGTGTTGTCCTTGCGTTTGTTTGGCTACAAGTCCCAGGTGTGTCCCTGTGCTTCACACAGCATTACCCAGGGTGGTGGTTCTTTGTGGGATCTTCATTTGGTATGTGAGGCATTGCATTCTCCTAGGTGGGTTATGTGGAGTTTGTGTTGAGGGGGTGTGTGAGGTGAGCTGCTTGTAACTATGGTCATTGCTGTGATTCCTCCTTCCCACCCAGCCAGATATCCCACCATGCAACGTGCTTGCATTGCAGAGAGTGCAAGTTGGCTTTCAGGATGTCAGGCAGTGGTGTTGTGCTGTTTGTTGGTGCCCAGTTCCCAGCAGGGCCTTGTGCTCCCCAAGGCAGTAGCCAGTGTCAGCCATCTTGTCAGTCCTTATCCACTCCCTGTGATGTGGGCATGGTTCAGAGTGGTGTTGATGGGCCAATTGTGAGGGTGAGCAGTATCTGTGACTCCAACTCCCATCATGCTATTGCCTACACCCCCTTCCCAGCATGCCCGTACTTCCTTCCTTTTGACTCTGCTTCCCTGTGGGGTAGTGTGCCTGTGCTGACAGGAAGGCTGACAGTGTTGTCCTTGCGTTGGTTTGGCTACAAGTCCCAGGTGTGTCCCTGTGCTTCACACAGCATTACCCAGGGTGGTGGTTCTTTGTGGGATCTTCATTTGGTATGTGAGGCATTGCATTCTCCCAGGTGGGTTATGTGGAGTTTGTGTTGAGGGGTGTGTGAGGTGAGCTGCTTGTAACTATGGTCAGTGCTGTGAGTCCTCCTTCCCACCCAGCCAGATATCCCACCATGCAACGTGCTTGCATTGCAGAGAGTGCAAGTTGGCTTTCAGGATGTCAGGCAGTGGTGTTGTGCTGTTTGTTGGTGCACAGTTCCCAGCAGGGCCTTGTGCTCCCCACAGCAGTAGCCAGTGTCAGCCATCTTGTCAGTCCTTATCCACTCCCTGTGATGTGAGCATGGTTCAGAGTGGTGTTGATGGGCCAATTGTGAGGGTGAGCAGTATCTGTGACTCCAACTCCCATCATGCTATTGCCTACACCCCCTTCCCAGCATGCCCGTACTTCCTTCCTTTTGACTCTGCTTCCCTGTGGGGTAGTGTGCCTGTGCTGACAGGAAGGCTGACAGTGTTGTCCTTGCGTTTGTTTGGCTACAAGTCCCAGGTGTGTCCCTGTGCTTCACACAGCATTACCCAGGGTGGTGGTTCTTTGTGGGATCTTCATTTGGTATGTGAGGCATTGCATTCTCCCAGGTGGGTTATGTGGAGTTTGTGTTGAGGGGGTGTGTGAGGTGAGCTGCTTGTAACTATGGTCGGTCCTGTGAGTGCACCTTCCCACCCAGCCAGATATCCCACCATGCAACGTGCTTGCATTGCAGAGAGTGCAAGTTGGCTTTCAGGATGTCAGGCAGTGGTGTTGTGCTGTTTGTTGGTGCACAGTTCCCAGCAGGGCCTTGTGCTCCCCACAGCAGTAGCCAGTGTCAGCCATCTTGTCAGTCCTTATCCACTTCCTGTGATGTGAGCATGGTTCAGAGTGGTGTTGATGGGCCAATTGTGAGGGTGAGCAGTATCTGTGACTACAACTCCCATCATGCTATTGGCTACACTGACTTCACCAGCATACACAGAATTCCTTCCTTTAAGTGAGCTTCCCTGTGAGGTGGTGTTCTAGTGGTGGCAGAATACCAGGCAGTGTTTGTTGGTTATATTTGTGCCACTGCCTTGCTCTATTTGTTGTTAGGTTTGTACATGTCATGACACAGTTACATATCACTATGAGATGGCATGTATTGTGTTTATCTAACTGACATACACATCTTGGGATGATTATCTTTTGGTTGCTGTTGATTTACTGGGGGGGATGGTTTGACTGTCCCCTTGACAGTGATGTGTGTGTATTGGCACACAATATTGTGTATATTAGTTGTGTACTCACCAGGCTCTGGGATGTCTGTTAGTCCATATACGCTCACTGGTGGTAGGATGGCCCGCACCTTCTCCTCCCAGGGCCTGAGGTATACTGGTTTTGCAGGAGGGCCACTGCCGGTGTGCTGGCTCAGGAGGTAATCCTTCTTGAGTAGGTCTCTGACCCTCCTGCGCACATCATACCACCTGTTCTGGATGTCTTCCTTTGTGCGCAAACATGGTGATTGTGCGTTCACCCTGTCGACGATCCTCGCCCACATCTTGGTTTTCTGCGACATGGGGGTCTATTGGACCAATGTGCCAAACAACTGTGGCTCTACCCTCAGGATCTCGTCTACCATGACTTCCAATTCACTATCTAGGAACTTTGGATTCTTCTTTAGGGGCATGGTGATGGGTGGTGGTGATTGATGTGTGTGTGTGTGTGTGCAAGTGAGGGTGTGTGTGTGTAGGATTTGCTGTGTGTGTGTGAGGGTGCTATTTGTTGAGGTGCTAATGGTGTGTGGCTTTTGTGTTGGATGAGCTGTGTGTGTGTCTGTGTTTGCTGTGTGATGGTGTTCTGTGCTGGCAGGTCAGTGGAATTTGCAAAGGATCATGGTAGGGATTTGTGGCCTTTATGTAGGTGTAGTTGGGGGTGTGTCCTTGTTCCATTTTTCCCCCCTGTATTTATTGGCTTTGTCATTGCTTGTTTGGCCCTTTTTTTTGTATTTTTTCATTTGTGATTATTGTGCATGTAGGAGTCGTTCTTCTGACCGAGTAGGACGTTGCAGTTGTCTCGTGCGCGCCTCTCCGAGTCGTTCCCGCTGTGTTTCAGCTCAGTTTCATATGCGGCGTACGCGTCGGTCGCGGAGTATTGTGTTTGTTCGGCTGGATTTTGTATGCGTGTCGGTCGTACGGCTTGGGCTCCGTACGAATCGGTCTGAATTTGTACCCATTGCATCGTACTGCGCGGGTCGGAGTTCGCGGGTACGTTTCGTTCGGGTTATTTCCTGATGCGTGTCGGTCGGTTCGATTCGCGTGGTTTCCCGGCCGGATAGCTTGTTTCCGTCCGGGTCGGTCGTTCGCCTTGTGTTCCGTACGAGTCGGTCGTGATTCCCATGCATTTCATCGTAGTACCCGGGTCGGACGGCGCCGGTACGTGTCGGTCGGACTTAATTCCAGTACCGAGTCGGTCGGTATTTTTTCCGGCCCGAATCGGAATCGGCCCCTCTGTCTGCATACTTCTTGTCCTCTCCTTGTGTGTGTGCAGATGCCTTGTTTTGCATTCCAGTGTTTCTAGTTCAGTCTGTCTACCTCCAGTTCTATCTTCTATCTTTGTTTGTATGCAGATTCCATGTCCTATACTTCACTGTTTTTTTATCTGTATACTTGCAGTTCTGTTGTTGTTTCTTAGAATTTGATCCTGCTTTTTCTGAGCCCTGTTTCCGCATTCAGTTCCACTTGCTCCTATCTCTGTGTCCTCTCTTGAGTTAAAATCGTAGTCATTGTTAACTGAGGGTGCCAGTGTGTTCTGAGGATTGGTGTCTCTTGTGTTCTGAGGATTGGTGTCTCTTGAATAGAAAACCAATTAGTGCTCTTCTTCCTTAAAACCTGCAGGATCGTTTAGAAGATTCGGTGGAATTAACTGCTTCTTGCTTTCTTGTGAGATCATTTTCTCTTACAGTCAGATCATTTCTCACAGAGCATATAAACAGTTATTTATGGTAGTCTCCCTATTGTTCTCTATTGTTTGTTGTATGTGTTTTGCTTTCTAATTTTGTACTTTGCCGACATTGTCCATTTCATGCTCGGTGTTCTGTTCTCAGCCTCCACCCCACTCCAGGTTTCAGCTTCTCCCCTGCCCTCCTCCTTCCAGGTTTTCAGTTGTTCCCTTGTATATTCTAAACCCTCCTCCTGAATCTCTTGTCTCTGCAGAGCAAGCCATCGCTTTTAGTTAGCCTATTACCAGTCTCAGCAGGTGTCCTGACAACTACCTCTAACAGTTGGGTTCTACTGTTTAATTGTTTCTGTCCCTGGAGGTCCCTCAACACTCCCCCACCACATAGGCGACTGGGGATAAGGCCATACTGCATTTCCAGATCCAGACATCACTGATTTGTCATTGTGTTGAGGACTTTACAGAGGTTTGGTACTTTCAACCATTTAGATCCCGTTACCATAGTCATACAACATGCATAATATTTCATCAGAGCCATATTAGTGATAAAAGATGCTACTCAATAGTACAATTACTTCAAGATAGTCAATGAACAAGTGTTCACATTGCTGGGTGAATTAAACTGCAAATTCCTATGGCACTACCAACCATACACATAGTACAATAAAAAAGGTCCCTGTCTGGAGTAGAGGCTTTACATTCTCTCCTTAACCAGAATGAGCTATTACTAAACAATACATTTGGACATATTGATTTTCAGTGCCCAAGAACAATTATACCAGATAACCCTTTGTCAATGGCAAATCCCAGGCAGAAAAGGTCCCCGGCTCTGAAACTGCTATGAGACCCTGCTTGAGGTAGAATTGTGCTATAGAAATGTTTATGACATATAAAACAACAATGTCAGAGGATTAATGATAGCGCTATAAGAAAAAGATTCTCTGTTTCTGGAACACATCTATGACCTGGTCCCTTCTCAGAGGACCATTACTGGTTCATCGGGTCCTTAGAATGAAAATGGCATAAGAAGATGGCATTTTAGTCAGAGCCAAAAATAGAATGAAGATGTTCGTTCTTATTTCCAAACAATGAAAACATCTAAGGATGCACCAAATTCAAAGGAATGATACCATGAAAAAATCAAAGAAGGAAAGACCACTGACTGTCAGCCATAAAGAGTATTATGTTTTACTGTTCATGGTCATCAAGCAAGGCTTCTTACTTATGGATTGATGAATCTAAAAAATACTGGGGCATATTAGCAAGACCCATGTTAAAATTATCGACGTTTTAGCGGCAGGAAACTGCCGCTAAAACGGCGATAATGGGCTTGCTAATATGCGTTATAGAATTCCAATAGAAGCCCAGGTTAGATGTGCAGGACGTCTAACCTGGGCTTCTATTGGAATTCCATAACGCATATTAGCAAGCCCATTATCGCCGTTTTAGTGGCAGTTTCCTGCCGCTAAAACGGCGATAATTTTAACGTGGGTCTTGCTAATATGCCCCACAGTTGCTATCCTTAATGCACAAACGTTCTTGATGAAGTACTCTTCACTGTAAAACCAAAGGGGATGATGGACGGAGTGTTGAACATTGCAAGCACTCACCCCCAGTCAACTGATCTGGGTTTAATCCGTCATCATTCTTTAGCTCACTCCGTCACCCCAGTTCAGACATGGCCATATGCAAATCAGTCTGACCCTGTGCCTCATGGGAACAGTCCAGCCCGAACTGCCAAGCCATGTCTTCCCTGGACCGGAAACAAGCATCCTGGGACCGGTTTCTGGCTTACAGCCATCATCAGCCAGGCTATCTTGAATCCAGTGGCAAAGTGAGCAAGGGACCCACGTCTGGGCATACCCTGCCAACTTAGGGCGAACATAGCAAAACCAAAGGGGATGATGGACGGAGTGTTGAACATTGCAAGCACTCACCCCAGTCAACTGATCTGGGTTTAATCCGTCATCATTCTTTAGCTCACTCCGTCACCCCAGTTCAGACATGGCCATATGCAAATCAGTCTGACCCTGTGCCTCATGGGAACAGTCCAGCCCGAACTGCCAAGCCATGTCTTCCCTGGACCGGAAACAAGCATCCTGGGACCGGTTTCTGGCTTACAGCCATCATCAGCCAGGCTATCTTGAATCCAGTGGCAAAGTGAGCAAGGGACCCCGTCTGGGCATACCCTGCCAACTTAGGGCGAACATAGCAAAACCAAAGGGGATGATGGACGGAGTGTTGAACATTGCAAGCACTCACCCCAGTCAACTGATCTGGGTTTAATCCGTCATCATTCTTTAGCTCACTCCGTCACCCCAGTTCAGACATGGCCATATGCAAATCAGTCTGACCCTGTGCCTCATGGGAACAGTCCAGCCCGAACTGCCAAGCCATGTCTTCCCTGGACCGGAAACAAGCATCCTGGGACCGGTTTCTGGCTTACAGCCGTCATCAGCCAGGCTATCTTGAATCCAGTGGCAAAGTGAGCAAGGGACCCACGTCTGGGCATACCCTGCCAACTTAGGGCGAACATAGCAAAACCAAAGGGGATGATGGACGGAGTGTTGAACATTGCAAGCACTCACCCCCAGTCAACTGATCTGGGTTTAATCCGTCATCATTCTTTAGCTCACTCCGTCACCCCAGTTCAGACATGGCCATATGCAAATCAGTCTGACCCTGTGCCTCATGGGAACAGTCCAGCCCGAACTGCCAAGCCATGTCTTCCCTGGACCGGAAACAAGCATCCTGGGACCGGTTTCTGGCTTACAGCCATCATCAGCCAGGCTATCTTGAATCCTGTGGCAAAGTGAGCAAGGGACCCACGTCTGGGCATACCCTGCCAACTTAGGCGAACATAGCAAAACCAAAGGGGATGATGGACGGAGTGTTGAACATTGCAAGCACTCACCCCCAGTCAACTGATCTGGGTTTAATCCGTCATCATTCTTTAGCTCACTCCGTCACCCCAGTTCAGACATGGCCATATGCAAATCAGTCTGACCCTGTGCCTCATGGGAACAGTCCAGCCCGAACTGCCAAGCCATGTCTTCCCTGGACCGGAAACAAGCATCCTGGGACCGGTTTCTGGCTTACAGCCATCATCAGCCAGGCTATCTTGAATCAGTGGCAAAGTGAGCAAGGGACCCACGTCTGGGCATACCCTGCCAACTTAGGGCGAACATAGCAAAACCAAAGGGGATGATGGACGGAGTGTTGAACATTGCAAGCACTCACCCCCAGTCAACTGATCTGGGTTTAATCCG
The DNA here is from genome assembly GCA_963921515.1 of Calotriton arnoldi. Classification (NCBI taxonomy): domain Eukaryota; kingdom Metazoa; phylum Chordata; class Amphibia; order Caudata; family Salamandridae; genus Calotriton; species Calotriton arnoldi. The sequence continues at coordinate 240,857 of CAWUFW010012679.1, read as the reverse complement.
TCATCATTCTTTAGCTCACTCCGCCACCCCAGTTCAGACATGGCCATATGCAAATCAGTCTGACCCTGTGCCTCATGGGAACAGTCCAGCCCGAACTGCCAAGCCATGTCTTCCCTGGACCGGAAACAAGCATCCTGGGACCGGTTTCTGGCTTACAGCCATCATCAGCCAGGCTATCTTGAATCCAGTGGCAAAGTGAGCAAGGGACCCACGTCTGGGCATACCCTGCCAACTTAGGGCGGACATAGCAAAACCAAAGGGGATGATGGACGGAGTGTTGAACATTGCAAGCACTCACCCCCAGTCAACTGATCTGGGTTTAATCCGTCATCATTCTTTAGCTCACTCCGTCACCCCAGTTCAGACATGGCCATATGCAAATCAGTCTGACCCTGTGCCTCATGGGAACAGTCCAGCCCGAACTGCCAAGCCATGTCTTCCCTGGACCGGAAACAAGCATCCTGGGACCGGTTTCTGGCTTACAGCCATCATCAGCCAGGCTATCTTGAATCCAGTGGCAAAGTGAGCAAGGGACCCATGTCTGGGCATACCCTGCCAACTTAGCCTGGCTGATGACGGCTGTAAGCCAGAAACCGGTCCCAGGATGCTTGTTTCCGGTCCAGGGAAGACATGGCTTGGCAGTTCGGGCTGGACTGTTCCCATGAGGCACAGGGTCAGACTGATTTGCATATGGCCATGTCTGAACTGGGGTGGCGGAGTGAGCTAAAGAATGATGATGGATTAAACCCAGATCAGTTGACTGGGGGTGAGTGCTTGCAATGTTCAACACTCCGTCCATCATCCCCTTTGGTTTTGCTATGTTCGCCCTAAGTTGGCAGGGTATGCCCAGACGTGGGTCCCTTGCTCACTTTGCCACTGGATTCAAGATAGCCTGGCTGATGACGGCTGTAAGCCAGAAACCGGTCCCAGGATGCTTGTTTCCGGTCCAGGGAAGACATGGCTTGGCAGTTCGGGCTGGACTGTTCCCATGAGGCACAGGGTCAGACTGATTTGCATATGGCCATGTCTGAACTGGGGTGGCGAGTGAGCTAAAGAATGATGATGGATTAAACCCAGATCAGTTGACTGGGGGTGAGTGCTGCAATGTTCAACACTCCGTCCATCATCCCCTTTGGTTTTGCTATGTTAGCCCTAAGTTGGCAGGGTATGCCCAGACGTGGGTCCCTTGCTCACTTTGCCACTGGATTCAAGATAGCCTGGCTGATGACGGCTGTAAGCCAGAAACCGGTCCCAGGATGCTTGTTTCCGGTCCAGGGAAGACATGGCTTGGCAGTTCGAGCTGGACTGTTCCCATGAGGCACAGGGTCAGACTGATTTGCATATGGCCATGTCTGAACTGAGGTGGCGAGTGAGCTAAAGAATGATGATGGATTAAACCCAGATCAGTTGACTGAGGGTGAGTGCTTGCAATGTTCAACACTCCGTCCATCATCCCCTTTGGTTTTGCTATGTTACGCCCTAAGTTGGCAGGGTATGCCCAGACGTGGGTCCCTTGCTCACTTTGCCACTGGATTCAAGATAGCCTGGCTGATGACGGCTGTAAGCCAGAAACCGGTCCCAGGATGCTTGTTTCGGTCCAGGAAGACATGGCTTGGCAGTTCGGGCTGGACTGTTCCCATGAGGCACAGGGTCAGACTGATTTGCATATGGCCATGTCTGAACTGGGGTGGCGGAGTGAGCTAAAGAATGATGATGGATTAAACCCAGATCAGTTGACTGGGGTGAGTGCTTGCAATGTTCAACACTCCGTCCATCATCCCCTTTGGTTTTGCTATGTTCGCCCTAAGCTGGCAGGGTATGCCCAGACGTGGGTCCCTGCTCACTTTGCCACTGGATTCAAGATAGCCTGGCTGATGACGGCTGTAAGCCAGAAACCGGTCCCAGGATGCTGTTTCCGGTCCAGGAAGACATGGCTTGGCAGTTCGAGCTGGACTGTTCCCATGAGGCACAGGGTCAGACTGATTTGCATATGGCCATGTCTGAACTGGGGTGGCGGAGTGAGCTAAAGAATGATGATGGATTAAACCCAGATCAGTTGACTGGGGTGAGTGCTTGCAATGTTCAACACTCCGTCCATCATCCCCTTTGGTTTTGCTATGTTCAGCCCTAAGTTGGCAGGGTATGCCCAGACGTGGGTCCCTTGCTCACTTTGCCACTGGATTCAAGATAGCCTGGCTGATGACGGCTGTAAGCCAGAAACCGGTCCCAGGATGCTTGTTTCCGGTCCAGGGAAGACATGGCTTGGCAGTTCGGGCTGGACTGTTCCCATGAGCACAGGGTCAGACTGATTTGCATATGGCCATGTCTGAACTGGGGTGGCGGAGTGAGCTAAAGAATGATGATGGATTAAACCCAGATCAGTTGACTGGGAGTGAGTGCTTGCAATGTTCAACACTCCGTCCATCATCCCCTTTGGTTTTGCTATGTTCGCCTAAGTTGGCAGGGTATGCCCAGACGTGGGTCCCTTGCTCACTTTGCCACTGGATTCAAGATAGCCTGGCTGATGACGGCTGTAAGCCAGAAACCGGTCCCAGGATGCTTGTTTCCGGTCCAGGGAAGACATGGCTTGGCAGTTCGGGCTGGACTGTTCCCATGAGGCACAGAGTCAGACTGATTTGCATATGGCCATGTCTGAACTGGGGTGGCGGAGTGAGCTAAGAATGATGATGGATTAAACCCAGATCAGTTGACTGGGGGTGAGTGCTTGCAATGTTCAACACTCCGTCCATCATCCCCTTTGGTTTTGCTATGTTCGCCCTAAGTTGGCAGGGTATGCCCAGACGTGGGTCCCTTGCTCACTTTGCCACTGGATTCAAGATAGCCTGGCTGATGACGGCTGTAAGCCAGAAACCGGTCCCAGGATGCTTGTTTCCGGTCCAGGGAAGACATGGCTTGGCAGTTCGGGCTGGACTGTTCCCATGAGGCACAGGGTCAGACTGATTTGCATATGGCCATGTCTGAACTGGAGTGGCGGAGTGAGCTAAAGAATGATGATGGATTAAACCCAGATCAGTTGACTGGGGGTGAGTGCTTGCAATGTTCAACACTCCGTCCATCATCCCCTTTGGTTTTGCTATGTTCGCCCTAAGTTGGCAGGGTATGCCCAGACGTGGGTCCCTTGCTCACTTTGCCACTGGATTCAAGATAGCCTGGCTGATGACGGCTGTAAGCCAGAAACCGGTCCCAGGATGCTTGTTTCCGGTCCAGGGAAGACATGGCTTGGCAGTTCGGGCTGGACTGTTCCCATGAGGCACAGGGTCAGACTGATTTGCATATGGCCATGTCTGAACTGGGGTGGCGGAGTGAGCTAAAGAATGATGATGGATTAAACCCAGATCAGTTGACTGGGGGTGAGTGCTTGCAATGTTCAACACTCCGTCCATCATCCCCTTTGGTTTTGCTATGTTCGCCCTAAGTTGGCAGGGTATGCCCAGACGTGGGTCCCTTGCTCACTTTGCCACTGGATTCAAGATAGCCTGGCTGATGACGGCTGTAAGCCAGAAACCGGTCCCAGGATGCTTGTTTCCGGTCCAGGGAAGACATGGCTTGGCAGTTCGGGCTGGACTGTTCCCATGAGGCACAGGGTCAGACTGATTTGCATATGGCCATGTCTGAACTGGGGTGGCGGAGTGAGCTAAAGAATGATGATGGATTAAACCCAGATCAGTTGACTGGGGGTGAGTGCTTGCAATGTTCAACACTCCGTCCATCATCCCCTTTGGTTTTGCTATGTTCGCCCTAAGTTGGCAGGGTATGCCCAGGCGTGGGTCCCTTGCTCACTTTGCCACTGGATTCAAGATAGCCTGGCTGATGACGGCTGTAAGCCAGAAACCGGTCCCAGGATGCTTGTTTCCGGTCCAGGGAAGACATGGCTTGGCAGTTCGGGCTGGACTGTTCCCATGAGGCACAGGGTCAGACTGATTTGCATATGGCCATGTCTGAACTGGGGTGGCGGAGTGAGCTAAAGAATGATGATGGATTAAACCCAGATCAGTTGACTGGGGGTGAGTGCTTGCAATGTTCAACACTCCGTCCATCATCCCCTTTGGTTTTGCTATGTTCGCCCTAAGTTGGCAGGGTATGCCCAGGCGTGGGTCCCTTGCTCACTTTGCCACTGGATTCAAGATAGCCTGGCTGATGACGGCTGTAAGCCAGAAACCGGTCCCAGGATGCTTGTTTCCGGTCCAGGGAAGACATGGCTTGGCAGTTCGGGCTGGACTGTTCCCATGAGGCACAGGGTCAGACTGATTTGCATATGGCCATGTCTGAACTGGGGTGGCGGAGTGAGCTAAGAATGATGATGGATTAAACCCAGATCAGTTGACTGGGGGTGAGTGCTTGCAATGTTCAACACTCCGTCCATCATCCCCTTTGGTTTTGCTATGTTCGCCCTAAGTTGGCAGGGTATGCCCAGACGTGGGTCCCTTGCTCACTTTGCCACTGGATTCAAGATAGCCTGGCTGATGACGGCTGTAAGCCAGAAACCGGTCCCAGGATGCTTGTTTCCGGTCCAGGGAAGACATGGCTTGGCAGTTCGGGCTGGACTGTTCCCATGAGGCACAGGGTCAGACTGATTTGCATATGGCCATGTCTGAACTGGGGTGGCGGAGTGAGCTAAAGAATGATGATGGATTAAACCCAGATCAGTTGACTGGGGGTGAGTGCTTGCAATGTTCAACACTCCGTCTATCATCCCCTTTGGTTGTACTCTTCACTGTCCAATTTTCTACAGTCAACCTTCATATAATCTTGCAACCAATCACGGTAAACATTTGGCAGCTGCATTGCAACGTCATTGCGTAACTAGGCAGACTTTTTCTTAGTTTCTTTTATGTATCAGTTCTTGACTTTAATCACTTGTTTAAGGTTTTGGCTCATGTAATTACCTATTTTTGAACCAAACATAATTTACTGGCCAAGTGTGTGTTGCCATCTGCACAAATACCATAACCTGGAGACTATGGGAAGATGCCTTTGCTGCTGAGGTTAAAGAAGTCATCGGCCTGTAAAAGAGCAAGGTCACAGAGTGATAGGAAACCAAGAAGGCCTCAATTCAAGAGTCTTTTTTATTGCTATCTTTTATAAGGAAACAGAATGGCATGGCTGGAACGTACAGCCTTAGTATGAAAAGTCTAAATCTGACACTTTACTCTCACCTTTCAAAATCACCCAGATTCCAACATAATACCTTACTAAGCAGAAGGTCCAGAAAGTGGATTCTTGAGAGAAATGTATAGTTTTGTGCGGGACAAGGTATATCCAGAAGGATAAAGGCCAAAGTATTTTAAAAACAGAATATCTGCGCGCAATTTAAAACTCATCATTGCCACTGATGATGCTGCAATGGCAAAGGACATGAGGCAACTTCCTGTCGAGCTCACACATCTCCTCATTCGTCCAATGAGGTATAAAGGATGTGTCATCTCAGTTGAATTGGGTTCAACAACTCTTTCATAAAAACACAAGAGGATATTTTATTTCTTTTGCATTTTTATAGCTGAGCAATAGAGAATGACAGTCAGCAGCGTGCTGCAGAAGTAAACAGAGGAGATCATGAGTCTCTTACTTGGAACTGAAAGGATGAATCAAGACCAAGAGAACCACACTGAGACTCAAGCTTCAGAGAGGTGGCAATAGCAACATTGTTTAAGGTAAAAAAAGAACCTGTCAAAATGTAAGAATCCCTGACCAGGTGGTCTTTCTTTCAGGATCTACAATGTTTGTAGCAGACATACTAGTTAACCATTTTTACCTTTCTTCTGTAAGAACGTTTGTTCAGTTATCCATTGGGTTCAGTGACACTTTATCGAGATGTATATTTTAGCGAATCACAGGGTTACTTCTATACTAAATATCGACTCATGGGTAGACTATATCCAAAATATATGCAAACAAATATTGATGAAAGTGATTAAATCTAGAATTCATGGGGGCGTGGCTTGACGCCTGCGGAAGATGGTGGCGCCCGAGTGAGACTTCTCGGAGTGGCGCGGACGGATCACAGCAGACTGCCGTCCCAACAGGACAGGTGAGACGTCCTGGATTGCGGATGTCGTCCTGACCCAGGAGATGTCCTTTGCAGCTGTTTTCTCGGCTACCGGAACCGAATTTAAGTGAACAGAGCTCCGGCTTCATTGCGGCGCTGAATGCGGCCGCCATTTTGTTATTGGAAGTCTCCCAGAGATGCTACTGCCTCACAGAAATCTTCAGTATGGCAACCCGCACTTCCAAATAACTCGTTTTGGAGCACTCTTCACCATTTTTGCGCCACCACAAAGGGCTACAAGCATGCTCACCTGCGGTGATTTACAGTTTTCTTCTCAGGTTAGCACCCCCTTCTAGAATGTTGCAACTAACGGCCGCCATTTTAGATAGACTTACCACTGGTTGCTATTCATATGCTCCTATGTTTTGCTATAGTCAAAACCTTCTACTAACATAGCACTCTTATATGTTAGACTGTGAGATTATCTGCTAGTGGGGAACGCTGCAATATCCTAGCACACGACAGTTTCTCAGCATCAGTGTGGTTTCCCTCCTTGTCAGCACTATTGTGTGCATTTGAGTACCACTCCTTCCTTCCCCATTATCCCCTATGGGAAGATTGAAAAAGCTGGGCCCGCCTGCTTCACGCTCTACACAGTCCTTTGTCAAAAACTCTAAGATTTTTACAGAGTTTTCCAAAATGGAGGACTCTCTATTATCTCTGTCTAAGGGACCTACACCTTCGAATCCTATTCCTCTAGCAGCGGGGAAAATCACTACAAAGCGTTTGAAAAAAGATCCACCTTCCCCACCAAAATCCTCTTCCCCTGTTTCCCTAGATTTGCTGCTGGAGGAGATACGCGCTCTTCAACCTTATATGGAAGAAACAAATACCAAGCTGCAGTTCCTCACAGACAATTGGTCCCAGATGGATGATAGGCTCACAGCGGTAGAGCAAAATGTATCTTCGCTTGGATTCACTAACGCTAAAGTCACTATACTCCAGACACAGGTCTCCTCACTCCAACGACAGGTCGAGGACCTTGAAAATCGAAATAGAAGAAATAACCTACGTATCTACCGACTGCCAGATGGAACAGAAGGCTCTGATCTCCTTCTTTTCTTCAAGACATTTCTTCCTAAATTATTGCATTTACCGGAGGATACTGTGCTTAATATTCAACGTGCCCACAGGCTAGGCCATCAACTGACTGGTGTATCGAACTCACGAAGACCAAGAGGAGTCATCCTGTATTTCCTCGAATACACAGATTTGATAAAGGTCCTCGCGGCTGGCAAGGCAATCCAATGTGTCCTATGGTCTGGCAAAACTCTATTCTTTTCACAAGGTTACGCCAAAGCTAAAACAGATGCAAGGAGTTTTGAATTCTCTTATTAAAAGGCAAAGGGTTTTAACACACCCGGCTAAATTGGAAGCTGACATAGCTTGTATACAAGAATCTCATCTAACGGCAGAGGAATCTTTAAAATTAAAGAAAGGATGGGTAGGGGAGGTCTTCTTTTCACCAGGGGATGGTAAACTAAATGGGGTTTTAACTCTTTGTCATAAATCGCTTTCTGTTAAGTTACTCTACCAGTGTTCTGATAAAGATGGACGATGGCTATTTACCAAATTGTTGATTGGGAATGCTCCAGTTTCTTTACTTAATATATATGCTCCCACCGCTGGGGATCCTCTTTTTGGACATCCTTTGCCCAACAAATTACACATTGTATTGAAGATAACTTTATCCTTGCAGGTAATTGCAATCAAGTTATAGACCCCTTTTTAGACCGTAACTCAATGGTCTCCTTTGTCCCCCATAAGGCTCATAAACTTTTTGTCCAAACAGCACAAGCTTATTGATGCTTGGAGAATCTGCAACCCCACTACAAGAGAATACACTTACTATTCTACAGCCCATCACACTCAATCACGAATAAATTATTTTTTTATATCCCATAATATTTCCCAGTCATTAACAGCTGCGGATATTGGCTCTATTCTAATATCCGATCATGCTCCTACCACCATCCAACTTCATATTTTACAAAAACCTAACACTCCCAGAAGATGGCATTTTAATAATGCTCTCCTCTTAGACCCAACATTTACCTCCTCTTTTGTCTCCTTCTCTAATGAATATTTTTTGTTTAATCAAACTGATACCCTACCCTTTTCTGTTATATGGGATGCTTTTAAAGCAGCAGCTAGAGATTTTATTATTGGTTATGTCTCTAAGAAGCGCAAAACTTTGCGTGAGCTAACCAAAACCATCTTAACCAAGATAAAGACATTGGAGCATTCCTACTACTTTTCAAAATCAAAGGATTGTTTATCTGAACTTATAAATGCCAAGTTTCAATTTAATAAGGAATCGACAGATAATGGCTCAACATATTTATTAAAGTTCAGTGTGAAATTTTATGGTGGCCAAAACAAAGCCGGTAAAATATTAGCTAATTACCTGAAAGTTAAACATAACAAACTTAATATAGAATCTATTATGGACGAGCAACAAACATTGAAATTTAAAGACACCGACATTTTGAATGAATTCCTCCACTTTTATAAGACACTCTACACATCAGAAATTCCCCCTTCAGAGCATCATATCTCTCAGTTTCTTTCTGGAATCCACCAGTCCTCTGATATTCAGCCAGATTTTACATTCTTAGAATCCGACCTGTCACAAAAGGAACTCCTTACCGCCTTACAGACACTCAAAAAAGATAAAGCCCCAGGACCAGACGGTTTCACCGTCAAGTTTTTTTCACATTTCGCACAATTGCTACTTTCCAAACTATACAATCTCTTAGATTTTTTTCTACACTCAGGCGGATCCTCTGGCTCTTTTTCAGACGCCCTAATTTGCCTTATTCCTAAGGAAGGAAAGGATTCAAGATACTGCAAAAATTACCGGCCTATTTCATTAGTTAACATCGACTACAAAATGTTTTCAAAGGCTTTGGCCATACGTTTAGAATCCTATTTACCCAAATTGTTAGGGATGGAACAGTCTGGATTTGTTAAAGGTCGTCTCATCACAGATAATACATGTTTATTTTTCAACATTTTGTCTAAATCCTCCCACTTATCCCAATCCCTGGCAGCAGTGGCCTTAGATGCAGAAAAAGCGTTCGATAGAGTGGAGTGCCTTACCTTTTTCATACACTTAAGTGGTTTGGTTCGGACCTAAAATTATATCTTTAATATCAATTCTTTACTCTAATCCACGAGCCTCAGTATGTGCAAATGGGAACACATCTTCATATTTTGATTTAGGCAGAGGTGTTCATCAGGGTTGCCCTTTATCCCCTTTTCTCTTTAATTTAGCCCTAGAACCTTCTTTGTCTAGAATCCGCCAGAATCAAGATATACATAGATTTGATTTTAAAAACACTCAAATCAAATTGGCAGCATATGCTGACGATGTATTTTTATTTATCTCACAACCCCAGTCCTCTATTCCCGCATTCCTACAAGAAGTTGAATCCTTTGCTTCTGTTTCCAGATATAATATGAATAAGGACAAATGTGAAATATTACCTTTAACAAAATATACTTTCAAGGATGATTTTATTGTCTCGAACTTCACGTGGAGCCCTCATCATATCAAATATTTAGGTTTACATTTCACTCCTTCCATCCCGGATACAATCTCTCGTTGTATGGATAACTGTATACAAAGAATTTCCACATTGACTGCCAAATGGCACCCTTTATACCTATCCTGGTGTGGTCGTTTAGATACTCTAAAGATGATGTTGACCCCTATAATACTTTATACAATATCCAACATTCCAGTATCCATTTCCTTAAAAACTTTTAAGAAGATATATTCTGTGCCATCCTCTTTTTTATGGAGTAACAGAAAACCACGCATGTCATTATCAAACTGATACGCCCAAAATCAGAAGGTGGTGTTAATTTCCCTGACTTCCCTAAAATACCAAAAGTCTTTTTTACTCCATCAATCCTCGAGATGGCTCTCTGAGTCTTTAGTGGATAGTTCTTTGTGGGCTGAACTTGAACGTTCTTTTCTTTCCCCCTTCTCATTTCAAGAATATGTATCCTTCACCCGCAAGCCACAATCCCTATCTACTCCTATACTTAAATAGGCCTGGGCGGTGAACTTCACTCCGTTCGCGGAGTTTGCAGAGTTTTCTGCACTCCGCGGAGCTTGTGGAGTGCAGAAAACTCCGCTTCGCGATGTGCAGCGGAGTTTTTTCCCCGCTCGCGATCGCGAACGGTAAGTTCGCGAGCGCAAGCTACCCGAGCGGCAGGAATACCAGCACAAACTGCAGTTCGCACTGCACTCAGCCACTCGCGGAACTTTGCGGAATTTTTTGTAACTTCGCGGAGTTTCGCGTAGCAAAACTTCACGGACTACACCCAGGCCTGTACTTAAATACACATGCAAAATTTTGGAATCCAATTCGTCGCCAATTCCTATGGATTTGGACTCTTTTTTCCAGATCCACAATATGGCATAATAAGATGATATTGATACGTGTTAAGCCTTTGTATTGAAGATCCTGGAGACAGAAGGGCTTAATTTGGGTACATCAACTGTATGTACAAGATGAGATCATGTCTTTTTCACACGTTAGTAGACTTTTTGCCCTACCCATGTCCTTTCAGTCCAAATATAACCTCCAGAAGCAAGCTATTCTAACTGCATATGCTCAGTTTATACCCCCCAATGCTCCCACCTCCTCTCCTGTTAACAAGTTACACACTCTTCTTTGCACTAACCCCAAAGCTTCTGCTATTTATAATTATTTATGCACTTCATGAACTATAAGAGAAAAAACTAGAGTGGAACTTTCCTGGGAACAAGATTTAGAGGTATGCTGGTCAACGACCCTATGGAACAAAACATGGACTAAAATCAGGAAATCCTCCAGAGCAGCGAACATCACGCAAACACTCTTCTTTATATACAATAGGCTTCTGTTATCCCCGGTTACTTTAAACAAAAGACACACTGATCTCCCAGATACTTGTTGGACATGTTCCTCCCCACATGCAGATTTACGCCATTTACTTTTTACATGTCCGCTTGTTCATAACTTTTGGAAGAGTGTCTGGTCTCAAATTAATTTAATCTTTGGTTCTGGATGCTCTTTTTCTATCCCTCTTGTGTTTTTGGGAAGTTTATCTCCTGTCTGGATCAACTGCAATTCTAACACAAAGATTATAGACCTATTGTTAGCAGTTGCCTTTCAACAAATAACCAGAAGTTGGAAAGATTTCACCAAACTATCTTATCAAGCATGGTGGTACGCCATCTGTCACAATCACAGATTAGATACAACCTTTGTACACCCTATTCACATGGCTACAAAACGTTTGAATTTATGGTTACCTATCACACTGTTCATTGACGCCAGTGCTGAACACTCCTTTTCCCTAACCCCTATTCAACAAGAAGTCTCTCAACCTCCATGACTTTCCTAATGTTGATACTATATTAATTTGATCATTTTAAACTTTCTATTGTATTCTCTGTATGAAATGTAATTTTCCTTTGTTTGCACCAATCCAATTTACATATCCTTTTCATTCTCTCCTTTAAGCTATGCTAATCTGACTTTTACACCCAACTATTTTGCTCCTTAGTTCTATTTGGATTCATGTGACTATTTATTGCTATATTGTAGAATATAGCATGTTACAACGCATGCTATTACATCGCGTTCCTTTACAATGCGGTCGTTACAACGACCGCGCTGTTTGACCGCGAAACCTTTACAACGCAAGTCATTAGATCGACTTGCTGTAGGGGGCATGCTGGACTTAGGAATAGTATAATTTACTATTCCAACTTCAGCCTGCGCAACAGTAGGGAAGGTGTTAAAATAGTAAATTATACTATTCCTTAGGTTAGAGCGCCCCCTACAGCAAGTCAATCTAATGACTTGCGATGTAAAGGCATCGCGTTCTAACAACGTGGTCATTGTAACGACCACGTTGTAAAGGAACGCGATGTAACGACCGCGTTGTAAACGCTGTTTCCCTTTATTGTATTATGTATTGATACTTTAAATTCCCTTAATAAACTTACTTTTGAACTAAAAAAAATAATCTAGAATTCATCTTTATTATGATAGATTTCTTAAAGATGATAACAATGAAAAGGCTCATCTTATCGTACTCTGATCCGTGGCAAAGGGACAAGACCTCTCTGTCCTCTCATTGCTGGTTCATTTCTGCATGGCCTTGAACCGCTGCCTTCTGCAGAGACACATCAAGCATATGTGAAACCAAAATTCAAAATTGAGAATGTTAGGCATTAATTGCCCAGTTGCACAGATGAAAATAAACCATTCCTGTCTATTGCAGAAACTTCAGCTCACCTTTCTTGATAGGTCTTATTCCATAGTTTAGCAGTAACCACTAAGTTGAGAAAATAAATGTGAAATTTTGCACTTGAACAGGCATTACAGAGGATGTACCATGAACAATAGATAAGAGTTCCAAGTGTTTGTCGAAATATATCACTTGATGCAGGATTAAAAGCTAATTATACAACTGCATTCCTTCTTTTGTTTAAGCTGAAAATACCTCTTATGTTATGTTCTTATCGCAATTCAATGATCCCCTATCTATGGATCAGAGACTTATGATTAACTTTGTCTTGGAAGATATAGCATTAGCTCTAAATCAACTACACTTTAGATGCCTGCCTGGCTTACTAGCCTTCCTATAAATAACTGATATCCAAGCAGACTTAACCATTTTGAACTGCTCCTAATTATTTAGGCGTTGTTCCGTGAAAGCAAGATCTGTCATCACTTCCAAGTAAATCACCGAAATAAAAGGAATCAGTTTCACATCCTGTGAGACTGCAAAACCTACCTAGCTAGTAAATCTGTTAACCAGTGTCCAGCCTATGAAAATCGTTCAGTAGAATTACTGCATTACTGCATTACTGGTACAGGGCGCACAATACTTCAAATTGTATTGTGGAACCTATCTAGGCATTCCACTTGAGCAATGACAGTAACAATTACTTTTTCTACTTGTTCTAAGATCTCTACATCCCTGATACAACTTAACAGATTATTCTTCTGAAAACTTGGTAAACCCCTTTCCAGTTTTCAGGGCATGTATTTAAACCTCAGATCAGCTTTGCCCATGCCACCACAAAATGAATACTTTATCCTATAAGACATGTCATCTGTACTTAGTAGTTCAAGCAACATCTGGCTACCTCAAGAAAGTTTGTGGTTAAGGCCCTTAATTTTTTTTAAAATATAAAACTTAAACCCTAATTGATCCTCTCCTTACACTGAAATGAGTCAATATAAACGGAAATGTTGATAAATGTATTATACCCTCATTGTGATAACTGCTTTCAAGACAGATTACAAAGGCATAAATACAAGTAGGTTGAGTTAGAAGCCTGCAGATTTAATGTCCAGTAATGAGGTAGATTTAGCTCTTCTGACACACTGGCCATGTCAATTCGCACACAGATAGTGGTCTCCCCAACGGTGCAGAGACATTGTCATTAGAGTGGTTGATTCAGCAATGGGAGAACCCACTTTGAATACTGCTGTCACAAAACTTAATTGTGGAATTTCTGCCACGAAATGTGCGCCTTCTGAATTTACTTCAAATTTGGAATATTGTTTCCGTGTCCATGTATATAGTCTTCGTAACATGCTATTGTTTCGTGTATGCTACAGCCACTTTATTTACCTTTTGAATTCAAGAACAGAACTCTGCCTTGCGGCAAATCTTTCACTCTTTCTCTTCGATGGCTGATATGCCACCATTTATGCAGATTGAAATCTTCCCCTTAGAAAATGCAACCACCGTGAAAGTAATTGGCTTGTTTTCCTCATTTTCAGTGGGAAGGACCCGACCAATATTATCTGTAAATCCAGATAGACACAGATGACTTTGTATTCATTATATTGCATTTCCTACCTACTGTCCTGCAACAAAAAACGAAAGGAGTAGATTCCAGGGCCTCTTTAATCTTTTTTTTTTAATGTTTTCCATGTTTAGTTTTAGCCTGGTTTTTTAATGTAATGTATGTAATATGGGTATGCATGTGGGGACTGTAATTGCTAACTTGGGAATTGCTTGAACTGACAGCATAATGATTTAAAAATGAACTTTCGCTTCTGCACAATATCAGTTGCATTGCATCTGATATTTTCATTGGTGAAAAGAAATCAGGTCTTTACATAAATCATCTGAATTCAGCAGTGCTTTGCCTGAGAAAGGTTCCCCATATCTCTTCTGTCTCGCACATCCAATTGTAATAATTGAATTTATGGGACTGTTCATTAAGACAAGACACGCAAAGAAATTTAACAAGAGAAATGGTTTCAGAATATTTTTTTTCTTCACAAGTTGGAAAATTAAAAAAACCAGAAAGTACCTTAAAATAATAGACCAGACATAAGTAAAATATTCAACGTCATAAAAATGTAATATATGATTTGGCTCTTAGCATGTAGAACATCATCAGCCAGTTCTAGTTTTTCAGCAATTAATAATGCCTTCTAGAACCTGCTAGTTTGCTTTTTCAATTATGAATATACACTCGAAAAGTAACTGCATGTCATATACTGTTGGCATAGAGATCAGGACTGGCGGAAGGTGTTAAAAGCAGTATGCATCTTGTACCTATGCTAACCTACATAAATACCTTGTATGTTATATGCATAAGTGTGTGTCTTTACAAAACAAGCTGTACTAAATCGGGTACCTTGATCCAACAGCTGAGTCAGGTGAATCTCTGCTGGATTCTCCATTACCACCCTTGTCAGACTCAGGCTCAATGTCTTGAATGGATTCATATATATCTAATTTTTTAAAAAAAGTAAGCCACTGTGAACACAATTAACTTTTATCCCACTGTCTTGATCGGAATGGATAGAACTTTAATATATGTTAACCTAGATAATCACTGACTGACTAGTATTAACTATATTTTATTTCCCATCTAATCAAATTCTGTGCACTCCAAAACAAGAGCAGTAGTGGCTTGGAATTGGGCCCTTGACCCGCATAGTACTGACATCACAGCTAAACAAAATATGGGTGCAAATGTCTAACTACTTCATACAAAATGCCAGACATCTGGAACTTATTAGGAGCTTATCCAGTTCAGATTTTAATCTTTATACATTAGTATTTTTAATCTTGAGCAGGCCATGCAGATGGTCTCTTCACTGGAAGGCGCAAATCTGCCTCAACTTGTTAAATTCCCTACCCACAAAGCAGGGCATACTCTTGACCTGATATTCTCTAATATCTCGTCTATGGAAATTGAAGTGCCAATCCAGGTGGTGTGGTCGGACCATTTTCTTATTTCTTTTATTTTCAATCTGGCAAAACCTGATATGCCTGAGAGTGCCAGATACTACCTAAAAAGAAATTGGAAAAAACTGACAGCTGAATGCCTAAGTCCAAATCTGTTAGCCAGCCGCCCACCTATATCTTTAGACCTTAATGTTAATACGATGGCTCTTCAAAACTGGATTGCTGCCGCAGTAGAAGCTACGGCACCAGCCAGAATGACCAAATCCATGAGGAAATCGCCCTCTGCTCCACGGTTCTCTGAGGAACTTAGGGCTATGAAAAGCAAGTGTAAGCGCTTGGAACGGCAGTGGAGGGTGGATTATGATGCCTCTGTCAAAATGACATATAAAAAATCTTTGAAGGTATTGCACAAATCCATGAAGGAGGCCAGGAGAGATTATATCGCCAAGAGAATTGATAACTCCGTTAGACCGGACAAGGCTGTCTTTAAGGTGGTTAACTCTTTTCTCAAACCCCGTGAACTGCTAATTGACGTCCGACCCTCCCTGGCACTCTGTGAGAAAATCTCTACCTTTTTCGATGGAAAAATAAGCAAGGTCTACAACTCTTTTTCTGCCACGATGGCTATGGTTAAATCTGATGTGGTAGCCAGAACTGTACCCCTGCCTCTCCTTTCTGAATTTAATCCTATCTCTCAGAAGGAAGTATTGTCTGCAATACAGAGTTGTAAGTCAGGCTCGCCGGACGACCCATGCCCTCCTAAACTATGGAAAGAGTTGGCAGACTCCACCAGCGAAGTAATGTCCATAATATGGAACAATTCACTCTCTTTGGGCATCTTCCCTGATTTATGGAAGCACGCCACTTTACTTCCACTTAAGAAAAAATCCAGTGTGGATTCTGGGGACTTGAACAACTACAGACCTATCTCTCTGCTGGCAGCCCCTGCAAAAATGCTGGAAAAGGTAATACAGCGGCAATTGGCCAATTTTATCGAGAGTCACAATATCCTGCACGACACCCAATCCGGTTTTCGAGCGGGGTTTAGCACAGAGACAGCTCTACTAGAGGTAGCAGACTCAATTAGAATGGCATTGGACTCAGGGGCATCAGCTATGCTGGTGCTCCTGGATCTTTCAGCTGCATTCGACACCGTTGACCATTCTATACTGATTCAACGGCTTTTTGACAGCGGGGTGAATGGCACAGCCCTGGCTTGGTTGAAGTCCTTCCTCCACTTACGGACGCAAAGGGTGGCTTTACAACCATATCAGTCCACCCGAAAGCATTTATGGTGTGGGGTCCCACAGGGATTGGCCCTAAGCCCACTGCTGTTCAATATATATCTGGCCCCTTTATTTACTCTGATAGCCAACTGGGGAGTTAAGGCAATTTCTTATGCCGATGACACCCAGTTGATTTTCCCTTTTAAAGATCAATCTGAAGATTCTTTTAAGAACTTTAAAGGCTGCTTAAAAGAAATTGCAAGCTGGATGAATAATAATAAACTTAAATTGAATGCAGATAAAACTGAAGTTTTGTTCTTCGGCAAAATTCAGCCTCCGGTGGCTGACCTGTGGTGGCCTGTGGAAATGGGCTTGCCACCTGCTCCGGTAGAATGCGTTAAAAATTTGGGTGTAAAATGGCAGGCTGATCTCTCTTTCTCTGCCCAAATTCAGCAGGTTACTTCTGCTTGTTTTAGCAGTTTGAGAAATTCGCGTAAGTTTATACACCTGCTGCCGGAGAGCTGCCGTCGGACCGTAGTCCACGCCACAGTAACTGCCCGCCTGGACTATGCGAATGGCCTCTATATTGGCTTACCGGCTTACCTTGTCAGGAAACTCCAAATGGTCCAAAATGCGGCTGCGAGATTAATCAAACGTGTTCCTTTTCGGCAACCCATCTCTCCGCATATTCGAGAATTACATTGGCTTCCGGTAGCCAACAGAATTAAATTCAAGACCTTGACCCTTGCCTTTCGGGCCTTCCATGGTACGTGTCCTTCGTATCTAAAACAGAGACTGGGTGTTTACACGCAGACACGTGCTCTGAGATCTAACACCCAGAAATTACTTTGCACTCCGCGTGTGAAGAAATCCCGACTGGGTGGCAGATCCTTCATGTTGGGGGCGTCCAAATTATGGAATTCTCTTCCAAATTCCTTGCGTCAGATCCCGTCTGAGTCACTATTCAAGAAGGCAGTTAAAACATGGCTTTTTAACCTGGCTTAATCTTTTGCTGTCCTGATCGCTGCTTGCCGCGCGCGTGCTACTTGTCACATTAGCGCCGGGACACCTCCTTGGAGGTAGCTGTTCGCGCTCAACAAATGTCGGTATTATTATTATTATAATAGGAAAAACTCCATGTCCCGTAATACAAAGGAAAACACAGGACTGGCTGAGCTGCTTACACCCAACTTGGGACAACTTGAGACCGCTTATAACATACTGACATAGTGCCACTATCGTACATTATCATGTTCCTGCGCATCAACATGTGCCCCTTCTTTGCACAGGTGTTGCACTGTAGGCACCACGAAGATACAGATTCGTCTACATCAAAAGCAGGACTGTGGGCTCACATTTTTAACCATAGCACTATGATGTGAACTCAATAATGGTAATGGCTCCATATTCCTTGGTAAAATAGCGTATTGTTAATTTGGGTGCATATTGGTGGGGAGGGTCTACCATTTAAGGCAGTGGCCAATAATGTGCCCTTTGATCCACCAATAATATCAGGACCACATAACAGTTTCTCAAGCAAGACGCGGTTCAAGTACAAAAGGGTTTGTGAGAACTGTGAAACCATGTCACTTGGAGAAATTGATGGAATTATGCATCTTTTTATTTAATGGCAAGTGTATTGTTTCCCATGAACCATTTGCACAGAAAGTAAAATCACTGGGTTTCCACTAAAATCATCTTTAAAAGATGAATACATATAAGAGGGCTTAATTTCCCATCATCCATGTGACATCACTGGCTCCCAACAAACACTAGCTTTAAAAGAAGAAGCCAAACAAGAGTGCTTCATTTCATATCCTTGATCTGCACAGGATGTGACACCATGTTCTGCTTTCTCCCAACTTCTATCGACTCTTAATGGCGTCCAATCTCCTGGACGTCCCCAACAAAGGGCAGGCACAGACAAGGGCACTGCTTTTTAGGCATGTGATGGCTAAGAAAGGCATGGAGGCAGAACCCCTATTCTACAAAAATTTACAAGGTATGACATAATCATGTGTCACCCCATACTGCCAATGTTCACAATCACATCCAGACATAGAAGTCACAAACACTCATATAGCAATTGCACAGCGCACAGCACATAGACCTCGACAACCAACCGCACCCGCAAGGAGCACATTGCCGAAAAATAAAGACAGCAATTGTGCATCTCTTTCTTCTAAAGAAAGTGAAACCATTTCTTCCAGAAAGTAACTTCAGAATTTCTGTTAAAGCCTTTGTACTTTTGCATCTGGATGGTGGTAACGCCCTACTCCATGGCCTCCCATACTCCACACTGGCTCCCTTAAGGGCATCCTGCACGCCACAGCACATCTCATTGAGGGCCTGAGGAAATATGATCACCTTGCCCTGATGGAACTCAATTGGCTCCTTGCTAGCCCACACCATGTTCAAAACTACCTGCATCATTTGCAAACCATTCACAACCAGCTCTCCGCTTATCTTGGAGACAAGTTCACCATTTCTGGTGTTTCTTGGCATACCCACAGCCAGGACACAATCAGACTGCAGACTAAGAAGTGTTAAAAAAATAAAACAAGACAGCCTTTTTCATTGATGCACTTAGGATCTGAAACAGCATCCCTCTATTCACAAGGACTGCCTCAGCAATGCTCCGATTTAGGAAAGAGTTGAAGATGCACCTCTTTAAGGAACACTACATCATACTGCATGAACAGGGCACAAACCACCTACCTTTCCTATCACTTGTTGATTGCATGATGGAGTTTAACCATACACAGCACTCTGCTGTCTTTTGGCTAGGTTTACCATGTACACATACATACATACTGGAATAAATTGGGTTATTTGGTTGATTGTGGTGTGAGCCCTGGTTAAGCAGCAACCACAATCCTTGTAAGGGTGAGGCACAAGCCAAGGCTAAATTAACCTGTGCTCAGCTCTCTGTTAGCTTGATACAGAGCAGTCAGGCTTAACGTAGAGGCAATGTGTTAAGTATTTGTGCAACACTTCAAACAGTAATACAGTGAAAACACCACATAAAAAGAATCCCACACCAAGTTAGAAAGAAACAACTTTCTTTAATAAATAAAACAAGTCCAAAACAACAAAACACCAATCAGTAGAACCA
The DNA here is from genome assembly GCA_963921515.1 of Calotriton arnoldi. Taxonomy (NCBI): domain Eukaryota; kingdom Metazoa; phylum Chordata; class Amphibia; order Caudata; family Salamandridae; genus Calotriton; species Calotriton arnoldi. The sequence continues at coordinate 221,221 of CAWUFW010012679.1, read as the reverse complement.
GAGATATGTTATGTTATGTTAGGGTTTTTTTTATTGAGCGCACATATCACCCGAAGGTCTCAAGGCGCTAGACTGTTTCAGGGAACGGTGGAAAGGAAAGAGGAAAGAGAAAGGATGGACAAAGGGAGAATCTCAAAACAATCAAGTTTTGAGAGCCCTACGGAACTTTCTGTGATTGGTCTCAGTACATAAATATAGAGGGAGTGAGTTCCAGAGGGTAGGGGCAAGGTATGAAAAGGATCTTCCGCCATTCCTGGCGGTACAGATTTTGGGTGAAATGAGAAGATGTTTGTTAGCTGATCGGAGGGTTCTAGAAGGGTTGTACCTAATCAGTTTTTTATCAAGATACAGTGGACGAAGTCCATAAAGGGTTTTGTGGACCAGACAGTTGATTTTGAATGTTATGCGCTTTCTGATTGGGAGCCAGTGAAGAGTTCTCAGATTGGGTGTCGAGGGGGATCGAGGCGGTAAATTTAATACCAATTTGGCTGCCGTGTTTTGAAGGACCTGGAGCTTTGTTAGATGTTCTTCGTTGATGGAAGCCATAAGTGCATTTCCGTAGTCTAGCCGGATGAGGATTAATCCTTGCATGAGCGGCATTCGTGATGACAGTGGAACCCATTTAAAGATCTTACGGAGGCTGCGCATTAGTCCGTAGCAGATGCTGGCCACATGATTGACATGATTGGACATGGGAAGGTGAATGTCGATCAGCACTCCTAGGTTACGAACGGCCGACTTAGGTGAAGGACAAGAGCCCAAATTTGTGGGCCACCAATCACTTGACCATTGGGTTTATGCTTTGCCGGAGAGAATAATTTCAGTTTTGCTAGCATTCAGTTGTAAGTGGTTATTTTGCATCCAAGTATGGATATCGGACATACACTGTCTGAATCGAAGTTTGGTGTCAACAAGATCCGGTCCTAGCGTGATTAGCAGCTGAGTATCTTCAGCGTACGATACTGTTTCAAAGCCGTGAGATTTAATCACGCTGGCCAAGGGTGCCACATACAAATTGAAGAGAGTGGGGCTCAGAATAGAGCTCTGAGGGACACTCTTGTCAATGAGTTGGCTGCTGGATATGAATGTGCCCATGTGCACTTTCGAGGTGCGGTTGGTCAGGAAGCTGCATAGCCAGTCCAGTGCGGCGCCCCCGACACCCATCTCCCGCAAGCGATTCACAAGGGTGATGTGGGAGATGGTGTCGAAGGCAGCCGACAGATCAAGGAGGACCAGGATGGCTGATTGCTTGGCATCGAGGGTGAGTCTTATATTATCTACAATTTCCAACAGAGCGGTTTCGGTGCTATGAGAGGCCCGGAATCCGGATTGAGAAGGGTCCAATAGATTGTTGCTCTCTAAATAGGTGGTGAATTGCTTGTAAATTAGTGACTCAAGAACCTTCCCAAAGAAAGAGAGGAGGGAAATGGGCCGATAATTATTGGGTTGCTTAGGGTCCAGGGTGGGTTTCTTCAGTATGGGTTTGACCATTGCCGCCTTCCACCTTGTGGGGACGGTTGAATGCAATAAGGATAGGTTAAGAAGCTTGGTGAGGCCAGGGAAGAGGGCAGGTCCAATTTTGAGCAAGATGTGAGGGGATATTAGGTCAGCGGGGGAGCCGGATTTAATCTTAAGGAGGGCAGTTCTGACATCCTCTTGAGTGAATTCAGTGAATTCATTAAGGAGGGTGGGGTTCGTGAGATCGTTGTTGGCCGGCCCCTGGTGTTGTTGTTCAACGTCAGTGTGGGGGAAAAGACTGTGGATGATGTTAATCTTGTCCACAAAAAAAGAGGACAGGGTGTCAGCCCACTCTTGGGATGTAGGCTGTTTGACATTTTGAAGATTTTTCTGAAAATGGAACCGCAAAGCGCCAACTGTAATTATCTGGTTGCGCTAGACTGGGACAAAGTCATATGTTCAGGCCGACCTCGATAGAGTGCAAGCTGGCTACAAGAACCCAGTTAGGCCTGCTGAACAAACAACCTTAAATTCTGGTTTGTGGAGAGTTGCGAGGATCCGTTTCGAAGAGGCGTCAAGCAGCAGAAGGGATTCGTCGGTTGCTAGGTGTGTCGAGGCTGCGAAGCAAGGTCCTGCGTCGAGGAGCTTGTCAATGGGAGCTTACGATGCGAAGTTCGGCGTTGAAGATGCATTGTGTATTAGAGGTGATGCGTCGGTTTCGCGGAGCTGAAGGCTGCGATGTGGAATCCAATGTTGTCATCAAGGCTGCCATCGACAATGAATGCGCGGGCCTGCATTGAGGATGAGTCACGCAGCGGTGATTCAGATGGGCTGTGATGCCATTCGGGTCTTTGCTTAGGTCCAATCCTTGCAGCAGTGGTGATGAGTCGATTCTGCTGGGGGTTGCACCATGCAGCAGAGGAGATGTGTTGGTTAAGCTGGATTCAAATAGGCTGGAAAAGCACCTTAGGCCCACTTCCAAGGGTCCAGGATTGGGGTTGCACCACTTGGCAAGGTAGACTCACAGGTGGCGGAGTCCAGGTGCAGATACAAGGTTGTTGGAAGTCTGTTGTGTCCCTGAGGCTTCAGGTCAGGAGGCCAGCCAACTTACTCTTGGAGTCACTCTAGGTTTCTGGGTTCAAGAGATGCAGGTCTAATCCTTCTCACCCAGGCAGAAGGACAGCAGACAGAAGGTCAGCACATCAGGGCAGCAGTCCTTCAGCACAGCAGTCCAGCAGAGTGCCATTCCTTTCAGCAACACAGCAGTCCTTCTTTCTGGCAGAGTATCCACAGGTCCAGAAGTGTACTAAATAGTTGGTGTCTGAGGTCCAATATTTATAACTAGTTGAAGTGGGGAAAAGCTTCTAGAGGTAGGCATTTGAAATGCACAGGTGCCCTGCCTTTGCAGCCCTGGCTCCAGACTAAACACAATGGGTAGGCAGCCCTTTGTGAGGAGGCAGGACACAGCCTATTTAAGTGTAAGTGGGGCTTGGCCCAGCTCCTCCCTCCCATCCTGCCTGCCTGTGATGGCCAATCCAGGCACACCTAAGCTCCCTATTGTGTGTTGCTGTCTAGGAGAAATACAAAGCCCAACTGTCATCTACAGCCAGTCATGTGACCCACAGACAGGCTGCAGGCACTAAATGGCACAGGCAGGAAAATGACAACTTTGTAATAGCGCCATTTCCAAATTGTAATTAAAAATCCAAATGCACCGTAAGATAGGATTTTTCATTGCAATTCCAAAGACACCAAACATGAACTGATTACCTGTTCCCATAATGAAATCACAAATGGCAATAAGGGGTTTTCACTACCAGGACATGTAAAACTTAAAAGTGCATTTCGCACTTTTTAAATACATTGCACCCTGCCCTTTGTGCTGTCCAGGGCCTACCATAGAGGTGACTTATATGTATTAAAAAGGAAGGTTTAGGCCTGGCAAAAGGTTTATTTTACCAGGTTGAAATGGCAGGATAAAACTGTACGCACACAGGCTGCAATGGCAGACATGAGACTAGTTTCAAGGGCTAATTAATGCTGCTGGCGGACTACTCGCATTTAATTTACAAGTCATGGGCAGAGGTAGTGCCACTTTACTAGGGACATACATGTAAGTTAAATATGCCAATTGGGTATAAGCGAATCGTACCATGTTTTAAGGAGAGAGCACAAGCACATTAGCACTGGTTAGCAATGGTAAAGTGTGCAGAGTCCTAAGGCCAGGAAATACAAAATCAGCAAAACGGGAGATCTGAAGACAAACAATTAGGGGCAAACCATGTCAAGGGTGCCAAGTCTAACACACACATACATACATCTATACATACAAACATACATACATACATACATTCATACATATATAAATACAAACATACATACATATATATATATATACATACATATTATTTTGCTAAATTCATTTTGAGCACATTTCTAGTGCTAAGACAATGTTCAGCTAATTTTCTCAATTTGCTATTTTTTAAACAGTGAAAGAGTCACAGCAACTACTATTCATATAGTAGAAGCTTCCTCTTTCTGTCCTCCCAACACTTCCTGATGCTTGTAGAAACTCCAGTCAATTTGAATTAGAACTAAGGGCCCGGAGGCAAATCATCACAAATACTGCGTCTGCATCATACCTTGCATCATTTAGAAAAATCAAGCAAGTGATTTGTAAGACAATTCTGTTTGAAGGGTTAATGATTAACAGGGGGCATAAGGCACACAACCAATTATTTTCCCACTTCATTTATTTTTGTTTATTGTCGGAGGTCTTGAATTATGAGTTGCAGGCCCTTACTTTCCCATGTGAGAGGTAAGCAACAAGAGTGCCTGGTGGACTTTAGAGACCATGAGCATTTTTGTACAGTGCTCGGGTGGTGGAGGCCTGGGGATATTTTTCTCATTTATTTTTTTTGCTGAAATTCACTGCTATTGCTCTGGATGTGTTTTACTTTCTGGGGCCTTGTGTACTTTTCTGCTGTAGGCCACAAATGTTTTTCTGAGTTTGTGCAATCCTTGCCATTATTGTACTTAGTGGGGGGAAAGAAATCCTGGGCAGGGAACAATTTTGCTTTTTTTCCAATGGCTTCTTTCTTGCCATGTGATACTTTGCCATTTCTCAAAAATATTTGCATGTGTGTCTATGTGTGTGATTGTATGGGTTGTGTCTTGTGTGGGAGATGGTTGATGAACATCCTTGAACGGTCTCCCACTTCAGAAAGCCTTATGGCGTTAAGGCCATTTGGAGATCACAAATAGTTTGCTGATTGTTCTCATAAGTTGTTTATATATGCTGCTATTTTGCTTGGGGCATAGAAGTATAAACTAAAGAAGGGAGGGAGAGGAACTTATATACGTCTGAAATACATCCTTCCATAAAGATTAAGATACAGACAACTAAAGGTATAGTGAATGTGAATTACAAGATTGAAATCTGGAATTCTGTCAACCCACAAAAAAGTATTTCTTTTTAGGACGACAAACCCTCATCCACCAGTGGTAGCATGCTTCATCATTGGGTTCCCTTCTCATTCAGAACAGATATCATACTTGTCTGAATGGGCTGCTGCTGGTTGGAGCTCTTATCAAGGGCTAAGAGATTGATACTAAAGGAGCTGATGTGATCCAGAAAATAAATAATAATAGAATTACCTGGTAGTAAAACACTTGTGAATTTGTATTGAGATTACCAAATATAAGATTGAAAAAGGAAAGCTGGATGTATGAAAACACAATCAATCTCTGCATCATCTGGTTTTAGCCAAACTCGAAAGCCCGAACCAGGTCTATGGTCTTCTTCAGGACCTAAGAATCCCTAGCACTATCCCTACCCTAAATGAAATGTTCACAGTGCATAAGGTAGAGGGTGCAACTAAATATGCCCACATTTAAAGTGATAAGGTAACAATACTTATGGATAGATTTACCTATTCTAATCTAATAACCAAAAGGGGGATGGGATGTGTTGCAAGGGTATTTCTCCTACATCAGTATAAACAAAAAGACAAATAATGACCTAAGTGTGGAACAGTAGTTAGACTGCATGTGAAATCATGAAGAACAAAGTAAATGTTTAGAGCCCTTATCCAACTAGAGGTGGCATGCTTTATCATGGGGCCCCTACACACATTGTTGAAAAACCTCAAATGAGGGCTCTAATCAGAATGGACAGGAGAGCTCTTCAGGATGGGAAGCAGGAGAACAACTCCTGTAAATGAGGGGAACTCAGTGAAATTGAGTGGGGGTAATTTGTAAATATAGTAGAGAGGGAAATTGTAAAAATTATCTCCTTGGTTGACTCTGAAATTGTATTGAAGGGGAATAATTCGACCAGTAGATGGGAGGTCAATACTCATGGTTAGACTCACCTATCTACAAAGGTTAACTGTAAATTTGGTGGAAATTAGATAAAAATATTTATAAAACTTACCTTTCCACAATTGATCATTGTTAATAGTAATATGCAATGTTGGTCCAGATGATGAAACATTCCAACATTGGTGGGTGACGATTCTGTGTCCTAAGATGCAACACTTCTTACCGGGTTACCAGACTTCGAGGTATCATTCTTGTAGTTCAGGTTTACCATACCTTCAGTTGTCTGCATCTAGGGTATAGTGGTAGTCAGTAGGCCTTGGATATTATTTTTAATTTCAATATTTTTCCAGTTGTCCTGAGGTATTAAAAGGCCTTGTGAGGCTAAAATATATTATTGCCAATCTAAATGAATGTTTGCTACACCGCCTGATTTTTTCCTGAAAGATTAAGGGGCCTTTTGAGACCCATGGATATTTTTCTTAGTTTTAATACATTTTTCACAGTCTTACTGCTGACCTTCTCTCCTGGATTCCTTTGGGGCTGTAGCTGAGCCTAGAATTCCTATTTGTGCAGTCCTTGGTCTGCATGTCTTTGATGGTAGAGGGGAGGGTCTATGGCAGACAGCCATCTTGCCTTCATTTTCAATGTTGTCTTTCTAGCCATGTGCTAGTCCACTACTTTGTCAAAAATGGTTGTGTGTGTGTGATAGTCAATTAATGTCCTGGAATGTTATGCCACCTTTAAATGCTGGATGCATTAATGGTGTTAGAGTCCTTTTGAAGGCTACATATAGCTGTTCTCATCTTTGTGGTTAATTTGTGCTATGGTATGTGGCAGTTACTGGTAGTTTGTAAGCCATAAACAATATTTGTAATGTTTTTGACAGACTCCCTCTTACTTTGCTGCGTAAATATGGCTCTTGTTTACTGAAAGGTATTATTTTAAGTGTTTGCCAGTATCCTGGATTTTGTCTTGGGGATTTATGAGGCCTGTTGGACCCCCTGATGTTATTCTCAAATTGAATTTATTTTTGCCATCCCCCTAGCTCCTGTCCTGTAAGACTGTGATGCCCTGTGGTGTCTCCAAATACTATTATGACTTTTATTACTCTTGTCAGAGTTTCTCAGCTGATGTCCTGAGGACGTTAGTGCCCTGTAGATGGGACTAGATGTTAGGTCAGATTTGGGCTATTTAGTGTGTAACCCTTGTTCTGAAAAAGCATGTGCTTGTGATGACCCCAGGGCAGTCAGCCATCCTACGTGACATATCCATGTTATCTTTCTTGCTATCTGATAGTCTTCCATTTTGTCATACATCTAGTGCATTCAGTACTCAGAAAGTATTGTTTCAGACATGTAATCACTTTTTCCCAGTCTCCCTCTTGATCTCTATGAACTCCAGGGGCACTGGCTGGCCCTAGGATTCTATTACTGATTTGTCCACTTTTGCCCAGATTGTTCTGCATATTGTTCTGGGTGTGTGGGCCAGTGTTGTATGTAGGTGACAGATATTATTTTTCTACAATTATTATCTCTTTTCATAGTCTAACTGTTGCTCATCTCAGGACCCATGTGCCCTTTGCTGTCACCAGATATTACTGTTTTTGTTTTAATCACATGTACTGCATATTGTCTTGCTGTGTATGGGGCCTTGTGTTGTATGTTGGCCATACATATTATGATTTTATAGCTGTAATTGATTTTGCCAATTTCCATTGTGCTCTCATGGGAGACATAGGGGTTAAACAGGCCCTGCCTAGTCCCCAAATATTATTATTGATTTCTCCATTTATTTTTTTTATATTTGGGGAACATTTAAAATGTGGATGTGTATTGATGCATCTGGCATGATTTTCAATCACCTTCATCCTATCAAATATTGTGTTATCACTCATCTTCAAAATCAAAATATCTTGGACATTGTTGTTGATCAGCACCATCTCCACTTGATCTTCCAATATTGTAGACCTTTAAGAAACTTTGTCTAACTTCTTGTCAAGTCGAATATATGATGCTGTTTCAATTTCAAGTTCCTTCATACCACAAATGTACTCATCATGGTGTTACAGAGGAACTTAACCATCCTTTTAAATGAACCAGACAATAATTGGGACTTGCACTAGGAGGAGGTGTGTGACACTTCAAATGTTTGGGTTCCTGAAGAAATTACCTATTCTTCTATTTGTTTCTTTCTTTCTCGTCATGAAAATTTGCCATAGTCTCAAACGGGTTAAAACGCAATACTTCGCATCATAACTGAGCCAGATGCTTTTGCCCCCCATATATTAACCAAGACTCTTCAGGGTAACATTTCTAAGTAAGGGACAAAAGTGGGAGATTTACTTTGGTTTGAATTCTCACTAGATGAAGTAAGAATGGATGGAGCTTGGATACAGACATAGTTTCTATGAAAAGCACATACTGTAGGTATACTTTTGACAACCATTCTCTTATCAATGATAATAGCAATTATGGTTTTATTTATAAGGCGAGATAAAGGAACCACACCTGCTTGTTTTAGTACATCTCTAGAGTGGAGTGATGCCTTTGGGATTTCACAATTTTTAGAAAAGAGCATGACAAAGAAGTTCTCCTTTCTAAATTTCAATTGCTGTTCTTCAATATACCTTTGCATTTACCTTGCTCTCTCCTTTCCCTAGGACATTTTCTTGCCACTTCAATATGCCCTGGCCATTTAACATGATAACACTGGTATTGTCTAGGCTTGAGCAGTGAACTCTGCACTGTTCTGGGAGTTTACAGAGTTTTTCGCACTCTGCGGAGCTCACGGTGTTCCGAAAAACTCCGCTCCATGTAGTGAAGCGGAGTTCTTTCCTCGCTCGTGCTTGCCAACAGTAAGTTGGCGAGCGTGAGCAGGGAAAATCCAACGTGAGACCACTTCCCAGCGATATTTCTCAATGCGTGCAGTCATGGATGGTCGCTACCACTCATGTTGAGAAACCTTCCATTCACCTTGAGGAAGCTGCCGCTCGAGTAGAACTTTTACTTGAACAGCAGAAAGAAGCAGCGCCCTCTTACATTGCACGGGACGCCGTTTGCGCTGCTATTACAGCACAGGCCAAACACCCGGCGCTAAAAATCAGTATGAACGGTGCGAGGTAATGCACTTCGCCGCTCACGGAACACCGCGTAGCTTGGCGGAGTTTTTTTTTGTCACTTCACGGAGTTCCGCGTAGCGAAACTCCACGAACTCTACCCAGGCCTAGTATCCTCCCAAAATTAAATCCACTGTTTATATAAGCTATTAATGCACAAGAAAAAAAATTATATTCATAGTGGGCTTGCCTTAAAATTTAAAACTAACTTTATCTTTTTAATGTTGCTTTGCTACTTGCAATGCTGCTGGTGTAAAATTAGTTCTTTGTGGCCCAAAACGTTTTGCCTGCCTAAAAAGAAAATATTAATATGGATGACACCGGCATCTACGTCAATGTTTTTTGGTGCATCCACCCTCAATAGGAGGGCTGAACTTGCTGAAATTACATCTGTACCATCCGGGTGGTGGAGGGAGGGAGAGTCTCTGTGGTCACATCGATCTTCCTTATATGATCCTTGAGGAACATGACGGTAAAATTGGTCTGAGGAGATCATGTGAGTGATTTTGACACCCTCCTTCATTCACAAGTTGCATAATTATATATCTCTCTCCCGTCAGCAGTGGCGATTCCCTCTGGAGAAGAGCAATGATGAATGAGTGCATTCGTGAATAATTTCTGACCTTTGCTTCCTTCACATTTTATCGGAGGATTAGCGGGGTGTGGAAGCCTGTGCACTATTTTCTTTCTGTAACCCTCTTCCCTGGAAAGATTACCAAGAAGCATTCTCTAGCTTTACTTCTAGGATGAAGATGGCTCAGTCTGCAGTCTGCTTTCACAATAAGGAAGCAAGTAACCTAGTATGCTATTCTCAACCCAACATGGCTTCTTTAGTAAAGACTCTGCCTGTTAGTTTCCCAATCCATTGTGGCTTTCCAGTTTCCTGTACGTCCCTTCCTGTTTCTTGTGTGTCAATTCCTGCAGCTTTTTCATGATTTCTTCCTGTTACTGTCTTCAAAAGGAGCTGGAACAGTCAGTACAACTGCCCCTGTAACTTTTTATTGGTGGTTCTTCACCCCTAGTTACTTCGTTTGTTCCTATTTGTTTTATTCTTTTGAGGACTCTTCTTTGAATCTGTATCTCTGCTCCTGGTCTTCTGCCCCATTTGGACTGATATTCACATACTCCAGTCTGGGGTTTGAGAGTGCCAGGTTCCTCTACAGTTATATACCTTGGATATCCTGTCTGATTGAAAGCTTTTTTAAGCTGCTTCAATTTTTCTCCAATCATGGACTCTTCAAGGAGACACCTCTCGCTTCAATGTGGTATTTCTAAGTTTTAAACAAGACAGTGGCTACAGGAAGGAGTCACTCTTTAATTCTGCAGCTTTCATGAGAGGAAGGTGTGACCTTTGCATCCAGCTACTGACTTTGTCAGGGGCTTCAAAAGAAATAATAAACATGTTGGTAAGCAAAGGGACCATTGGTAAGCAAAGGGACCATTGGTAAGCAAAGGCACCATCGGTCAGCAAATTAATGCTAACAAAAAAAGGGAGCAGTGAATATAAAAGGTATAATGTAGAATGGGGGTGCATGCTCTCATTGTGATTGACAACTGGTATCAGACCCCATTGAAGGGTACTAGACCCTAACCATGGTGGTTGAGGTCGTTTAGTGATCAGAATCAGGGTAGTTCCTCCTATGCCAAGTGGATACAGCTAGTTTAATCCAATGGCTAAAGTGCGTGTCACTGGAAGATCTGAAAATCAGATCTTGGTGCCCTCACACACCTGTTAGGGTGTCATGCTTCATCATTGGGCGCTCCTCATCTGGCTGGCTCTGCAATGCCTTATGGGCCTGCGGGCCTCTTTATCGGAGATCTTTTGATATGGAGATGCCGTATAGATGAATGCAAGTGAGGGGGAAAAATGGGTTTAGTGAGTGAGTGGTGACTAAAATAGACTCCGGTAACCTAAAGAAATGTTTTATAATAGGGAACGGGTACCAGGACTCAAATAAAAACAGTGGTGCTATTGTGTGGCCTTCAGGTACCAGGATAGCTACTAGTGTAGAGTGGTCACTAGTTCGGTGTGGTCAACATGTTTCGTGCCTTGGGAGCCCCAAAGTCGAGCAGCACTTCATCGGGACCTAGGGATAATCTATTTGTGCCCCTGTCGAGGGCTAGGGCTCTTCTTTCTATCAAAGGATGGCCTTTTAGTGTTAACCGGTGACCCCAGAGAGGGTGCCGGTCAATGACTCCACCTTAAGGAAGGAGACACAAGGTGGAAAAATACCAGCGACACAATTTAGAAAAAAGAGACAAGGTGCATCATACAAGTTCAGTAGAGTTTTAAGTGCACTAGTGTATTTACAAATTCGAGTTGCAAGGTGATGAGTGCCTGCTAGCTTATCCAGTGAGTAAACCTTTTCTCACTGTACAGAGTATAACAGACATTTAATAAAAAATTCTATTAAAAGTTCTTATATGCAACACGTAAAATGAGGACATCAATAAGGTTGTTTAATATAGTGCAGGGCTTGCAACGTTCGGGGGACTTTGTTTTAGTAATGTTGTGACTTACCTCAATTGAGGTTAGGTAGTGTTTCATAGGCTTCATTAACTATAAATAATTAAACAGGATATGCTGACACCACCACCTTATGTGATACAACAAGGAGAGAGGAAGTAGTCCACTGTCTCTAAGAGAGCACTCTTGGTGCATCTCTCCAGGTCACTTAAGAGTTCCTGGACCTTGCATTGTCATGGACAGGCCTAGGCCTCTGCACAAAGGGTACATTATTATAACATCAGGGCTAAAATAAAGGTCAGCATACCAATTGCCTATGCTGCTGGATACTCAAGCCAAGGATAGATTTCCGTTTACATTGCAGGGGACATTCAATCAATCAATCAGGGGTTCTTATGAAGCACAACTACTAGCCCATGATGGTCTCAAGGTGTTGAGATGGGGGTGGGGGGATCTGCGGTTCAGTCAAAGAGCCAGGTATCGAGGTCCTTCCTGGATTGCAGCAGCGATGGTGATTGCCTGAGGTGCAGAGGATGGGAGTTCTAGGTCTTCGCAGTGAGATAGGAGAACGATGTTCCTCCAGCTGTAGTCTTGAGGATATGTGGGATGGTGGCCAGGGCCAGTTGAGCAGAGCGGAGATGTCTGTTGGGAGTGTAGAAGGAGGGGTAGTGGTTAAAGTCTGCAGGTCTGGCATTGTGGAGGGCTTTGTACGTGTGTGTGAGGAGCTTGAAGGTAATTCTTTTGTTGATAGGTAGCCAGTGAAGGTCTCACAGGTGGCTGGTGATGTGTCTGCAGCATGGGATGTTCAGGATGAGTATGGCGGAGGCGTCCTGGATGTTGTACAGTTTCTTTTGGACTTTCTAGGTGGTGCCAGCGTAGAGTGCATTGCCATAGTCGAGTCTGCTGCTGATGAGCGCATAGGTGACCATTTTTTTAGACTCGTTGGGGATCTACTTGAAGATCTTATGAAGCAGGTGGAGCGTGTGGAAGCAGGAGGACGAAAAGGCGTTGATTTGGCAGTTCATTGAGAGCGAGGAGTCCAGGATGAGGCTGAGGTTTTGTGCGTGGTTCGTGGGTGTGGAGGGGTTATGAGCATCCCAGGTGGAGGGGGAGGAGCCCAGAATGAGGACTTGGGTCTTGTCTGAGTTAAGCTTGAGGCAGCTGTCCTTCATCCAGGTGGCACCCGCCTTCATACCATTGTTGGAGTTGCTCTTGGCGGCTGTGGGTTCGTCTATGAGGGAGAGAATCAGCTGGGTGTCATTGGCGTCAGAGATGATGTTGAGTTTGAGGCTTCTGTCAATGGCTGCAAGTGGAGCCATGTAAATGTTGAAGAGGGTGGTGCTCAGAGAGGATCCCTGAGGCACTCCGCAGCTGATCTCTGTGGGTTCTGAGTTGAATGGTGGAAGTCTGACTCTTAGTGTTCGGCCAGTGACTAAGGAGCGGACCCATTCTAGGGCTTTGTTGCAGATGCCGGCCTCGTGGAGTCTTGCACAGAGGGTGTGGTGGGAGACAGTGTCGAAGGTGGCTGAGAAGTCCAAGAGGATGAGGGCAGCAGTTTTGCCTCGGTCGAGGAGTGTGTGGATGTCGTCTGCAGCAGCGAGGAGAGCAGTCTCTTTGCTGTGTTTGTATCTGAAGCCCAATTTGGAGAGGTCCAGGATGTGGTTTGTTTCAATGATCTCTGAGAGTTGGGCGTTGATGGCTTTCTCAATAACTTTGGCTGGGAAGGGGAGCAGAGAGATGGGTCTGTATTTCTTGAGGTCCGTCGGGTCAGCAGATGGCTTCTTCAGCAGGAGGTTGATCTCTGTGTGCTTCCAGGCTTCCAGGAAGATGACAGACTTGATGGAGCAGTTGATGGTGCGGCAGAGTTTGGGTGTGATGGAGGTGCCAGCTTTATTGAAGATGTGGTGAGGGCAGAGATCCGAGGGGTTCGGAGAGGATGCTCTTCATGATCCTGAGGGTGTCGTCAGAGGTGAGGTTGATCCAGTTCAACAAGGTCTGCTGGGGACAGGCGCTATGGGGTGTGGTGGTTGTGGGTGGCGTGGGTGGGTCGTAGATCTCCTTGATCTTGCGGTGGAAGAAGATGGCAAGGTTGTTGCAGAGGTATTGAGGGGGGGAATGTCTGCTGTCTCTGTGATGGGTTTGGTGAATTCTTTAACCACGGCAAAGAGTTCTTTGCTGTGGAGTGCACTGACATTGATTCATTCCTGGATGGCTGCTTTCTTTGTTGTTCTGATGAGGTGGTGGTGTGTGGTGACGGTGATATTGAAGGCTGCGTGGTCTGCCATGATCTTGCTGCTCTTCCATCTTTTCTCGAGCCGTCTGCAGGTCCACCTGGAATGTTGGAGGGCGGAGGGGAACCAGCTTGCTTTCTTGGAGGGCTGATTGACTGAAGATTCCCTGAGGGGAGTCAGTGTGTTGGCACAGTCAGAGATCCATCGGTGAATGTTGCGTGCTGAGGTGTTGGCATCCGTGGATGTGGGTGGTGGGGTTTTGCTGAGGGAGGTGGTGAGCTGGTCTTCAGTAACCTTGTTCTAGCTTCTCCTCCCATTAAAATTTGTTTTATTCTGGTGATTATATATTAGTACTTGTAGTAGTAGTAGTACTTTATTGTAAAAGAAAGTTAACATTTATTAAAATGAAACAGCAGCACATAAATAAAATCAAAAAACAATTTGCAAGTGTCATCATTCCTGAGGTACAATAATGTTAGCCATTTGGGCACTTAATATGTAGAAAGTATAGTGCAAACTATGTTTCTGAAATTGGCCCATATTGTACAATATATCAATAAACTAGGCCGTCAGTTGGTGGAACTTAGAGGCATATTATCAACAACCGGCGATAAATATCGCTAAGCGCACTTAGCGCTAGGATATTTATCGCCGGCTATCGATGAATTTTATCGCTGAGATAGCGTGCTATTAGCAACGCTTATCTCAGAATCGATAAAATTCCTGGCGCAAGCTGCCAAATGTCCGAATATCGCTGGAAATCCAGCGATAATCGCACGACATTTGGCGATAGCTTGTTGATAGGGCTGGGCATACTTAACCATGATATCCACCTTCCATTGGATATCATGGCTAAGTCAAACTAAATTTGAGCATTCGATGCCAGCAAAGGCAGAAGCAGGACGTTCCCGTCTGCACAGCTCCAGGCTCCCATTTAAAGGCCCTGCAGTTCGTTTTCTAAAAAATACAAAACCAATCATCCCGGCCAGCTGCCTTTCCATCCCGGGTTCCCTCCAAATAAGCAAGCACGAGTCCTGGACAGACATTCCCACTCAGTTCTTTGGCGCCATTAATTCACGCCTTCAGCCCATTTTAAAAATCAGTACCAGCTGCCCACATCATTAACAGACGAATGGGCCAAGGATGATTTTCCTTTCTTCTAATTCAGCTTGCTCACCCTTGTCCTGAAGATGAACCCCACTTATTGGGTTCGAAACGCTCGTCGACCACCATACAACATGAACTCCTATTACTCCTTGTAAAATAACTGTGGAGCTCATTATACTGTTGTCAATGCGATGCCTTTTTAAACCTCACTATCACCCTGCATGTCACGCTTCCTTTCACCTAAATGTATGTGAGCACCTGAATACTATACAAAAAATTGTAAAATAAATGTCTATCATTTATCTGACCTACATGACCTTCCTCTGATCTTTCCTTTGCTCCCTCATGAATTAATTTCAAAATCTTAGAACCAAGTGTTTCCTGCTGGGTCACTTTCTCGCTTTGGACCATTTAGGCCACACCTGAACCACTGTTTCCTAGATATATAAGTCAAACTAAAAGCATGCGTAAGGAAAGTAGCGTTAACCAAGGTTAGCGCTACTTTTCTCATCGCTATGCTTGTTGGGGATTCCCTTGATAATTGGAGAAATGTCGGTTAACGACATTTCTCCAGTTATTTTGGGACGGAACGCCCACTTTGCATCTCATTAGAGATGCAAGGGTGGGCGTTATGGAAAAGGGCGATAGGGCAAGGATTCACGCGATAGCGTGACCTTGCTAATACAGCGATAAAATTATCGCCGCTTTTCGTCTGAAAACAGACGCTAAAGCGGCGATAATTTCTTATCGCCGGCTTGATAATATGCCCCCAAAGTTTTAAGATGTCGTAGTTTTAAGCTGTTGTAAGCAAGGTCCAAGAATTTAGTTAATTTCCCAATAGAGCTGTTTGTTTGTAAAGTAAAGCATATCTCAGTTGCTTATTTCATGATATGAAGAAATGATTTGCTGATTGATGGCAAGAGATATTCACTTGGTGTATCACATAAACTTGGGCACATACATAAATTGTACTCTAAAGTCACTTGTGCGTGTTTACAAAGTGTGCAGGTTTTTGAGGGCGGTTTATTCACTCATGTACCTTCTAACTGCTTTAGTGGAATGTAAAGTAGACAAAATCTCAAGTATTTCTGTTTTGTAGTGGCTTCGAGATAGAAGTCTATATATTGTTGGCCAGACTGGAAATAGAATTCGTGCAGGTAACCTGAGTGTTTATAGAAGGACACATCTACCAGGTCCATGATTCTAGCTGTGTCTCTCACTGTTTCTTTATAGAACGCTTGCGTTTGAATCTTGTCATTTTCAGCAAATCCTTATATTACTGGATTGCAGATGCAATGTTTGATACAGAAAACGAAAAAGAGTTCTGAGGGGGCAATGTGAGATCTTGGTAGATAATTGTTTTCACTGTATCTGGATTAGCCATGGCACAGTCCCAGAAGTAAGTATTTTTTTGTGATAAGTGTAGAATTTTAACATAGAGGAGACTGAACTCCAACTGCATTATCGGATGAGGAGTTGAGGTGCAAAGATTAAATACTGATAGTATGCCATTGCTTTGAATATAGACGGTCTCAAGTTTTTCAAGATTTTTACCGGGAAAAGAAACAGAAGCATAGTATAGAACTAAATGAAGCTCAAAGCTCGAATTGCTGGATTAATTGTTTTTACACCATGCATTTGGTCAAACTTCTTTTGTTACTACGGTTACTATAAACTTTAGCGTTAGCAGATCTTGAGACGGTATGAGCTTTGTGTCTAGCGTAAATCCTAAATAATGGTAAGTATCTGCAGAATCAATTAGTTGTTGGCCCAGCTTCCAGCAATATCATTTCGTATCAAATTAAATTATTTTTTGTGATATTGACCGTCAAACCGTTATTTAGGTTGAATTCATTTAGAGTTTTTAACTGGAGTCCAAGCAGTGACTGTAAACAGACGGCAAGATTCTTGGCATAAGCCAGGTGACTTAGTTAATACTTTCCCAGTTTGGGGGGACACTGTAAAGTAATTAGTGTTATAAACAGTGGCGGACAGTACGGTACGCCACGTTTCTCCATGTCTCTTCTAGGAAACATCCAAGCTCCCCACAGCCGAACAACACTGCAATGCAGTGTTGTGATTGGTAAGCACCCAAGCTCCCCAGAGCCTATCACAACGCTGCAATGCAGCATTGTGATTGGTCTGAGCGCCGTGGTTCGGCTCAGACAGGGGCTAGTGGCCTGGGCATGTTCTCCACCCAGGCTGTAATGCAGCACAACCATCTTCCATGGAAGCTTTCTGCCTAAAGCCCATATTTCTAGAGGTTCAAGAATTGAATCGCCCCACAACAGAAAACATTGCTTTTTTCTGTCTTATATTTTCAGTAAGTTCCAGCAAGTCCAGGTGTGGATGCCATTCACACATGCCGTGAATGTCAGGACAACTTTGCTTAGACCCCAGGAGGAGGGTCAAGAAGGAACTCTCAGGAATCCCACACTTATAAGACGAGATCGAGTTTTTAATGTCAGAATACTACGGATTGTTTACTATCTGTAAGGAATAGAAGCAGTATAGTAATGCTTGTAGAACAGAAGGCTCAAGCTAAAGTTACAAAGCCTCACAACTCTTCAATTAAGCTTTCTACTCAAAGTGTCTAATACAAGTATTGGCAGCGACTCCATACATCTTCTTGTGCAATCAGATTGTGTGCTAAAGGATATCATGTGCACATTGGTGGAAAATATGTTGCGTACCAAATTAAAAACAGTGCCAACCAATGCGTGCCAAAGGCACAATAGTGCTGAGAAGTTGTAAACAGAAGGGCATATCATGAGCCAATGGTGGGATTTCAAGATTAATGTGTGCTCAACTGAAGAGCAGGTCAAATGCTGAGGCAAGACAAAGAGGCCACACTCTAAAATCTACATACTTTCATTACTCAACCTCACAGCAAAGGTTTTGCCTCATTAGGCCCATTCTTCATTGTGCCTCTTACTGATCGCTTGGTGGTGCACAGTGGAAGAATGTACAACACAATTGTAAAGACAGAATAAGGTCTCAAGGAGCACAGATGCTTGAAGCAAATAGTGTAGTTCATTGCAGTAGTAGAAAGTGTTTATGTTAGATTTGGTGTTTGGTGACCATGGGCCAGATGCATCAAAAAAAATTTTTGCGATTCCCTAATTGCGAATCTTTGCGATTCGCAATTAGGGAATCGCAAAATGGCATGCATGAAAGTGTCGCAAATGACCTACCTCATGAATATTAATGAGGTGGGTCGCAATTTGCGACCCCCTAGGAATCGCAAAAATCACAGGGATGGTGGCCTGCTGAGATCAGCAGACCACCATGTCTGTGATTGCTTTTAAATAAAGCAATCATTTTTTTTGTAAAGCAGCCCGTTTTCCTTAAAGGAAAACGAGATGCTTTACAAAAAGAAAAATGAAAAGTTTTCTTTTCATTTTTTAAGAGCAGGCAGTGGTCCGTGGGACCCATGCCTGCTCTTAAAAATGCTTTTACAAACATTCACAAAGGGGAAGGGGTCCCTTGGGGACCCCTTCCCATTTGCGAATGTCTTACCACCTACTAATATGCGAATGTTTTGCGACCGCATTCACGGTCACAAAACATTCATGCATACTGTTAGGATTCGCTATTTGGAAGGGACGCCCTAAACACGCCCCTTCCAAATAGCGAATCGCAAACCCATTTTGCGATTCGGTAACAGCTTACCGAATCGCAAAATTGGGTTTGATGCATCGCAAAAGCATTTTTTGCGTTCGCAAACGGGCCGATTTTGCGAATTGGCCCGTTTGCGAGGAGAAAAATGCTTGATGCATCTGGCCCCATATGCGGTGCAAAGGTTGTGCAGAGGCAAGGTTGCATAAACTTCTCGGATAGTAGTAATGTGCAGTTTGGTACTATTCACAATCATGTTATTGTAAGTCTGCAATATTTTCTCTCGATTTAGTTTGGAAAACTTAGGGCCTGATTTAAAGTTTGGCAGATGGGTTACTGTAGTATCCTCAGGTCATGTCATTCTGTTCCCTCTACCTAGCTGCTCAGCCAGTGTGAGTGTTCCGCGTAGAATGTTGTGTGAGTGGAATGCTTGGGTGCCTGTGTGTGGAGAGACAGTTGGGAAGATGGGCTGAGCAGCTAGGAGGCTGCTCCTGGTGGGGCCTGTTACAGCTTACAGCATCTGCTTAATAAACTACATCAACTGGAAACCGGCTACGTCTCCTTTGTATGCTGTACACGTGGGGCCAGCCCACTACAGTTACTTTGTCATAAAGTGATTTATATCCTGTCCACCTTATTACAAGTACCATATGATATAACAATGCACTATAATAGGAAGGAAGGAATGTCAGCCAGCTTGCGACAATTTAACACATCTGCCAAACTTTAATTCAGGCCCTAAGGGTTCCAAACTAAATGGAGAATTCAATCTAAATCAGACCTTTAGGGCCTTATTTAGAAATTGGCAGACAGGTTAAATCATCAAAGCTTGGGAAAAAAAACGTATGCTGTATTATAAGTGCCATAGGCTATAACGCACATGTAATTCACCCTACGCGCATGTGGCTCAGTTGAGGCTGATTCCTTCCACTGAACTCCAAAATAAGGCCCTAAGTTCGGAAAACATTTAGTTTAGGGAATTTGCTGTTATGTAGCAAAAAAAGTTCATATTTGTAAAACTCTGGGCATTGACTTTTGCTGTCGCAAAGCAGGACTGACCACCGCTGTAAAAAGGAAGTAAGAAAAATAGCACCCCCTTACAATGTTTGTTATGGGGGGATTTACAACGGGGCCAATTTATACCAACTTGAGCAGTTTTATGAAAGGGAATATGAAGGTGGAATGAGTGAGGTATAAAGCAAGAGGCTGCATGAGAGACGGCTTTTAAGCAACACCCGGACGGATGAGGCAGTGACTATAGCGGGAGAAATGATCGCACATCATTCTAGTATTAACACATGTTTAAAGCACTCTGACTTAAAGGGAGATGTAAAGGCAGTGTAGCGGCAATTAATGCGTGGGCTGCGGAAGGCCGTTGAATGAGAAGTGAGATGTTTGTACCAGAGGCGCTGACGACGGCGTAGGATGCACCAGCTGAACAGAGAGGAGAGATAAGTCAGTTGAGCAGATGTGAGGCGGAAAAAAAGCAAAGGGGACATTTCCTTTGTGTTTAACAGGCAAGCACGTCAGGAAAGAACAATGGCTAAGATTATAGAGCCACGGAAGGATAAGCAAGGAACAAAAGCACTGCATGGCTGCATCTCCTTGGGAGGGACAAGAAGCAGCTTCCTCGTCGGGTGGAGGGGAGTGATTCATAAGTACTTCTCTATCAGGGCAACCGGTTGGGATTAGTGCTCTAAGTTTGCCAGTGCTGCGCGCCTCTGAGTGACGGCATCTCCCTTTAGTCACAGTAGTTTTGAGCATCTGCTAGAGATGCTAGTGCTGGGGTCTGAGTCACTAAACAAGTCCTGTCCAGCCATTGATCGACCTCGTGCCATTAGACTACTGGCCTAGGTGAGCTAGAAGCAGACAGAGACTGGCTGTGACGTGCTCTGTGAACGAGAGAGAGAAAGAGTGAGAAGCCCAAAATAGGGGCCAGAGTAAAAGTAAAATAGGGGCGTGAGGGCAGAAGGGAAGAGGAAATGTGATTCAAGAAAACATTGGAGTGGAAACTACAGAAAGAGATGGGAGGGAGGGAGCGGACAAGCAAGGCATAGATAATGTATGAGATAGAGGAATAGAATTAAAACATTGAAAGAGGGTGAATTATTGAAATACAGAATGACATAAACACAAAGAGAGAATGCATGAATGAGACAAAAGGTGTGAAAGAATCAACACAGACACCGTCAGTGAAGCATGGTTCCCACCAGGCAGAGAAAGGGTAATAGATAAGCTTTCACTACTAAGTACACAATAAACATACCTCTGATCCAGCATGTCCCCACACAAACCAACCTGGAACGTGACAACAGCGGTGCGTTCTCGAGCATGGGTGCGTATAATTCTGCAGTCCATCTTCTCAGTGCAATCGTACCAAAGCACTCACGAGATAGCAGTGCAATGTGTAGGTAATCCTCATATTCCATATTCAGCATCTCACCCCAAAGGGTTTCAGCAGATCAAGGAAGAAAAAACAGAAACCTAAGCTATCCCTCTGGTGACAGTGCTCGATCTTCAAAGGACGAGAACCACAACCCATCATTTGTGCTTGATTTCTTCTAAAATGTCCCATCTGCCCTGCATTTTGTGCCTGAGGGCAGCCACTAAATATATTGAAAACCGCTATACAAGCAAGATACGGGTTGAGTTCAGGAGCGGCCCGTGCAGGTAAGAGCAGTGGGATGGAGTGGGGGGGGGGGGGCACTCGACAGACGACAATGAGGGAAAATTAGTTATTTATTTAATTTCCCCTCGTCGTCTGTCATGTCCCCCCCCGCACCCGCCCACCGCCCCATCGCTCTTACCTGCACGGGCGCTGCTGGTTGAGTTGTTACCTATAAAATGCAACAAACAAATTAAAGCATCTTGGCACAAATCTGAGTGCATTCCAAATAGAGGAAGCAACAAAACATCCACCTCCACTCTCCTGTTGAGCCGTCTCTAAATTGGGGGCTGATAGTAGGAGGAAAGAGCCAAAATGAAGGGATCACTTAAACTTGGATGTGAACACATAAGTAGCATGGTGCCTGTTTCATATTAGGCTCTCTGGGGAAAGCAGAGCATCATATAATGGATCCATCCATAAACTGGTAAGCAGTACAGCTTACAGTGAGACTCTAAGAACCAATGACATTTCCTGAAATGTCGTGACACATCATGCTGCCATATTCACAATGCATTGAAGCTTGTAAATAGCTGACTCATGGAGGCAAATATAGCAAGCATCAGCATATTTCAGACTTGAAATTATGGTAGCATTAACCAGATAAGCTTGTAAAGATACAGAATAAAAATGGCTTTCTTCAAGATCCTCTGTGTTACATTATGAAGTAATCTTGCATTCTTTGTCTTTTTTGGAAGTTAAGGTGTGGTGAAGTACCCTTCTATGTACTTGCAGATGTGGTGGGATGGTAGGCCTTTCGTCCGTGTTGAGCTATCACCAGGCATCTGAGGTAACTCACCATGGCCTCGATTAGACGCTGCATGGTGCTGAAGGGGTGCAAACGCTGCATCAGTAATTACTTGCAGAGTGCAGCATCAACCCACCATTATCGTGCAATTATGAGTTAAACCCACAGAATGGGGAATTACAGTGCAGACCCGGAATTACCTGATGGTATTCCGCAAGGTATTCCCTTTTCCATGGTGTTTAACACACACATTTACCATCTGTTCTGAGCAGGCAGCAAATGTTTGCAGGGGGTTGTGGTAACAGTGTGAAGTGGGCTCTTGTAAGGCAGGGTGAGGAGGGTGAGAATGTTGGCTGGCAGGGGGTAGCATGGAATATAGCCCCCGTGCCTTGACTGAGGTTTGGGTAGGTGTCATGGAAAGGGAGCGGGGTACAATGCAGCCGTTTCCAACAGTGACTTTACCTGCTGCATTTTCCAGTCAGTAAATTCTGGATCATTGTTCCTGCACTCAGTAAATCTGGATACAGGAACCTTGGACCTCTTCTAATTGCAGAACAAATTACAAATGGGAATTTCCGCACCGCACAGTAACCAATCTGGGCCCATGCCTTTTATGGGCACCTTGCAAATGGGCTGATTAACACATTTGTATTTATCTTAAACATGTTGGGGCAGATTTACTAACAAATTGCAACAGGTTTGCATCACAAAGGTGACGTAAACCGGTGCAAACTGTTGATTTGGAATTTACTTTTCAGTGCAAAACTGTATTTCCACTGAAAAATAGCCCTAAAGTAAAGCAAGGAAATGCTAGTATAGCTTTGCGTCATAGGGGCATACCATCAGCGAGACTTGTGCGTACATGTCAGAAATTGGGTTACTGGTTAAGTGTTATGTTGTTATGTTATGTTAGGAAATTTTTAAAGCGCAAGATTACCAGAGGTGTCTTGGCGCTATCGGAAGAGGTCGGAGAGTGGAGACTTAGATGTTAAATAGCCAGGTTTTTATCTCTTTCCTAAACGATGTTAATGAAGGAATAGCTCTGAGGTGGAATGGGAGGCTGTTCCAGAGTTTGATGGTGTTGAGGACTATACCTCTGCCGCCCCAATGCATCTTTTTAAATGTCGGAACCGCTAAAAGGTTGGCCTTGGCCGACCTGAGATCTCTATTGGGCTTATATCTCTTGAAAGCCGACCTGAGGAAATCAGGGCCTGAGTTATGCAGTCCATTGTGGGCCAGGCATAGGGCCTTAAACTTAGCCCGGCTGCGCATGGGAAGCCAGTGCAGCTTGCGAAGTCCCTGCTTAATGGAATGGTATTTAGGAAGATTAAGAACCAGTCTTGCTGGAGCATTTTGGACTAGTTGTAGTCGACTCATATGTTTTTCTAACACAGTTAGATAAAGACTATTACAATAGTCCAGCCTAGGGAGTACTAGCAAGGTTATTAAAGTTTTTCTGTGGCTGTCTGGAATAAAAGGAAGAATTTTTCTTATCATTTTAATGATATAGTAAACTGCGGAAGTTGAAGGAAGTGGCCCTTAGGGGCCACCCGGGTTACTCACAACCACCTGCTAGGCCTTCCCAAGAAATGAAGAGTTGGTCAGACAGTAGAGAATACAAACATACCTTTATTAGTAATACTCTGCAGAGGAGTCCAATCTGACCTGCACCCTACGATGTCTGCCGAGGGACTGACCCCCCAACCGTCAGCAGTGAGTTATCATTCTTCCCAAGGAGCCTCTAACCACGCCCACAGTGGAAATTACCGGCCTGAGCCGAACATGAACAAAGAAGGCACAGGAGGATGGGCTACCAACCGCCAGATGGGTACATGTTATCTGTGATTCGAGGTCACCGCGCTGAGTCTCAGCGTCTCCCAACGTGGGAGCAGAACTACACACTTGGATAGGTATGCGAGGGCAGAATGGCCTATTCATTAGTAAGTCGGAAAACAGCCTTGAACAGGAGAGAAAAAATATTAACTAAATACAATATCCTGCTGAGGCAAGCAGTACGAATAATGAGGCCTAGTTCAGACACAGCCTAATAGGGATTACGAAATACAAAATGGAGTCACACTTTTGTGGACTTGGCCCTTTTTGCATGGTCATCCTAGAACTTTTTGCCTTCCTCCTGTATTTTTTCTGACCTGTTGTTGGTGGTTTTATGACTCTGGGCACTTTACCACTGCTGATCAGTGCTAAAGTACATATGCTCTCTTTGTAAATTGTTGTAATGGATTAGTGACTCTATTTGATTTACTTGTCTGACCCCAGTACTGAGTGCCCAGGGCCTGTAAATCAAATGCTGCTGGTGGGCTTGCAGCCCTGATTGTGCCACCCACAGAAGCAGCTTGTAAAATATGGCTCGGGCCTGCCATTGCAGAGCCTGTGTGCAGTCTGGGACTGCCATGTCGACTTGGCAAGCGCAACCACTTGCCAGTCCCTAAACCTTCCCTTTTCTGCATGTTAGTCACCCCTAAGGTAGACCCAAGGTAACCATATGGGCAGGGTGCATTGTATGTGAAAAGTAGGACATGCCCTGGTGTGTGTGGCATGTCCTGATAGTGAAATACTGCCAATTTCGTTTTTCGCTATTGCAAGGCTATCTGTTCCCATAGGCCAGAATGGGCAGTTTGATTATAACATCTTATAAACATAACTGACCCAAGGAACAAGATAGGAAAATAAAGTTTAGTATGCCTGAACTCAGGATGTTAAAATACATCTTTTAGTGTGGGTGATTTTTACATTCTGTGTTTGAAAATACCACTTTTAGAAAGTAGGTATTTTCTTGCCTAACCATCCAGTATGCCTCTGCTAGGTTTGTGTATTCCATGTCTGGTTTGTGAGTGACAGGGGGCTGGAGAGGGCTTTGGCTCCAGCAGTCCGATGTGTCGGGGCAGGGCTGAATAGGACCTGGGTTGAATAGAGAGTAGGGGGAGGAGATTTCCTTTCACATGCCTGAGCCTACATAGAATAGAGAGTAGGGGGAGGAGATTTCTTTTCAGCTACCTGGGCCAGGTCTGCTTTCAACAATGCTGTCTCCACCTCCTGCCAGGAAGCTGCACCAGGGAGGACAGAACTGGTTTGGGCTAGGTACAGACACTCTCTGCCTTCAGAGAACAAAGGATTTTGGAGTATAAATATTGGGGCCCAGAACTTTAGATCACTTCTGGGAATCAAGACAAACCTTTGCCAAGGAGAGAAACCAAGGAAGCTGAAGGAGGAGACTGCCCCTGCACTGGTGATTGTTTGGGGTTGGCCTGCAGTGGTTACTTATTGCCAAGGAAAGGAGAAAAGGAACTTTGTGTGCACTTTAATCATCTTGAGGAAGATCTCCAAGGGCTTGAAGCTGAGCTTGCCTCCTGTTCTGAAGTCTCAGGGACACAAAGACTTCACCCCCAGCTCCCCCTGAATTTCCTTGCTTGGAATTCTACCTGCAGAGAGGTGCCTGCTGTTGGTTTGGGCCCTCTAGAGACTGCGTGTCGCTGGGAGCTGGAAGCACGACGCAACGAGGAAGAAGAGTGCCGACGCCGCAGCTGTTTGCCGTCGCATCACCGAAGAAACGCGTCGCAGGGCCTGTCGCGGCTCATAAAACCATCGATTTCGCCACACGGCCGCGGGGCGTGCACGCATCGCATCCAAGTTGTCGTATCGCATCAAAGACGCAATTTTGTCACATCGCACCGGATCGTCGCATCGAGGTGCCATCTTGTCGCATCTTAACCGGAACGCAGTAAGAAACAGACGCTACGCCTCCTCTCCGGTAAGGAACAGATGCATCGCCTCCCCTGCGCTGCAGTAAGGAACAGGTGCGCCGCCTCCCCCGAAGCAAGGAACTGACGCATCGCCTTCCCTGCGACCCTTTTGTTTATGTTGCGTTACACATCCAAGGTACTTTGAGAGTAAAGTGTCGCATTTACCATCTACATTGAACTAAGCTATTTCTACCATTTGGAAGTCATATTTTTGAATACTGTATTGTGGATTTTTATCGTTGGGTCTTGTGTTAAGTCTAGATAAAGATTACTTATTTTTCTAAACTGGTGTGTGTCCATTTGTAGTGTTTTCACTGTGTTACTGTATGTGTTCACAAATGCTTGACACACTGCCTCTGAGATAAGCCTGCCTGCTCGTGCCAAGCTACCAAGGGGGAGAGCAGGGGTTATTTTAGGAGTGTAGCCCCCTTACCCTGACTAGAAGCAAGGGCCCCTACTTGGTCAAAGGTACCTACCTCTGCCAACTAGAGACCCCCATTTCTAACACACTTGCTAACTAAAGCTTGCACGTTGCGGGGATAACTAAGTGGGTTGCATAACGTGAATACAAATGGCATCTATTTAGCCACACACTGCTAACCTAATGTAGCATGATACGAGTGCATAGCAGGAATGGGATTTTCAAATCTAACAGACCCTCCTTTTAGCAGTGGTGGCTAAATGCTTTATTAGGCTATCCGGTAGGGTCTTTACAATTCTAAGTGGAAGGAAGGGAATGTATGCTCACTTCATATTACAAGAAGGAATGAAACAACACATGGGAATCAACATCTACTTAGTACTCGAAAATGCCTTCATCGATCATCATGATATCCTGGATATCCTGCATCATCATTGTTGTTACCTTAGTAGCATGTCCTGGCAATTTAGGGGTAGGGGTGAGCTTTCTCACACAATAGGTGCAACATTCTGGAAGACAATTAATACATAGGCAACATGTGAAGATGACACCAGCGATAACTATGATAGCAAGTAGTATCTTCCAACCCCATGATGTCAGCAGATCCCAGAACCACCCTGTGAGGGACCATGAACCATTATCCTGATGGATATCTGAAGCAAACCTGTGTAATTTCTGTATGGCGGAGTATACACTAGGGGCGGTATCAGGAATGTAAACACAGCAAATGCTGCTGATGACGTGGCAGGCTCCGCCCCTATCAGCAAGGATGACGTCTAAAACCATCCGGTTCTGAAGAGCAATAAGCCTCGTCACCTGAAGCTCGACTGTGATATTAGTCAGTATACCTGCAGTAGTGTTAATGACCCCTTCAACTACTCTAGCAAGGCGACGGATATTACGGCTATTGAACATGGGGCCCCAGAACGGCAAAATGCCCTTCATAATGTCAGTAAATTGCTGCAGGGAAGTATCTGTTTGATCTATATCTTCTGTATTGACAACTCTCTTGGCTCGGTGTAAATGGAGATCCCTACGCTGTAGTCTATGATCCTTGTGATAGTTGGATGGTGCAATATAAACTGGGGGCAAGAGGAAAGAAACATAACACCGGCCGGACCATCCCCTGGGAAGCCAGGTATAAGCCTGTTCCCCACAAACAAAGTATACATTTGGAGGCGTGAGCAAAGGTGGGCTACTAGTAGTGTTCAATCGGTATGTATAGTTACATCTACTCTGGCCTACTGGAATGCTCCCTGTACCTTCAACACAGAAACTGCCTGCTGTACTGATCACAGGGACGGGCATGGCTTTGTCTTCTGTTATATTGCGTTCCTGAAAACATTTAAAATATTCAGTAACATTAACACCTTGAAAATCCAGCATTTCGTTTTGCAACCAAGTGACATTCTTATGATCCTCAAAAATGTTCATACAAGCTTCTGGATTTAGGGTACCCTCCTTTCCATCTGCCCCAGGCATATACCCTTGGTGTACCACTATATATTCCAACACTGCTTCGTAATCAGACTGTTCCATATTCATCGTGCCAGCATAATAGTGCATGTACACCATAGAAAACAATTGGAACCATGCCTCACAACTACCCAAGTATGACAGGGGCAAGGACACCAGTAGATCGTTCTTATGCATAACGGAGGGAAGTAACCCACACACCCAGCAATTTGTGGCATTAGTAGTGCTGTGTACCTGATGAAGCATCTGCAGAAACGCGTTCTCGACATAGGTCTGTCTATGTCTTTCCTTATGCGAGGCCAGTGTAACAAACGAATGCTCAGGTGGAGCCGGGGTAGTCCCTATCAATGTGTGCACAGGATGCCGTTCTTCTAAATACCACACCACCCTGAATAGTGTTATTGTCACAATGAGAAGGATCACTACCACTACCACCCTACTTCCAGTAGACCAACTAGACCACACAGGACCATTCTGCTGTAATGGTGGGGCCACCAGAGGCTGTTCCTCCTTCATAATTGCGCGACCAAATTGGTAGATAGAAAGAAACATTTTTAGGCATTGGAGCTACAAAAATACAACCAACCAGAGGGGTACAAATCACCCAGTGTCCGTCAGAGCCTCACTGGTAGACTCCTATTGTTCATCAACGACGGTGCTATGAAGCACTCCCACGGAGGAGCTGCGCGATCACAGCCCTTGCTGGAAAACAAATCCTCTTCTTTCAGGATAGGGCACTCTCCCTCCTTGGAAGACACCCTCAGCTAATCCTGTCCAGTGTCCAGGGCAGTGCACCAGTGTAACTCACTCTAACCTAAAGCAGGCACCTTAGGCATTGCACCCACGCCCTAAGCTCGAGTCCTTCCCTAACTCCTGGACTGTCCTACTGGCGCACTGTCCTTCAGTCGGGGCCGCAGGTTGTACCTGGCCACCCCAGGCACTTCTTCATCAACAAAAAGGGGAAGAAATTCAGGCTCAGCAGGGCATTGAGGTTGTAGCTGATGCCCGGGCCCCTCTGATACTGGTTGCAGCGTGGCTTGAATCTGTTGGTGGACAGAACGAAGATCTTTAGTCAACTCATACAAATAGTCCACAAGTAGGGGGTACTCTATCTCGGAAAAGCGCTTGGGTCTTGGGATGCCCCAGACGTTGGCGGGGCACCCAAAGACCACCGCATATGGGGACAACCCTGTTCTAGAATGCGCTGTCGCTCTGGTAGACAACAAAGCCAAAGGTAGAGCATCGGGCCATCGCAATCCTGTGCTTTCTTGAATCTTCGCTAACTTCAATTTGAGAGTACCATTGTACTTCTCAACCGGGCCTGCTGACTGGGGGTGGTTCACTGCATGAAACTTCTGTCTAATATGCAAGCCTTTACACACCAATTCAATGACCTTTGAATTGAAGTGACTTCCGTTGTCACTCCAGATCACACGTGGCAATTCATAGCGCGGGAAGAACTCCTTTAAGAGTGCCTTCGCCGTCGCCATAGCCGTATTCTCTTTAGTGGGATAAGCCGCAATCCATTTACTGAATGCGCAAATCACTACTAGCACATACTTCAAGTTGTTAACTCATTCCATTTCGATGAAATCCATCTGGAGAACCTCGAAAGGGAAGGAAGGCGGTGCAAAATTACCTGCGGGCGTAGGAGTACCTTTCCCAGGATTATGTTTCAGACAAATGATGCAGTGTTTCACCAAGTGTGTGGCTACCTTAGGGTTATTATCATTTCGCCATACTGGGTCCAGTAGCTTACATATTCCTTTGGCACTAATGTGTGCTGGGCCGTGGGCCATGGTAACAACAGGGAGCACATAGGCGTTGGGCAGCAACCACCTCTGTTTCCCAGACAAGTCAGTCCAACACCCATCCTCGTCCAAACGCCCTATCCTCTAATCCCATTCTGCCAGTTCATCTACTGTTGTCTCACTCTGTATTTCCCTGACATTGTCTAATGTGTCCAACAACATTCCATTGTCTGGAACCCACCTAGAGGGACCTGCCACGAACATCTTTTTCATCTTCGATCTAGCTGTCTCCTTAGCGGTCTGATCTGCAAAAGCATTGCCCCTTCCAACATCGTCAGTTACTGCTTTGTTTTTAAATTTTTTTTTAATTTTTCACGTTAAGACATTTATTGAGGAAAGTGAAGCCAGAGGTAGAAACAAAAGCGTAAAGTGTTGATGGCTAAAAAGCCACAAATGGCTGAAGTTGCCGCACACAACACTTGAATAGTATCATGGGTCGAACTTTCCTCCAATAACTAGCAATTGCTCTTAAAGATGAAGTCTGAGAAATATGTCCTACATGACTCACTGGTTTCACAGCTATGCTATTTACTTTTTATTTATTTATTTATTTATTTTTTATTTTAGAAAATTATAATGCAAAAAGCAGCATAGATTACCTGTACATACATTCCAAACATAAATTATACATTTTTTCCATTTGGTCAACAAAAGACAATCAAATAATGCATTATACACAATAACATAAAAGAGAAGTCATAAATTAGAACGCAGCCGAATATGACAAATAATTTTTAAGGCTTGGCTTTAGGAAGAAACTTTAGTTTGAAAAAAAAGATGCGATCCAGGAGGAGACGGGGCCACAGATCCTTTTCCCTTTAATTCTACCTTTCCTGCCTCTCCTTTCATAAAGTGCCGTTTCTAAATTATATATTTGTAGAAATCGCCCCTTCCACTACTGGAAGGTTGGAGGTTGAGGATAGAGCCAAGCTGAAGCAACATATAACCTTAGTACTGCCATGGCTATAAAAATTAATTCTTCCCCTTCATTGCCTGCTGAGTCATATACCCCTAATAACATCAACTGTGGTGTCAAAGGAACATCAACATTAAGAATCTGTTGTAAGAAGCTTATAATTTTGCGACCAATAGATTCTATAGAGGTACAGGTGGCAAAAATATGCACAAAATCAGCCCCAAATGTTGAACATCTGAAACAAGACGTCCCCACGGTACCACCCCATTTAACAATTTTCGCAGGTGTGATATATAAGTCAAATAAAGTCTTGAAATGTTGAGCCCGCAAATTGGCAGAGCACAATACAGTGTCCCACAGTTCTAATGATCTCATAAAGCAAGAATCCTCAACTCCCAACCTATCCTGCCATTTCAGACTATGTTTATTCAGATCATCTGGCACGCCTTCCAGCAAACAACTATATATTTGTGTAATTGAGAGTCTGATATTACAAGTTAGTAATTCCATCAAAGGTACTTGTCCAAACCCTACCGCCCCTCCTGCTTTCTTAAGTATAAAATCTCTCAGCTGTAGAAATTTAAAAAAATCCCGGGGGCCGACACCAAACCTTTCTCTAACAACTTCAAACGATGTTATATGATCCCCAGCTAACAGATCCCCTATCCTGTATATACCGCACTGATCCCATCTTACCAGACATGTATCTTGCAATGCCCTGGGTAATTGGTCATTCCTGTTTATCGGAGAATAACGATTGAGCCTGCCTACACCAAGTTTCTTCCTTATGCCTGCCCAGTTGCGGAAGGCAGCAATCAATACCTTGAAGCGCGTTTTCTTAAAGTAACTTGCTTCATAGAATTTCAGGAGACAGCCATTAGCCCGAGCGCCTATCAATAGTTCATATATCGTTGGTACTTGTCCAGGATCCCCCTATCCATTTCCTTGACTCCAAAGAGAAGCCAGTAGTATTGGAATGAAGCCGCTAAATAGTATAGCTTAAAAGACAGGAGCCCCCATCCTCCTCTATCCCTGGGAAGGGAGAGGTATACATTCGCTCTCCTAGTCCTCTGATAGCACCAAATAAACCTAGCTACCTCCTTCTCTATTTGCTTAAACCAAAAAATTTTAATTTCCAAAGGAATTGCACGAAAGATATATAGAAGTTTTGGCAGAATCATCATTTTAATGACATTACATCTCCCTACTATAGACAATTTCAGATTGTCCCAACGTTGAAGATCATTTCTAATTTTCCCCATTATAGGGGTAATATTTAGATCCACTATATCATCCACCTTAGCCGTGATGGTAATGCCTAGGTAAACCGCTTTTTCAACAGTTCTATTCTCCATACCTATGACGAACCTATTTGTCACGATCTGCGTTTTAGCTTTGTTTAATAAAAAGCCCGATTGGGTCCCAAAGCCTTCAGTGATACTTTCAACCGCTGTCATTGCGCGGTCTGGATCAGATGTTATGATAGCCACGTCATCGGCGTAAGCCAATAGCTTAGTGTCGCCGCCTTGCAGACTGACCGGAATAATTTCTGAGGAAACCTCCAGGCACCTAAGAAGGGGGTCTAAATACAGGGCAAACAATAAAGGGGAAGCAGGGCAGCCCTGTCTTGTTTCCCTACCGATTGAGAAAGGAGCCGTTTCTTCCCCCATGATTCGTAATCTTGCTACTGGGTTAACGTATAAGACCTGTATTGCTTTCACAAACGATTCCCCTAGACCGTAAGCCTTCAGGGTCTGCCATAAAAAATTCCATGACACCCTGTCGAAGGCCTTCTCCGCGTCTAAAAAAGCTACCCCCATAGGTTTAGCAGCAATCTCCGTAGCATCAAAGAGGGTGATTAACCTCCTAACGTGATCTACAGTCCCTCTTCCTTGTATAAAACCGTGCTGCCATGCTGAGACAAGATGGTGCATCACAGAATTCAAGCGTGAGGCAAAGATCTTAGAATAAAGCTTAGCATCACTGTTTAACAGCGTTATAGGCCTATATGAGCCTAGGTTCGTTGGATCTTTACCCTTTTTAAAAAGATGACAATGTTCGCGATCCCCCAGGAGCCCGGTGGTGTAGCCCCTTCCTTGATCTCCTGAAATAAACTAAGCATAGGGGGTATATCTCACCCAAAAAACTTTATAAAACTCTATAGGAATGCAGTCTGTTCCCGATGCCTTGCCCGTGGGGAGGGCTTGTAAGGCACTATATAACTCCTCCTGTGTAATTTCTGCCCCAAGTCGGGCTACCTCCTCCTGTGGGACCCTTCCAGTCGGTACAAACTCCTGTACTTCCAAATTTAATAAGTGACCTTCACCTGATGAAGCTGAATACAGGTCTTCATAGAATTCTCTAAAAGCCTTTCTGATATCCGCAGGCTCTGTCACAACTCTACCCTGCATATTTCTGATCTGGTCAATAAATCCTGCTGAAGCCCGCTGTCTAGCCCTGATTGCCAGTAATCTGCCCACCGTCTCGCTATATTCATAGCATTCCTGCTTCTTAGCTAAATATTTTCCCGCGAGTCTCTCCATATTAAAATCATTCAGACAAGCTTTAGTTATGTTAATAGAACTCAGAATTCTTGATACTTCCCCACCACGTGACACAGTGCTAATCAATTCTGTTTCTAATTGGGCAAGCTTTTGATAAAACAGTTTAATCTGTTCTGCCTCTTTTTTTCGCTCACTTAAACAGAATTGCAAGATCTCACCTCTCGCTGCCGCTTTAAAAGCATCCCAGACCATACCTGGGGGGGCACTACCACTATTGATATCGAAAAACTCCCTGATCCAATCCTTCATATATCCAATAAGTTTTGGATCTGTAAGCAGAGCCCTCTCAAAAGTCCATCTAGAATATTCCTTTCTTATGCCTTTTACTGAAGCCTCGAGGACTACCGGGTTATGATCAGACATAACTCTGGGGAAGAGTTCTATTCGTGCCTCTTGGAGTATACATGGCGAGGTTAAAAAGTAGTCCAGTCTGGTAAACTTGCCATGTGGGGCTGAATAAAAAGTTTAACCGGGCTCAGGAGCTCTAAGTTTAGGCCATACATCTACCAAACCGATATCCATTACAAGATTTTTAAACGCCCTCATCGAATGTGGCTTCCGCTCTTTGCTAGTAGTCCCGCCTGTTCCCAGAATGTCTCTAGACCCATTGAGATTCAGGTCCCCACACACCACAAACGGGGCTGGCCAGGATGGTAGTTCATTGGCCAAAAACAGAGTAACCCAGGGTCATCTAGAACAGGAGCGTAAACTGTACATAATGTGAAGGAACCGGTTATGTGCCTACATTCCAATAATACCCATCTACCATTCCTATCAACCGCTTTCCTACCAGGATTAATAACACTACCTTTAATAAGAACTGCAACTCCCTTAGTCTTCACATCTTGTGCAGTGTATGCAGCAACCTTCAGCCCCAGTGAATTAAGTAAATTGCTATCGTTCCTGGCAATGTGGGTCTCCTGTAAACAATAAATATCTGCCTTTAATACCTTGAGATCTTCCTGTATCCTCCTCCTCTTAGCCCCATCATTGAGCACACATATGTTAATAGACGCAATACGAACTTTAGTCATGGTTCCCCAGAAAAATTGCTTCCAGCTGTTCTACCATATCTAAATTATCTGCATTAATACATATGTTGTACTGTTCCTGCAGACCGTCTTGTATAGCCTTCCTACCGAACTGCTCTCTGACCGTTAATAACCATATTAAATCATTCCCATAATATGCTTCTTGCTTCTGCTGCCATTTACACTTCATGCTGTCAACATATCCCCCCTGTCCCATCCCCCCGCCACCCCTTCTCAACCCCCCTCCCTCCCCTACCCTTAGAGGCAGCCAGACCAAGGAAGGTCTGCGTGATGGAGACAGAAAAACAAAAGCATCACAGCGCTCCTCTCCCCTGAACTCCCTCCGCACCTTGTTAAACCCAAAGTGTCAATAAAAGAGAGGGAGGAAAGAGAAAGAAACAAAGGGGAAAAAAAAAAACACATAGTAGGTAAAATGCATATATGACCTTTACTAATGTGAAAAAAAAGGAGATAACATTTTCCTTTAAGTTAACCCCACAGTTACATTAAGATCTCAGACATTTCGTTTATCTGACCGAATTTGATCTAGATACTCTCTAGCCTGGATTTCTGAGGTGAAAAACTTAACCGCCCCTCTTACGATCGTCTTCAGTCTAGCAGGGGAAAGTAAAAAGGCCTCGAACCCAGCATCCTGAAAGGGCTTAATCATTTGCCGGAGTCGCCATCTGCGCTCTACGGTAACATGGCAAAAATCCGGGCGTACAAAAAAAGAAGACTCTTTATATTGCCGTCTGGCCTCGGGTCTGGCTTTTTCAAAAATGGCCTGCCTAAGCATATAATTACCAAAAAAGACTAATATGGCCCTTGGATGGATTGTATCTCTACCAGAGTTTGTACGTCTGGTGAAGGGGAACCTGTGGACCCTCTGGACTTCCCGCTCCCACTCCCACCCTGTAAGCTCAGGGAAGGATTTTTTAAGAAGATTTACTATGAAGGAACGTATGTCCTCCCCTTCCAGGCCTTCTTTTATCCCTAGGAAGTGGAGGTTATTCCTCCTCATACGATTCTCCATATCCTCCAGCTTCCACATAGCATCGGTGAGCTGGGCATCATGATTTTAGTATCCTCTTTAATGTCAGACAACTCCTTTTCGACCATTGTTGTTCTCTCTTCCAGGAAGTTCATCCGCTCGCCGATCTCTACACAGGTTTTTCCAACTTTACGTATTGCCCCCTCCAGTTTTTTAGAGGCCTGCCTTGCTTTTTTTCCGTCTGCCCGAGTCTCAGCACGATGTTCTTTTATAGTATCCAATATCATACTCAATGCAGAGTTCATTTCTGTTATCCCCTTTGCCTGAGATGCATCAATGGGGGATACCGTCTGTTCAGTTGTCGGTGCCATTGGGCCAGTTATCCTTGTGTGTGAATAGTCCCACTTCAAACCAGGGCCGCCTGAGCGCCTTCCTTTATTTTTCCCCTGGGTCTCAGTACCCCCTTTAGGATTCGTCCGAGATTTCTGTCGCTTCTGTGCTGTTTCTGGTGCTTCCAAAGTGCTGGAGCCGGCCGAAGACAAGCTATCGTCAAGTTCACTGTGATCTGAGTCGGTTACACCTGAAAGTAATGTAAATGTAAATTCGTACTTGTAAAGCGCACTGCCACCCCAACTGGGGCATCCTGGCGCTATACGCATACCGCTGTGGAACCCTTCCTGGCTATTCCCTGTGAAATGTCCACTCCTGGGCACCCCCAAGGTGAAGCCAGGCATCCCAGCGCTGGTGGGGCCGTTGTGGAGATTAAGCAAGCTATTGCCCAGAGTTGCAGAGTGGGACCCATGATTAGAATAGGCACCGAGGCGAGAATTATCAGGTCCGAGGAAATTGAGTCCAAGACCCGCTGAGGCGGGAATTGAACCCTGGTCCCGGGCCAGATCTCTGCATCAGGGTCTGCCGCTCTAACCATTGAGCCACACTTCTCCAAAGTGACTCCTCTGTAAGGGAATAAAACTTATCTGTTCCATCAGAGATGATATCTCCTACTGCCTGGAGCAGATCTTCGGGATCTATAACAGCGCCCATCACTCCGGAAGCCTCGTCGATTGTTGGCCCACAGGTTTGGGGTCAATCGTAGCCTCATTATCATCCCTGTTGTCAACAAGTTCTGTGTCTTTTTCTGTTTCTTTTCCTGTTTCTTTTTCTTTGTTATTCCTGACAATCTCATCCTGTGTTTCCATATTTACAAAATTTTCACCCATAACGTCCACGGGATCAGTGCTCAGGTTGTGGAGGACCATTTCTGAGTCTAAATTGTCAAGGGGTTCCGTTATATGTTCCAACATACCATCTCCCGTTTTTTTGAAGAATTCAGTAATAGTAGGTTGAGGTGGTATAGAAAGTGTAATTATCTTATCCCCTACAGGGGCAGCCCCCACTTCTTCTGAAACTTTTGTATTCATCCCTTTCCGCCCCGCGGTGCGCTCGGTCTGAATCCTCCGTCTCCCTACCCCTACGCTCTCTGCTTGTTTTTTAACGTTACGAGGCTCATTTGGTTTGCCTGCCAAAGCACCAGTGCTTGAGGGGGAGTCCAGACTGTTATCTTGGGACAGATGTATTTGTGGTGAGTTTCTAATCACCGCTTCTTTCACTTGTTTTGCCGATTTGGGTGGCATCCTTCCTGAAACCAAAGTATATGTTGTTATGATGCAGGAGCTCTGTAATGACAGCCTTTGTCCCACTTTGACTGCAATTCTGGCCAGCGCCCACCAGGTGGAGCACAGTGATCTTACTGCTCTCACCAGAGCGTCTACCGGTCTCTCCCTGCCGCCTCTATGCACACAGGAGCCTGAAATCCCGGCCGGCGCTACAGCTCCATATCGCCTGATCGGTCCCAGTCCCAACCAGGACATCCATACAAGCCCTGGGGCTGACGAGGCAAATCAGGAAGAATCCCCCAAACGGAATCCCAAGTCCGCAAAACCAAAGTGAGTGCACGGGGCCCGAAAACGCGGAGCAGAAGAGAGGAGCTGCTGCTGCTGCAATCACACTGTCGCCATCTTGCCTCCCTGTCGCACCTCCAGCTATGCTATTTACCGTCTGTTACTGCTTTGTGAGCGTTACATTTTATTATTGCCAATTTATCAGGAAGTGTCAGTGCTGTAAACAGTCTATGTATCAATGGACCATGTTGTATGCGCAACCCATGCGAGGTCAAGAACCCTCTCTCCGCCCAGAGGCGCCCAAAATTATGGGGCACCCCAAAGGCATACTGGCTGTTGGTGTAGACATTGACAGTCAGTCCCTCACTCAACTCACAAGCCCTAAGGAGGGCAACTAACTCTGCAGCCTGGGCCGATTGATATGGGATACGGGAGGTCTCAACTACAGTGTATAATGTTGTGATTGCATAAGCTGCAGTGGTAGTGCCATCTGGTAATTTGAAACAAGAGCCATCGACATATAGTTCCCCTTGGGGGTCAGATAAGGGAACATCAGTCAGGTCTACCTGTCCCTTCGTTTCTTCCTCAGTCCGAAATAAACAATCATGGACATCATTGTCCTTTTCTTCCGAAGGGAGGGGTAGTAACGTGGCAGGGTTCAGAGTAGCACATCTTTTAATGGTAATGTGCGGAGCAAACAATGTCAATTCATATCCAGTGAGACGCCCACTAGTAAGGTGCTGCGTCTTTGTCTTGTTCAAAAGCGTGTCCACAGCATGGGGTACCATTACTGTGAGAGCAGTATCAAGGACGAGCCCTGCCAATTGCCTGATAGAAACTGCCACCGCCGCGGCAGCCCTCAGGCAGCTCGGGAGCGCTCTGGCTACGTTATCAAGAATAGCAGAGAAATACGCGCAGGGTCTCTGCTTACCACCGAAACCCTGTGTTAGAACAGAAAGCGCGCAACCGTCCGCCTCATGTACATAGAGCACAAAAGGCTTCTGGTAATCAGGAGTACCAAGCACAGGAGCAGAGCAAAGCGCAGTCTTTAATTGCTCAAAAGCTTGCTGGCATGCAGATGTCTAAGGCAGGGGTTCATACACTTCTTTAGTGGTCAGGTAAAGGAGGGGTTTTGTTAGTAGGGAATAATTAGGGATCCAGTGCCGACAATACGAAGTTATACCTATGAACGCGCGTACTTCACGTTGAGTCTTAGGAACAGGCATATTAGTGATAGCAGCTATGCGTTCAGGTGTTAGTCTGTGACCCTCCTTCGACAGTAGGTGACCTAAATAGGTGACCTCCTGTCGACAATATTGGAATTTCAAAAGTGACACCTTGTGTCCATGGCGTGCCAAATGTAACAACAATTTAACTGTGGCCTCTTTACAACCATATTCAGTGTCTGAAGCCACCAGGAGGTCGTCAACGTACTGCAACAGCACATTACCAGGGGGAAGTTCTAAAGAATCCAATTGAGCTTTCAAAGCTTGACTATAGATACTCTGACTTTCTGTATAGCCTTGTGGAGCACGGCAGAATCTAAAACTCCTACCGGCGATTGGAAATCCAAACAGATATCTGCTATCTGTATGGATTGGAATGTTGAAGAAAGCATTCTTCAAATCGATGACTGAGAAGAATTTTGCAGATGGGGGAATCATTGTCAAAATTGCGGTAATGTCTGGGACTACAGGATACTGGGGGACCACTATCTTGTTCACCTCTCTAAGGTGAATTACGAAGCTGTAAACATCAGGGTGAGCATCAGAAGAATCCAAGGGTGCCTTTTTAAGTATAGGAAAAATAGGGCAGTTACACACATTCGCCGCTGTCTCTTCAACCACACCAGACTCAATCAAATCCTGTATTATTTTCAATAAGGCCTTTTCTCCTGCCTGGGATATCTTGTACTGGGGAATACGTGGTAATACAGCATTGTCTTTGATCTGTATAGAGACCAGTGGGATCTGGAGTAACTCCACATCCGTGTCTCCTGTAGCCCACAGTGTACGTGGCACATCCTGAAACTCAGTGGGGAGGGGGGCATCTTTTGCGAGGCATTGTTTAGCACGGGCCACATGCGGTCCAATAGTCATGTAAACACCATCTGGGGAACAAAATATTGTCGCATGCGATCTTTTCTACAAATCCAACCCTAACAAATTTTCTCCACAATTTGACGTTGATAGAAATGGTGAATCAACCGTGAAGGGGCCAATAGTCAAAGCAAGAGGTTTGGAAATGGGGCTGACAACCGGCACGCCTGAGAAACCCACCAAAACATTATTTTGGCCAGACAGAGTTGCCCCCGGGACCAGTGAATGGGAAACAGAGCTATTCATAGCCCCTGTATCAATTAAGAATTTCTCGGTCGTACCATGTAAATCTGCGGTGACATAGGGCCCACACTGAGCTACAGGCACTGGAACTGGTCCCTTACCCTGTCCCTGGCTGACCTAGCTGTGGGACATTCCTGTTACTTCGTCCATGTCATAGTCGTCATGATAGTACTGTCCCCCTTGGGGGTCATCGACGTAGTTCCCGCTCTGTCTATTGGATGATGTGCTCTCTGATCGCATGGTCCCGCGGCCTCCTCCTCCCCGTCCACGTCCTCCAAACCCCCCACCTCTAGGGGCCTCACCTCTCTGCGACAACTCCGGGCACTCATTCCGCCAATGTCCCTCCTGCTTGCAATATGCACATTGATTGAGCCCAAGGGGTGCATTCAAAGTACCACCCCTGTTAGTCCGGGGCAGCCGCTGGGCCGAACCCGAACCTCTTCCTCTCCCTCTTCCTCTCGCAACTTGCTGCATCAACACCCTCTTCTTCAAATCCTTTGACTTTTTCTCCCCCTTCTCTTTGTCCTCATCCTCTCTATGCTCATAGTACTGTGCCATACTCAAAATTACTGACGGGGAAGAGGTGCTCCAAGTGCTTTCTGAAGCCTGCAACCTAGTCGCAATCTCAGGAAGCAAATTGGTAACGAACCTGCTGACAAACAACCCGACACCACCCTCCAATGACAGATCCTGGCCACTAAAGTCGAGAAAAACCCCTTCAAACCTAGTAAACAAATCAGACACACTCTTGTCCTTCTGACGACATGCAGTCAACTAGTCCCAATCCACCCATCTCGGCGGGATAAGGGAATGCATATAGGTGATAATGCGACCCGGTAAAGCCAATATCTCCGCCCTCGGCTTGTCGCCGGGCTTGCGGTCCTTATCCCACACCCTGATCTGATCCCATGTTCCTTCCAATTCCACCACATGATCCTGTGTATGCACTTGCCTCCATATATCCACCGGTACCAACAAGCCAAAGAACAACTCAATATCTGCTAACGTCATCACCGCGGAGGAGGCCGCCTCTGTCAACTCTTTGTAATACGCAGTGGGGTTTTTCCGAGGGTCTGGCAACTGACTTTTAAGGGATATTACCTCACTCCTCTTCCAAGGAGTATAGATCCACTGTTCCTGGAACCGAGCGTCGACTCACGGCCTAATTACTGCATTTGCGGAGTCGCGCAGTTCTGGTATTTCAGGATGATAAATGGGATGGACCTCTCTTATGGGGTACTGGGTCACCATTGTCGGAACCTTTTGGTGCAATCTGCCTCGATAACCCACCAATGTCGTTACATTGCTAAAAACCTCGTTAGGAGCCATATTTGCAGCATATACCCTGTCCTGTATGTCATAGATGATCTGCGGTGCAACACCCTGAAAACACTGCTCCCACAGTCCTATTAGCGTGGCCGACATGTGCTTAAGGGCATGCTGCTGTATAAAGGGCTCATAATCTTTCATCACACTCCACACATCTTCCGCACTATAAATCGGGTTGCGGGCCCACTGAGCCGCCTGATTCACCACCATTTGCTTCTCCTCATCACCAACAGCAGAACGCACCAACACTTTGTCCATACGGTCTCGTGCTGCCGCCCAGTTCCCTTCATGTATTCCACAGGGGTACAGGGGTCTCGCCAATCGGCAGTGCTAGGTGTGTCATACTTGAGGAAGAAAGAGCAGATGAGGAGACAGGTATCATCATGAAAGGAGACAGTGTTGTAGGAGTGAAAGGGGGTGCAGCAGTGGATACAGAGTCAGTAGAAGGAACAGGAGAGCTAACGGCTCCCACCCCCGTCCCTAGCACAAGCAGGGAAGGAGCAGGCGGGGCTGGGGCCGAAGCAGTTTGACTAGAGGCAGAAATACTAGGAAGAGCGGCATCGGAGGCCGGGGGCTGAGATGTGGGAACCCTTGGGTATATCCGCTCAGGAGCATAAGGTGGAGGAGGGCGAGAATCCAATAGCTCTTCAACAAAAGCATCGCCTTCCTCTCTCGTAACATAACATTTATCAGTCTGCAATCGAAACTTTCTATCTGCACATTCTATGCCTTTCTCTATCATAGGCCACTACTTTCTGCGTTATTGTTTGTGTCTGCCTCTTCCAGGCCTCTTTCTCTGCTCTCATACGCCGCTGCTTTGCTTCCTTCTGCCATACTCTGTGAGAATCAAACAATCGACTGCCTGCTCTTTTTAGCAAACAATTTGACTTGCAAGAAATTCAATTTTTGCTCATCAAACGAGCCAGTAAGTGGCCACTGTAACTCAGTATTGTCCCTCGTATATTTATTCCACAATGTGCTAAACATAATAAGGCCAATACCGTGCTTGACGTATACATCAAAATGTGGGGTACCCTCCGGAGGTGCAGGCTGGCTCTCTTCCAATCGAGCCTCAGTGGAACAACACCGACATCCAAAACACTCCAGTTTACTTACCAAGGCATCTTAATATAAGACACATGCTCTGTCCCTAACGGACAGGCATAACACCAGAAACAGTAACATAAAAAAAAAAGATAAGCAACAAAAATTATTCAAAAACCAAACTAAATGGTCCAATGACCACTCCCTACAGACCGGATATTGTACCAAGTTCAAGAAGACAGGCTCTTGCCCCAGACCTTTTCAAGCATTGACCAAATTACCAGTTGGCCTGGCAGATTGTTCGCGAACAGTCCCAGACCTTTTCAAGCGCGGGCCAAATTTCCAGTTGGTCTGGTAAACTGCTCACAAGCACTCTGTGCCTTTTCCAAGGGTCCGCAGACCCACCAAGTTCAAGACAAGACAGCCCGAAGACCGTACCAAGACACAGCCCGTCTACTCATGCCGTCCAAGCAAGGCAGTCCGAAAACTGCACCAAGACAGTCCGGAGACTGTACCAAGACACAGCCCATAGGCTCGTGCCATTCAAGAATGGCGCCATTTTTCCAAGAATCAAATCACTCACCTGGTGCACACAGGTCGAGTCAAGTTATTCTCCACTGCCGACTCTTCGGACCAAACGGTCAACTCCAAGGTTTCATCTTCCCAGGACCCCAGCCGGTGACCACTAGATGAGGAAGCGCCCGATCAGACGGGCGGCGCAGCTGCGAGAACCAAGCTCGATCTTGTGGGGTATTCCGAAACGCCCGACCGACTAGACGCAACCCCGACCCTGCAACCCGATTACAGACGAGCTGGATCACCTTGCGGGGTCCCTGTTCGGGCGCCAACTGAAGGAAGTGGCCCTTAGGGGCCACCCGGGTTACTCACAACCATCTGCTAGGCCTTCCCAAGAAATGAAGAGTCGGTCAGACAGTAGAGAATACAAACATACCTTTATTAGTAATACTCTGCAGAGGAGTCCAATCTGACCTGCACCCTAAGATGTCTGCCGAGGGACTGACCCCCCAACCATCAGCAGTGAGTTATCATTCTTCCCAAGGAGCCTCTAATCACGCCCACAGTGGAAAGTTACCGGCCTGAGCCGAACATGAACAAAGAAGGCACAAGAGGATGGGCTACCACCCGCCAGATGGGTACATGTTATCTGTGATTCGAGGTCATCGCACTGAGTCTCAACGTCTCCCAAAGTGGGAGCAGAACTACACACTTGGATAGGTATGCGTGGGCAGAATGGCCTAATCATTAGTAAGTCGGAAAACAGCCTTGAACAGGAGAGAAAAAATAATAACTAAATACAATATCCTGCTGAGGCAAGCAGTACGAATAATGAGGCCTAGTTCAGACACAGCCTAATAGGGATTACAAAATACAAAATGGAGTCACACTTGCTAACTAAAGCTTGCACGTTGCGGGGTTAACTCAGTGGGTTGCATAAGGTGAATACAAATGGCATCTATTGAGCCACACACTGCTAACCTAATGTAGCATGATACGAGTGCATAGCAGGAATGGGATTTTCAAATCTAACAAAGTGACTGGTGATATTTGCGCGCTCATGTTCAGGTTGTCGTCAATGATGATTCCCAAATTCTTCTCTTTAGTCACAGGGCGAGGTGGTTGTGGCAAACTATCAGGCCACCAATTGGTGGACCAGGCT
Organism: Calotriton arnoldi; assembly: GCA_963921515.1. NCBI lineage: Eukaryota > Metazoa > Chordata > Amphibia > Caudata > Salamandridae > Calotriton > Calotriton arnoldi. The sequence goes on along the minus strand of CAWUFW010012679.1, from coordinate 178,224 downwards.
GGGGAGGGATTGCCAAACACCATAATCTCTGTTTTCCCTGCATTAAGCTTCAGGCAGTGCCCACTTATCCATCCACTGATTGCATTGATGCAGTTACAGCATTTTAAGGGGCCTGACGAGTCATTGTGAGCTACTGCAATTATTAGCTGAGTATCATCTGCATAAGAAGTTACCTCCAAATTAAAACTTCTTATGAGCGGTGCCAATTTTGCTACGTAAATATTAAAATGCGTGGGGCTAAGGGACGACCCTTGTGGAACTCCACATGGCAGTGTGTAAGGTAGGGAGTTAAAATTCCCTAACGCTACTGCTTGAGATCTGTCACTGAGAAAGGAGGAGAGAAGCTCCAGGGTGACCCCTTTAACTCCTATTTCCTTATGGCATCCAATGAGAGTGGTATGATCAACAGTATCGAAGGCAGCTGATAAATCCAGTAAAATCATCACTGCTGAGCCTCCGCCGTCCATTGCCTTGACCAGGGCGGTTTCTGTGCTGTGCCCTGGTCGGAAGCCGTATTGGGAGGAGTCCAGGAGCTGATTGTCGAAGATGTATTTAGACAGTTCCAGATTCATTATTTTCTCAGTAATTTTAGCAGAGAGAGGTAGTTGAGCGATAGGACGATAGTTGGCCTTGTCGTCTACTTTTAGGTTGGACTTTTTTAAGAGAGGAAGGATGGAGGCCTGTTTCCAGGCTGAAGGGAATGTCCTGGTGCCGAACATGGTGTTAAAGATCTGAGATAGGTTCCTGGCAATAATCTCAGGGACCAATTTCAAGATCTTTACTGGGCAGGGGTCGTAGGGGGAGCCCGATTTGGCTTGCGAAAGTAGGGAACTAACTTGTTGGGGTGAAGTGGCAGAGAAGTGAGTAAAAGAACAGTCACCTAACGTATTCCCAGTAGGGGATCCGGTAGGATGAGGGTCCCCCTTATCGAAGTCCTGGAAAATAACATTTACTTTCTCTTTGAAGGCAGTAGCGAGGGCGTCACAAAAAGATTGATTATCAGAGGGCTTAGTTTTATTTGAGACGGTCGTAAGTCTCTGCACAACTTGAAAAAGTTCTTTCGATGAGTTAGATGCCTTGTCAATTGCCTGGGCAAAGTAGCTACTCTTTTCCTTTTTATGAGATCTTTGTATGAAGTTAAGGGCTTCTGGTATAGTAGTTTTGTATGGTTATTATAATTTTTTCTCCAAATCCTTTCTTGCCTTCTGCAGGCTTGTTTTTCAACCCTCGGGGCTTCTGAGAACCAGGGAGCCGCAGGCTCCTTCCTAAAGGAGCATTGATTTTTGTTAGGAACTAGCTCCCTGAAGGTATCAGACAACCAATTCGTATAGCATGTGGCCGCTGACTCGGCCTCGGCAGGTAGGGGAGGGAAGTGCTCAGCTAAGGACTGTTTCAGAGTAGCAGAGTTTATTCTGCTCAAGTCTGTGTAGCTGACGGTGGTTGGACCATTCTGCCTATGCGGCCGATTGCTAAGGTTTTCGGTAGAAAACCTGATAACCGAATGATCGGACCAAATCACAGGAAGGATGCTAATAATTTTTAAAGATGGATCATTAGAGAAGAGGCCGTCTAAAGTATGACTGGCTAAGTGCGTAGGCTCCTTGACTAACTGTTCTAGTCCTAGGGAATTTGCAATATCAAGGAGATTGGCTGTGTGTTTATCGTCTGAGGCCTCAAGGTAGAAGTTGAAGTCTCCTAGTATAGTAAAGAATTGAGAGAGGAGACTGCTTTCTGCTAAAACTTGAAAAGTATGGCAGAACGTATTTTTATTGCCTCCCGGGGGTCTATAAAGAAGGATTCCAGAAAAAAGAACTTGGCAGTCTCTAGTAATTTTGAACTGGACTGCCTCGTGGTCTTCAAAAGTCACGTCCGTGCAGAGTGCGGACAGTACATTGTGATAGATAAGTGCTAGCCCACCGCCCCTTTTAGCATGTCTGTCTTGCCTGAAAAGGGCATAGTTCTTGGGGACGGCGCTCACGAAATCTGGGCTGCAAGCAATATCTCCCCAAGTCTCAGTGATAGACAGTCCAACCCTGCTGTGTCAATCAGCTCTGCAATCTCTATTGAATGTTTAGGAAGTGAGCGGGCATTCACTAACGCCCAATTGAGTCTCTTAGTTTTGTGCAAGGAGTCAGTTTTTTCAGAGGGCCCTAAGGAGAGCATTGGGTTCCCTCCTGTTCTGATGGACGGATTTATAAATTGACAGTTGCACGCTAAGCAAGTAAGCGGCGAGAGCCGTGAGAGCAACCTGGGGTCCATGCAAAGGCAGTCATTCATTATAACTGGTCGTAGCTCCCAAAGCTCCTTTGCTGAGTAGGTTAACTTTTGTGGGGGTCCTGATTTCAAAAAGTCAGGGGGCATGGCCCTGGGCCCGGTCCAGGCGCGGGCGGGCGCAGACGGACTTGCCTTAGGCGCGCCTTGGGCGCGTCCGCTGCACGTCCGGCTCAGCATCTGAATTTTGAGGGGTTGAGGGGGATAAAGCCCTACTCAAGCAGCAATCACAATCCTTGTCAGGGTGAAATCACAAGCAAAACCTAAATTAACCTATGCTCAATACTCTGGTAGCTTGGCACAGAGCAGTTAGGCTTAACTTAGAGGCAATATGTATAGTATTTATGCAACACTTCAAACAGCAATAAAACAAGAACACAACATGAAAGGATGCCACTCTAGATTTAGAATAATAGATTTATCTTTAATAAATAAAACAAGACCAAAATGACAAAAATCTAATCAGTAGAACCACAGATATGCAATTTGAAATATTCCAGTGAAAAGGATGAAAAAAACACAAGACGCCAATTGCAGATATCTGATCGCGCCATATCGGGACAAAGTCAAAAGCACAGGATGACAGCAGTGGAGTGCGGGCCGGTTACAAGGACCCAGTTAGGCCTGCTGAACAAGAGTACCTTAAATTGTGGTTGTGGAACAGTGTAAGGTCCCGTGTTAAACATGCGTCAGATCTGAGGAGCTGCAAGGCTGCAATGCGAGGTCCTGCATTGTCATCGAGGATCCTGTAGATGAGGGCTTGCGATGCAAAGTCTGGCTTTGAGGATGGTTTGCGCAGTCGAGGCAATGCATTGGTTCAGAGGAGCTGCGAGGCTACAATGGGAGAACCTGCATAGTCGTCAAGGCTGCTGTCAACCAGAGATTTGTGATGTGAGGGCTTGCGTCAGAAAAGCTTCACCAAGGCAGCGGGTCCGATGCGGGCTGCAAGATCGAAGCAAAGTCCTTGAGCTAAGATAAATCATGCAGCAGAGGCAATGTTTCGGTTCTGCTCAGGGTTGCGGAGCAGAGGAGATGTATTGGTTCTGCTGGATCCACAGAGAGGCTGGCAGAGCACCTTCAGGTCCACTTCTGAGGATCCAGGACTGAGGGGCACAACTTGGCAGGGTAGGTATGACAGATGGCAGATTCCAGGTGCTGGGTTCAAGGTTGTTGGAACCTTCTTTCCCTCAGGCTCTAGTCAGGAGGTCAGCCTACTAGCCTTTAGAGTCAGTCTGGGTTCCTGGGTTTCATAAAATGCAGGTCCAGTTCTTTTCACCCAGGCAAGAGGGCAGCAGGAAGCAATTCAGCACAGCAATGCAGTAGTCCAGCAAGGCAATAGTCCAGCTGGGCAGCTCTCCAGCAGTGTCGCAGTTCTTTTAGCAGCACAGCAGTCCTTCTTCCTAGCAGAGTATCCACATGTCCAGAAGTGTATGGAAAATTGGTGTCTGAGGTCCAATATTTATACCTGGGCCGGTTTCCCTTTGAAGTTCACAGACATCCTTCCTTCCCTGCCCTGGCTCCAGGCTAACTACAGGGGATATGCATCCCTTTGTGTGGAGGCAGGACACAGCCTATTCAATTGTAAGTATGGGTGTGCCTAGCTCCGGACTCCCATCCTGCCAGTGATGGCCTATCCAGGCAATCGTAAGCTCTCCATTGTGTGTGGCTGTCAAGGAGGAATACACAAAGCCTAACTTTTAGCTACACCCAGTCATATGACCCAGAGGCAGGCTACTGGTACTAAGTGGCTAAGGCAAGAAAATGCCAACGTTCTAAAAGTGGCATTTTCAAAATTGCAATTTAAGATCCAACTTTACTATAAGGGAGGGTTTTTCATTACAATCCCAAAGACATCAAACATGAACTGGTGTCCTGTTTCCATTTGGACATTACAGCTTATTAAATTTAAAAAGGTAACTCCAATGTATTTCACTGCCAGGACATGTAAAGCTAAAAGTACAAGTACGCCTTTTTAAAAACATTGCACCCTGCCATGCTCTCTAAGCTGTCCTGGGCATAACCTAGGGGTGACTTACATAACCTAGGGGTGACTTGAATGTATTAAAAAGCAAGGTTTGGACCTGTAAAAGGTTTATTTTGCCAGGTCGAACTGGCAGTTTAGAACTGCACACACGGGCTGCAGTGGAAGACCTAAGACATGTTTAAAGGGCTATTAAAGTGGGTGGCATAGTCAGTGCTGTAGGCCCACCAGTAGTATTTAATTTACAGGCCCTGCATACATGTAGAACCACTATTCTAGGACTTATAAGTACATTAAATATGCCAATTGGGGATAAGCCAATGCTGCCATGTTTTAAGGAGTAAGCACATGCACTTTAGCACTGGTTAGCAGCAGAAAAGTGTGCAGAGTCCCAAGACCAGCAAAAATGAGATCAGCACAAATAAGAGGAGGAAGGCAAAATGTTTGGGGGAAGACCACCCCAAGGCTGACAGGTCTAACAGTACTCATGGTTTTTGGCTTAAAGCCCAATCTACTAAAATTTGTAGATAGCGCTGTGCGCTGAAAAGTAATGCCTTTATGGCTTTAAAATGGAATCATGTTTTTATTTCTCCACACTTTTACAACTTTGCATGTGTGCTGCACTATATAGGACACTTACAAAGTGTAAAAAGTGTTAAAAGTTGTTTCCTAAGTACATTTTTGTGTACTGCAAGGGTACCCTTCCTATGCAAAACATATGCTTGCCAGAACACACACACCCTTGTTCTATGGTGCAAGGGTTTGTGCATTGGTTCTTTCCAGTCTAAAGTGTGCCAATGAAGGGAAAGAAGAAAACAGTTGCATATCTTAGTAGATATGGTTCTGTCCTGCTCTCTTCCTTTGGTTGCTGGCTTGCGTTGTGAGAAAAGTTAGGACATTTTACCCTTAATATCTTTGCACATTTTGTGGCAACCTTTCTTAAACTGAATGTAATATGATTTTAAAATAATGACTTGCATATTTACAGTGCTTTCAGTCACAGACTTGGACCGCTTAGCACTATAAATACACGTCACTATTCTACCTGTGCTCCACCCGGGGTTTAGTTGTGTGACTGTCTGGTTACACACACAGACATCTGCATTAATACACTAACCAACTGAACTTTCACATCATGAAAGAATATTTTATATTTATTTTCCTGAAAGTGAAAAGTCAATAGAATACTTTCAGACACACTCTGGCCCAGTCGAAATTGCACTCAGGATTAGAGTTCCCATACTTTTTTTATGCCCTTCAACTGACTTAGGAAATACTTTGCACGAGGATTCCTTTCAGGCCCCATTTACAGTGCAGCTCAACCGAAGAAATGTGTGTGTCCTGGAGGCTGTAGCAGCCCAGGCTGAGACACGCACTACACTACAGATCACGTACTGGATAAATTGTAACAGGAGTTCCATTATGTACATAATTGAATGCCAATGCAACCGGCTTTACGGTGGCAGCACCATTAGACCCTACGAACCAGGACATTGGAACACTACAGACATATCAATAAACCGGAAGTTGTAGCTACTTGCCGAACATTACAATCAGTTCCATCTGAAGCAAAAAACCTTTAATGTTTTGGGGCTAGAACACATCAAGGCACACGCTTGTGGAGGCAATAGAGAACTTGTCATGAGGAGAAGAGAAAGTGAACTTATATTTCAACTGGGTATCGCCAAAACCAGATCGAACAAAGATGCAGAGTTACACTATTGACTATCAGTGAATTCAAGAAATAACTCCGCAGTGCATATCCAAGCATGATAGAGAAGAAATCTGATGCCAACAGATTCCCCCCTTTTACTTCCAAGCACTAGAATTAAAATAATAACTATGTCTAAACCCAGAGTTACCAATACAATCCCCTTGCTCTTGTTACAGGGGATATCTTAGCATTATCCAACATTATTGACTTTGCATCTACATGCAGTATTGCTTATGGTAAATGTATTTGTAATTTGTGCCTTAGGATAGCTCAAGCCAGGTCAAGTAAAAAGTTATTTGGATTTCTTTTAAATCCATAAAAGTACATAAAAACATATAAAAAATTCATACATCACTAATTATGCTATACATTCAGCGCAATATTCAAAATAACTGGGCTAGATTATATAACTTTACATTGTACACTACATCTTTTAGGCAAGGCTGGCCATAACTGTTCAAGAATACTAACGTCTAGGAGATACATATACAGTATCTATAGTGCAGATTATTGTGCATATGTACAAAATATACAATATTCAAGGTATTGTGTAATGCATGCTTATGAAAAAGACATATATAAAAGTAGGACAGAGTACATCCTATATGTGATATGGGAGGACTATTGTGCAAAAAGGCATACGTGCAGAGTATAAACTGTTATAGACAATACGTTTCGTACAACTATAAACACCTCGAAATAATTATGGCTATTGAAAATATATATATATATATTAACGATATAAAAGAATATAGAACTGACAGTGGTACCTTCCAGTTGCCAGCACCTAACCTAATATCACTCTCTTAATCTTATCACCTCAATACAATTAGGGATCCATGTGCACACAGAATAGCACCCACCGTCACAGTGCCTGTTCCCAAAGGAAACTAACAATTCAAAACATAAGCACAGGTGCACCATGCAGCAGAATTAAATTAATACAGAGAGTCTGTATCCAGACACAAAGTTCTTCAGTTTTTTTCTTTCTTTTATTCCATTTTCATATATTGTAAAAAACCTGTTGACCGTTAGAGCCTCACTTTGGTTTAGCGGTGTTTCTCTGCACAAGTCCATCTCTTATCAAGTGGTGCGAGCCCATGACCTTCTAGACCTTCGTTTGACATATTGAAGAAACAAATCAGACGGGAAACAAGTTGCTATCAGGGAAATCTGTGATCTTTAACGTTATGGCGATGAGGGACCCTACCATCATTTTGTGCCCTGAAGAAGTCCTGTTTTAGGACGAAACGCGTTGGCTGTACTGTTTTTTGAGTCACCTCAGCTGGATTCTGTGTTTTTTACGATATATAAAAATGGAATAAAAGAAAGAAAAAAACTGAAGAACATTGTGTCTGGATACAGACTCTCTGTATTAATTTAATTCTGCTGCATGGTGCACCTGGGCTTATGTTTTGATATAGTAACGATATGTTACATTCAAATACCACGCACATAATGACACTAAATAATATTGACATATAATATTTAAGACCTAATCCTAATAATGTGCTGTTAGTCATGTTATCTAAATGAGTAAACAGTCTCCTTCTATTTATGGCTTGAGAAATATAAGAAGAAACAGATTGACAAATGACGACACTCTCAAGTTTAAATAAAAAGTTTAGTGCATCTTGTTAGAATACAAATTTCTCAGTTAAAAAGAGAGGACGTATAAAGGACCTCCGAATATCATCATAAATCCTACAAAACAAGATAAAATGTGCTATAGATTGGATAGCTTTCCCATTACACGGACATTTGGGTATATTTTTCATCCATGCCTCCTATTTTTGTAATACAACTAAGTGATTTATAATACCCAACCGCAGCCTTCTCAAATAAAATATCTCCTGGACATTGGTTACCCTTATTAAATAACCTTGTAGGCCTTCTTGTGGGAGCCCTGCCATATATCTTGACCCACTCAGATTTTTACATTATCTCCTTTTTCTATCGAACCCTCGTTTCTTTAGGAATGTCATTCTTAACTCTTTTTTTACCAAACTGCACGATACTGGCCTGTTTCTTAATAGTTATAATTTCATCAATTTCTTTAAGTAATTTATCTATATACACCAACCAGGGGATCTTATTGTACTGCTCACGTGTAAGGCAATCTTTGATGACATCCCTAGTAAACTTGGGGGCATATTATCAAGGGCCGGCGATAAATATCGCAAAGCGCGCTTAGCGCTTGCATATTTATCGCCGGCTATCTCTGGAATTTATCGCCCGGTTAGCGCGTTATTAACAACGCGCATCGCCGAGGCGATAAAAATGTCAGAGATAGCGTGGATATCGCCGTTTTCCATGGGAAAACGGCGATATCCTAGATGATAGGGCCTGTGGTCTTAGCCACAGAATCCACCCCCCATGTTAAGTATGACTTAGGCAGGAATTTAACAGACGTTAAATTCCTGCGTTAAGGCATACTTAACGCGATTAAAATAATCGCTTCCCCGCATTGTAAATATCGCGAAGCTGCCTTCGCGATATTTACCCATGTTGTTTCCACAGACACGCCTACTTTGCATCTCATTATCGATGCGAAGTCAGGCGTGCTGGAAACGGGAGCAAAATCAGCAAAACACGCGATAGCGTGTCTTTGCTGATAAGGCGATATAATTATCGCCGCTTTTCGGCCGAAAACGGCCGCAAAAGCGGCGATAATTGTTTATCGCCGCCTTGTTAATATGCCCCCAAGTTTCTTTCTTGTTCCAGATATTATGCAAACTAGTGATTGTACTCACATAAATTGTGTCTTCGAGGTATGATACGCTTGAATAATTATGCGTGACATATACTGGTACATATTGCGGAACAAACAGTAATCTGCAATGAAAAGAATTTTCATATAATTGCAGTGTAGAGATATCAGCCATACCCCATACGGTCACTCCATAGGAGGCGGTTGGGGTGCATTTGCTCTCATACAGTTACACTATTTCACATATAGGTTTATTACCTACTTTTCTGGCAAATCTAAACTGTGCTTCAATTGATCAAAAAACTTAAATTTTGCCATATCTAGGTGGGAACTCCAGGTACCATTATGGGAGAAATGTATGCCCAGATAAGAAAAAACTTTGGACTTCTTGCAATTTGTGTTCCTTCACATTATGGGTCTTTTTCTTGGCCTTCCCCTGCTCACAGACCATCACAAAGGTTTTAGTCAGGTTAAGCTTCAAATCTTTCAGTTCCATTTATTTCACAAATGCATTGATCAGCTGTTGCAGACCATTGGTAGTTCTTGATATCAATACTGCATGGTCTGCATACAAGAGTAGGGGGGGGCGGGTGAGAGCAACCTTTTGGGGCATAAACATCCACCTGTTGTAGCATTTGGAGCAGCGTAATTTTGATTCCACCCTAAGATACTGTAGGAGTGCATTATAATCATGTGTAGTCAGCACTCAAATACATTCTGTGTGATTAATGGTATTTCATATTGAAAATACTCCATGTGAAAACTAATTAAATTTATAGAGGGTGTGCCTAGAACTGTGACTAATAGAAATCCCTGCAAATCTTATATATTAAAATGTAATGAGAAAGCTAAAGTTTGTAATGTGACCCATTGTGAAGCTAATATATGATATATGTGCAGCCTAATGTTTAGATATTTATACATGTAGCAAGAAATTATACTCATATTGGTGCATTTTGAAATAACATCTTTTATTTAATCTTTGCAATTCATTAATTAGTTAGGAAACTGCATTTGCTCTGTGTTTAGTTATGTGCTCGTATTTGTAACCCTGTGCACTATTAAGTTGGCATGATTTCGCGGCCTCATGTCTAGTGTCAGCACAAGCTCACATTTCCAGTCTAACATTTATTTGCATTTAACCTTCAAGGTAGAATGTGTTTGCTTACATTTTTGTTTCCACTGCAGGTGGAGACAAAGCCTCATCCTCATTAGTTAGTAAAGAAGGGATTGTTTTTTAGGCAGATAGTGGGGAATAAAAATATGGATTTTGGCAAGGAGAAATGTGGTAACAAGCAAGGAGGTGAGTGCTCATGGAGGAGAGAAGAATGGTCAAGGATGAATGAAGTAGCAAGTTATCGATGGGGGGAAAGATGGTGCCAGTAGCCAATTTGTGCCTGGATCATGGAAAGTTACCGAAGCTGATAACGTGATTTACCTTGAACGCAGGCTAATATCTTATGCTGTAACTTAGTGAGGGTCAGAGAGACATCTTAGGACTTCATGAGGTACAGACCTCTTCTTCTGCTCTGTGTGGCTTTATGCTACATGACCCCTGGTTGGAGTTTCCTCTATTGAAGACTCTGCCAGCTGACACCTTTGATATTATTCATGCTTCCTCAATGCTTCTTAGTTTAGGGTTGTCCCTTTTAAGTTAGTATAGGGAGAGATAGCATGCTTTGACAGTCAATTGATGCAATTTAACGTTCAATTCTTTTTCCTCATTACTTGCATCATCATAACAGAATTAGTTGTATGCTTTTTATTATATAGGGCAAATCTCTTTAGGAGATTTTGACTCATTCTGTTTGAACTATATTTTTATACTGTAATGTTGAGACTGGTTTATATCAGTCTGTTTCTTAATTTATATTTAAAACCTTACTAATCTCAATCCTAGTTGTCAAGTAGTTATTGTGTAACTAAATTGGTTATACTGTATTTAGGCTTTGATTGTGATTGTTTCTCCCTCTTACCTCTTAAGCAACAAAAAAGACCATCTGGTTTACTAGGTATGTTTAAGTGGGCCCGAGCTTTCTCATGTTCTATCCACCCCATTGATATATAACGAAAATAGAAAGTGGACGAGGACGCAACCTTCAAAACTTGAGGTACATTCCACTTCTAGTCTGTATTTTACCTGTGTTTTCAGGGAAAATACAGTTGCGACTAGGTGTGATACGATTTCTTCTGATGAGCCCATTTCTATCATGGTCTTCCATAATTTGGCATGATTAACATGATCAAAGGCACTACTTAAGTCAGTGAAGCAGAGATAAATGTATGCCCTCTTCGCTAAAGTATATTCGCCAATGAGAAGATTAATATTACTACACTACTGAATAGACCCTATGTCCCTCCTGAATCCATATTGAGAATCTGTTAGCACACAATTATCGGCTGCCCAGGTATCTAATCTATCAAGTACAATTCTCCCCATTTTCTTTGCAGATGAATCCAAGACGGATATAGGACTGTAACATTCAGCGTTCCTCCATCCCTTTTTTAGGTCTCGCCTAGCGACGCAGCGCAGCTGCTCGCTCGGCGAGATCTATTGTCGACGCTTTTGCTTCGGAAGGGAGACAAAACAGGAGATGCGCGGACAGGAGTTGTGCACGCGTACGCACATCTCCTGTCCGCGCTCGCGGCGGCGGAAGGGAGACAAGACAGGAGATGTGCACACGTGCAGAGGACAGCAGTTGTGCACGCGTACGTACATCTCCTGTCCGCGCTAAACAAGCAGCTTTCGTTGGCGTAATGGCGACAGCTTCTCCGTCCTCCTGCCCTACGCCAGGTCTCCAGATGCCTTCTTAGGGCGCGGCAGCAGCCTCCTTCCCCTTGACTGCTTCATTCCGGGTAAAACTATGCTCACTTCCTGGGAACGTCGAGAATGGTTGGGGAGAGAACGGGCAGGCTGCTCTTTAATTGGTGCGACATCCTTCCGCCCACGGCGTGAGCCGAGACAGCGGCTGTTCAATTTGTTTGCTGCCAATGAAGCATAGGCAGCTGAGCTTGCCGCTACTAATATTGAAAAAATAATCATCTCGCCGACCCGTCACCCAACTCCACGGCGGCCAGCTGAGAGTGAACACCTACTGCACCGCGGCATGCGGACGCCGGTAGGAATGATTCCGCAACCCAGCAGCCCACCACCAAAGAGCACACCACAACAGTCTGTACAACTGGGTGATTGCCGTCCTGAATGCCCAGCGTTGCCGCGGATAGACCAAGTTGTACTCCTTGTTGCAGCCACGTGTGGCCCATACTGAATTGCAGCGCTAGCCTCGCAAAGAAAAAGTGTCTGGAGAGAGGTATTCTCTGCTTTTAATAAAATTAGTTTTTTTAATAGCGCATTCTGTGTAGCATATTCCCCTGACACCTCACAAAACAATATGATGAATGAAAGGCACCGCTCGTAATCGCACTGTTAATACGAGGCTGGTTACATTAAATGTAGAATAAATTACTCGTTAGTACTGGCTCTTAGTCCTTTGATTTGTATGTCACGGCTCAACAGCCTGGCTGGCTGATCACCTATGTCTGCCTCAGTCACCCGACCACTCGGAGACTCTCCTGAGGCTGCCCATGCCCGGTGCAGTCTGCGGCGGCTGTAAGTCCGTGAATCAGCTGACTGTTTACTCTCTGTATTAGGCAGCTGAGAAGAGATCCATGTTCAAGAGCATAAGGGGCCTCTCACATCCTGTTTGCTTTGGTACAGACTCAGCCTGGGTCCCACGTGTCAACACTTACATTATACAAGGGCACGTTCATTTTGCTTTAGGCACGGGGAGATTAAGTGACGCCCAGGATCACAGGGTGTTAAACAAACGCCAAGACTCCAGCTGTAACCCTTATGTCAGATCTCATCCCCACCCTTTTCCCGTTAACCTCTGTTTGCGCACTACTCTCCCCCTTTCACCTGCATGCTTCACCCCTCCCAGGGCACTTAATCGCCACCCTTCTTGCACAATGCGTCCAGTGCAGCATCTCACCCCATTACTCTTTCTCCGTGTTCTCCCAACAGCCCCATGTTCCTTCCCCCACCCGTGCCCCCTTATTGTTTCAAACACCCACCCTCCCTCTGTGATTCCTCACAACCCCCACTTCCTGTTGCTCACCCCTCCAGTGCTATTTGTTTCTTTTTGTGTACCAGTCCAACTCAGACCGGCAAACAAAATCTATTTTGAAAAAAGTGCCTCTCATTTTGAAGATGCATGCATGCTTGGTGCTTGCACCTGCAAAATTACCCAGCCGACAACGTATGCCTTTTTGTACTCCTTTTTTTTTTTTTTTTAAACCACTGCTGCACAGCATCTGGGATGCTGTACAGCAGAGCTCAAAACGTTAGCAAAGCCGATAGGGTCCAGAGGCGAGATATACTGGCTTTGCCAAGAGTTGTTTTTGTAGAGATGATGATAAACTCCCTTCTCTGACATCTGAGACAGGCCCATTCATCTCTATGAAATCTCGCACTCATCAGCAAATCTCACATTGAGGCGTAACCCTAAGTTCTTTGGTGTGGCGATCACTTTTAGGTCTTCTCTCTGGGAATTTGTTTATCACACATGTTGGTGACACTGAGGGAGCCTTCAGTTTCTATGCATCACTTTACAGTTGTTTTTACTATACCCTGCGATTTGTTTCACATGCTCGTATTGGTGATAACTTGAACAGATAGCAGCAGAACGTGCAAATAAGTCGTCTAAAGCATATAATATTTAATGAGAGTACACTAGAATATGATGAACGCCAGGTAGCCACAGCCACTTAATTACACTCTAATCAATACCACATAAATACACCCCATATAAAACCACTCTATGCCACATAGCAACATTCCATATAAATACACTCCACGCCACATAATTCCCATCAGCATAATTGCACTCAGTGTCACACAGTTCCACGGCACACAATTCAGCTCCACACATTTCTATTCAGCTCCACATAATTTGACTACAAACCACATCATTCAACTCAGTTCACTTACACAACACACCACATGCATCCACACCACAAAATTCCACATCATGCCACAAAATTCAACAGCACTCCACATAATTAAACTTCACTACATACCACAGCACAAAATACCAATCCACATAATTACACTCAGTTACACTCAATCCCACTCTACATAATTTCAGTACACTCAATACCACATAATTACTATCCACGTAATTCCACTGCACACCATGCCACATAATCCCACCACACAAATCCACTCCACACCACACTATTCCACGCCACATAATTCCACAACTAACAATTTCAATCCAACCCACATACTTCCAATCCACACCACATACATCCACTCCATAAACATAAGTAAAATACATTATCATTTACAACGCCAATAGCTCTTACTTTCACAAATGCGACACCTATTGCATTGCAAATGCTTTTTTTTTTAGGTTGAGACATGCGCTGCTCTGCGAGGCATGTTCGTGGACTCCAGTGTCAAAGACAAAAGTCCGGACCGAGTCGCCGTGAGCCCTCAGTGCAGCAATAGAGTTCGCCACTCGCATTTCACTGCCGTGGTATTCATCCCGCAACTGCGAAAAGCTTCCAGCTTTCTAAGTGCAACATGTCCTCTATTAACTGGTTGTGAATTCAGGGAGCGGAGCCCCTTTCTGGACTCCTTTGTCCTGCGCCGCTTGGGTCATGTGCACCTCTGGCCCATTCCACCTTCGGATCCGGGGGACGGCGGCTATTGTAATCCTTCAGTCAGGATAAGAGTGTAGGGTGTAATGTCCAGTTGAAGTGGTCGGGATGGCTGCTTATGTTTTTTTGTATTCCGGTACTTGGAGACTTGTAATGTGAAGGGAGAAACTACAAGTACCAGAATGCAAAGTGATGAGTTTAAACATCAGACCCGGCCAGCACAAGTGACATCATGCAACCTGACCTTTTGAGACGGATCTGAAAAAACTTAAAGTTTTGTAAGACTATTTAAGGCCAGCAGCCGGGATTACACTAGATTCATCGGCTCCTGTCTTCTGAAAGTCCAATGTGGCTGTAGGTAACAGGAAACAAGGGGGTAAGAGTTTAATTAGACCCAGGTAGCGGCTGGTTTTGTTCAATGATGTGAATAAAGGTTATCTTTCATAAATATGTGTCGCACAGGAAACTTTGGGTTAGTCGGGGTGAGGGTTAGGGGGTCAGGAGGGTTTATCCATATCACGTTATTCCCTCGGAGTTAAAAGAAAACATATTCACCTCACATCCACTTTAACATGTAATCGTTTACAAAGGAATACACTGCAGATTCTGTGTGTTGCCTCCAGTGTGTTTTGGGATGTCCTACAAATGGTGCATCATACCTAGAGATGTGTGAGCCACTAAAAGTTCCAGCTAGGTTCGAGTGACGAGTCAGATGTCCGGCTCTGGCTCAGCTCTAGGTCCTCTGGGACCTTCGAGCCCAAAACGAGCTGAGCTTTCATATGGATTGCGCCTGCCACCCTCTAACCTCATGTAATGTACAATGAATTAAAAACAAAGCTGTGATATTTGATTTAACAAGCATTTGCAATGCAATAGGTCTCGCAGTTACACGAGTTTAAGGTATTTGCATTATAAATAACAATGCCTTTTATTTATGTTTTTAAAAAGAAAACAAAAATAAAAGGCATTGTTATTTGCAATGTCAATAGCTCAAACTCGCGTCAATGCGAGACCTATTGCATTGCAAATGCTTGTTAAAGATTGAGACAATTATACTATCTGTCCAAGTAGGTGGAATTGATCGTTGGGCCACTGCATTGCAGACCTGCATCGATATTGGGCACCATAATGATATATAGGATTTAAATGCATCAATTGGGACCCCATCGGGACCAGGGGCTTTCCCGCTACCAGTTTTTTCAATGGCAAGTGCGATCTCGGCGATGCTAACCGGCTGTAAGGGGACAGAAGGACTGGAGGTTTTATCACCTTCAGAAACAATCAAGAGCACTTTCCCAGGGGAGAAGATGTTGCCAAAATGGGTTATCCAATCTGCTGGGGCGAGAAGTGTCTCTACCCTTGGTTCTAGATCGTCTTTCAGGAACTGGGGTTTATGATCTTCCAGAACAATGTAGAATCTGTAGTATCTGCTGCCCATTCCAAGTTAGCCGGAGCCTGTTTTTGTAGCTTTCTCTTTCTCTGCCCTATAGTCTGTTTGTATATGTGTCTAATCTGTGTAACCTCTCTTCTTCTCCCTGGGGGCAAACTATAGGTCCCTTCTTAAGTTCTGGTTAGGTTGTGTACATTGATGGTCAAACCGACCTATATTCCGCTTCTTGGTTCCCTTATTAACCACTTTTAAGTTAATTTCTATGGCAGGATGTGATCTTGCCAAAGGCTGCCACTGTCGGGGGGGCTTCAGTGTCAGTGCTAACTAAAAGGTTTTCCCAGTTTTCTTTTATCACCTTTCCCAACAGGTGCGCTTCATCTACCCCTGTCCACTTAAGGGTAATACCATTGTTCCATTGAGAGCTAGAGGTGTACCTTCACAATGCCTAATTTTAATTTTCATAATTAAGGTGAGGGAAAAATAGTCACTAAAACTAGTGGATTCTACAAAGAAGGAACTAAATAGCTCCATACCGTTTGTTGACATTATAATTTGGTCCATACAGGATGAGCTACTATTTCTTTGAAAGGTAGGTAATAGCACACTTTATTTGTCTCCATTTTATTCCAGTAATTTTAGATTGTATTTACATAATAATTAATTAATCAATTCCATATATTTATCATGGGGGAAATGAGCCTGGTTGTTTCCCAGGATATCAGTATATCCACATACACCCATTGTTGAAAGCGACACTTACTAATATTAAAATCCCTCACCCAAATATACACGCAATCGGTCACTTCTCAAGAAATTTAGCAAGCTTTGTATCCAAATCCTCCAAGACTCTATATCTTATGTTAGAGAAAACATTATTATAAAAATGTATCAATACAAAGAGCAGCTTCAGGTCTGTCTGCAGCAGGATCAATTGGAAAAAAGGGGACTTAGTATATGCCTTCTTTAGGATCACCAGAGCTGTAGTAGATATCAAAGTCGCCAGGCCTCCCTTAGCCCACCCTTGCGAAGATGGAGTTGCAGGTGTAGTTATAGTGACAAAGCCATCGATGATAAATGTTTGTGCAAGCCAAGTTTCCTTTAGACACAACAGCTGCACTGAGTTTATATGACTTGGCCAGTCGTTATTGTTGATTTTATTTTTAATCCCTGCAACATTCCAAGATCTGATTATTAGCATAGTCTAGGAGTGTTTCTTCCAAAATTCTGCCCCTGGTCCATATTCACAAGTCTTGCAAGACTCGGGTCCCTAGGATCTTCCATTCCCCTGCAACCCCACAATGTCAGTCCTGTTCACTAAGACATGAAAGGGGAGCAAAACGGTTTGAACAAGGTACGGGTATGCCCATTTCATTGTTACCTTGATGGAGCATCCGCAGGGAACCCTCTAACCTGGAAATTATTACTGGGCGGTCATACAGGAAATCAAAAGGGAATGGCCATGATCTTCTCCTCAAAGTCGTTATGGTGTTGCTGTCTAGCCTGGAAATTAAATAGAAGGGACTTTACCATGGCTGGGTGTCGAATGTTAACAATGACACTGTCACCATGGTCTATTTTCCGGGTGGGCGCTACCCAGTTTACCATTCTAACCATAATAATTTCTTAGAAAAGTAGATTAATATTTGGGCCATAGTTTGACATCCAGTTGGCACTTTGTTTCTTAGATCAGACCAATTCTCCTTGGCATAAGGTTCTATTTTAAGAACACTCTGGAGGATAATAACATAAGGGGTGGCATAAGGTGGTAAATGAAGAATATCTGGGATGGGTACCCAAGGTCCAGCCCTATCATTTCTTTGTTGATTTAGTTGGCTGCTAGGGTTCACTTCCCTTTCTAAGGGAGGTACATACAAAGGGAACCCTGGAGTGTCAGTTTTACTATTGCAAAGTCTCCAGGGGTACAGGTGGATGAGATAGGTGGTCTGGATTTATTAATGTAGGTTGTTTGTTCCTGGTAGGCTCATTTATTCATATCACTGTTTATTCAGTACATGTGGCAACGTCATTATGGGGTGAGTCCATTGAACTTTTGACCATACTCTCAAGAGCTACCTCCCTCTCTTGATTTCGGTAAGTTCCAGTAGAACCTTCTGCTCTACTTTATCAAACTTTGTGTGTTTTTTATCAGTGACTCCAGATTCCTACTCACAGGCATAGCTAAGATCTCCCCACTCCCCTTGCAATTATCATTCTTCCTAGTTGTGCTAACATCAGGGGCCTTGGTTGACTTGTTAAAAATTGCATCAGATGTCCCCCTTGGATGCTAACTTCTCTTAGCTGGTGGAGATTTCATTTCCTGGGTAAGAGAGAGCTCGACTAGTTCCAGTGGGGCATTTTCATCATTTGATGAGCTTTTTGGAGATTTAAAGACATCGGGGGCTCTACATGTGTTATTATGTATCCCCTCCGGGCAGCGGCAGCTGGAACAGGTAAGCGTGGTGGGGCGGAGCAAGGGATGGGGCGGGGTGGGGGGGAGTTGACAGATGATGCAATAGGTATAATTAAATAAATAATACCTATTCCGTCGTCTGTTGGGTTCCCTTCCTGCCGCGCCTTGCCTCACCCTACCGCGCTTACCTGTGCCGGCCGCTGCTGCCTCCGGGTCCCATAGCAGCGCTACCTAAGACCTAATTTACTGTATGCTTAGTTGCAGCAAGCCTTTATTCCACGTTAATTATTTCACTTTCTATTAGGCCCACAGCATCTGTTAAATAATTAGTAATTGTGTTAGTGGTTTTCTTCCAGCTTTTCCCCACCAAGGATTCAGGTAATTTCCTTTTGACCATATTTTAATAGCTCCTGAAAGTGCAAAATGAATAAAATTGGCCCCTCTCAGCCTCAATCGGCCGCAAGCATCAGTGCTTATTGCACTATGAGAATAGAGCGAGTACTTGCTGTTTGGATAGGTAGTATTAGCCCTTCCTCCTCATGCACTTACCGCTTCTTTATCGCCGAGTACTGTGGTGATGCAACACTCTGTCTATGCAGAGGGGCACAATAAACGGCACCTATCCACACTTTCCTTGATAAGGTGTTCCCTTGTTACACCTACTTAAGCAGATTGAACAGCTCCCAGTGTAAGTGTGTAGTCAGGACACAAGCTAAAAGTCTCTGGAAAGAACAGTGCCAAGAAGTCTGATCCCTCAATACCCGCTCACAGAGCACAAAGGATCCAGCGCATCGAGGCAGGTGAATTCGCTATATGGCGCTAGTCATCCACTGCAGGTGTCACCAATCCCAAGGCCGCCTCCTGGAGCCCCGGGGCATGCTGGAAGTTGTATTCTGCCCCTGCAATACCGCCTCACAGAGCAGAAAGGATAGCACAAATATCGGGACCTACTACCGTGCAGAAATCTTTCTAAGTCAAT
The DNA here is from genome assembly GCA_963921515.1 of Calotriton arnoldi. Taxonomy (NCBI): domain Eukaryota; kingdom Metazoa; phylum Chordata; class Amphibia; order Caudata; family Salamandridae; genus Calotriton; species Calotriton arnoldi. Next base: position 159,105 of record CAWUFW010012679.1, on the reverse strand, counting down.
TTAATGTGTGCCCAATGTAAAAATGAATGCAACAGGAAGCAACTTAATTTGTCTTTCTGCAAACAGCAAATATTAGTAATTTCTCATTTCTCATTTCTCATTCATAAGATGGCCTGGAATTCATACTGAGTGAATGTATCAGGAGGAACCCTTGTTTTGCCTCTCTGTAATTAATATATAATGGAACAAATTGTATTGCGACTTGTTCAACACTCCACTACCTACATTGGGCAATCTCAAGATGGCCAACATTTTTCTATCTTTTCCCAGTATGTTTCATGTATTTACCGGGTACCTCTTAATGCTCCACAACTAGCCAAGTTGGAGTCACTTTACCCTGTAACTCCTAGCTGAAATATGCCTCACTTCACCCACTACCCTTGGCCTTGTATTAATACTTTTCAAATAACCATTTCCAGTACAAGATGGCTGCCTGCCCCCACCACTTTTCCTGGTCGAATATGGCTGCCCCTCGTCACATACTCGACCTTTGCACTGATAGGATATGAAAGGCCGGTAGGTTTAAAACCCCTGGCCCCATGGTTTCCAATAAGAAGGCAGGAGGAACTTTTACGGAGAATTCCGCATCCCCTTACAAGACTAAGGAGACTACTGGCCCCTTTAATTTCAGAGGTAAGCTTATGGTCTCCTTTTTCTTCCCCACACTCGGCACGTAATTTGGACTAGCTGTATACATACAGACTTGAGTAACCCAATCTTCCTTAAAACCATCTCTCTTTCCAGACCATCAATTTCTATTATGTTATGCGTGCAGGCAACTAGATAATTCATTTTACGTAAGATATTTCTCCCCTTACTAATTACCAGGCTTCTCTGCCACAGTATTATTATTTGTGCTAACGACAATCTGTAATGTCTATTTCTCAATTTTCAACTTCTTTCTAGGCAGAACATTGTACTATCAGAACTTTGGCTCTCAGTAGGCTGTTTCTCCCTGCCACCTAGTATAATGATTAGCTCCAGGACACCGTCCTTCAATCAATCAATCAATCAATCAAGCATTTGTATAGCGCGCTACTCACCCGGAGGGTCTCAAGGCGCTAGGGGGGGGGGGTCCGCTACTGTTCGAACAGCCAGGTCTTGAGTTGCTTCCTGAAGGAGAGGTGGTCTTGGGTAAGGCGGAGGTGGATGGGTAGGGAGTTCCACGTCTTGGCAGCCAGGTAGGAGAAGGATCTTCCTCCCGTTGTGGCTCTTCGGATGCGGGGGACGGCGGCGAGGGCGTGGTTGGTCGATCGTAGCTGGCGGGTGGGAGTGTAGAAGGTCAGACGGTCGTTGAGGTATCTGGGGCCTTGGTTGTGGAGAGCTTTGTGTGCGTGGGTGAGGAGTCGGAACGTGATTCTCTTGCTGACGGGGAGCCAGTGCAGGTCTCTCAGGTGTCTGGCGATGTGGCTGTGTCGGGGGATGTCCAGGATGAGTCGAGCTGAGGCGTTCTGGATGCGTTGGAGTCTTTTTTGAAGTTTGGCTGTGGTTCCGGCGTAGAGGAGTTGCCGTAGTCCAGTCGGCTGGTGACGAGGGCCTGGGTGACCGTCTTCCTGGTTTCGGTGGGGATCCACCGGAAGATCTTGCGCAGCATGCGTAGGATGTTGAAGCAAGACGAGGAGACGGCGTTGACTTGTCGGGTCATTGAGAGGGAGGAGTCCAGGATGAAGCCCAGGTTGCGTGCGTGGTCCGTTGGTTTGGGTGCGTTGCCCAGGGCAGGGGGCCACCAGGAGTCGTCCCAGGCGGAGGGTGATGATCCTAGGATGAGGACTTCCGTCTTATCTGAGTTCAGTTTCAGGCGGCTGTTCCTCATCCACTCGGCTACGTCCTTCATCCCTTCATGTAGGTTGGTTCTGGCGGTTGTGGGGTCGTTGGTGAGGGAGAGGATCAGCTGGGTGTCGTCGGCGTAGGAGATGATGTTGAGGTTGTGTTGGCGTGCGATGGCTGCGAGGGGGCTCATGTAGACGTTGAAGAGGGTGGGGCTGAGTGATGATCCTTGTGGTACGCCGCAGATGACTTCGGTGGCCTCGGAACTGAACGGGGGAGGCGGACTCTCTGGGTTCTTCCGGCGAGGAAGGAGATGATCCACTCCAGTGCCTTCTCTTGGATTCCGACGTTGTTCAGGCGTTGCACTAGGGTGCGGTGGCAGACTGTGTCGAACGCTGCGGAGAGGTCCAGGAGGATGAGGGCCGCTGTTTCCCCGTTGTCGAGCAGGGCTCGGATGTCGTCGGTGGCTGCGATGAGGGCGGTCTCGGTGCTGTGGTTGGCCCGGAAGCCGGACTGCGAGTGGTCGAGGGATCCATTCGTCTCGAGGAAGGCGGCCAGTTGTCTGTTGACGGTCTTCTCGATGACTTTGGCAGGAAAAGGAAGGAGCGAGATGGGGCGGTAGTTTTTGAGGTCGGTGGGATCCGCCGACGGTTTCTTCAGTAGGGCGCTGAGTTCGGCGTGCTTCCAGCTCTCTGGGAAGGTGGCGGTGTCGAGGGAGGTGTTGATGATGTCCCGGAGGTGGGGTGCGATGACGGCGTCGGCCTTGTTGAAGACGTGGTGAGGGCAGGGGTCGGTTGGTGATCCGGAGTGGATGGAGTTCATCGTGCGGATAGTGTCTTCGGTGTTGATCGGGGTCCAGGCTCGGAGGGTGGAGGTGGGGGACGTTGGAACGGTCGTAGGGTACGTCGGCTGTGTGCTGAAACTGTTGTGTATGTCTGCGATCTTGCTGTGGAAGAACGAGGCGAGCGAGTTGCAGAGGTCTTGCGAGGGAGTGATGTCGTTGTTTCCGGCGCTGGGGTTCGAGAGTTCTTTGACGATGATGAAGAGTTCCTTGCTGTTGTGGGCGTTGTTGTCCAGTCGTTCCTTGAATGCGGTTTTCTTGGTGGTGTGGATCAGCTGGTGGTGTTTTCGGGTGGCGTGCTTGAGGGTGGTCATGTTGTCTGCAGTCGGGTCTCTGCGCCATGCTTTCTCGAGGGCCCGGCAGTTCTTCTTGGATTTCTTGAGTTCGTCGGTGAACCAGGATGCTTTCTTGTTGCCGGATCTGACTGGGGGGTCTTCAATGGGGCGAGGTCGTCTGCGCAGTTGGTGATCCATCTTGTGAGGTTGCTGGCGGCTTGGTTGGGGTTCGTTGAGCTGGCGGGAGGGTTCTGGCTCAGGGATGTGGTGAGTTGGTCGGTGGTGATCTTGTTCCAGCTTCTGCGCGGAAACTGTTGCGGGTGGTGGTGCGTGGTGATCCTGCTGAAGCTGAAGTGGACGCAGCTGTGGTCTGTCCAGTGGAGTCCGGTGGTGTGGCTGAAGGAGATGTCCTTGCTGGAGGAGAAGACGGGGTCAAGCGTGTGGCCGGCGTGGTGTGTGGGGGTGGTCACCAGTTGCTTGAGTCCGAGGTTGGCGAGGTTGTCCAGCAGGGTGGTGGTGTTGCGATCGTTGTTGTTCTCTAGGTGGAAGTTGAGGTCCCCAAGGAGGATGTAGTCAGCCGAGGGGAGGGCGTGCGGGCTGATGAGGTCGGCGATGTCTTCGCTGAATTGTGTGCGTGGTCCTGGGGGTCTGTAGATGAGGGTGCCTCTGAGGGTGGTCTTGGGGTCGGTGTGTATCTGGAAGTGCAGGTGTTCGCCGGCTGTGAAGGTGTCGTCGGAGTTGGTCGTGATGCGGATGGTGTTCTTGTGGACGATGGCGATGCCTCCTCCGGTCTGGTTGGCGCGGTCCCTTCGGGTGATCTTGTATCCGTCCGGGATGGCGATGGTGTCGGGCGCTGAGGAGGCGTTCATCCATGTTTCCGTGAGGAAAGCGACGTCTGGTGATGTGGAGTCGAGCAGGTTCCAAAGTTCCACGGCGTGTCTGTGGACGGAGCGGGTGTTGAGCAGGATGCACTTCAGGTGGTTGCTGCTGGTGCTCGGCTTGGCGGGTGCAGTGCAGGTCCGGAGGCAGGAGAACTTGCAGGATTGGCAGCCGATGGGTCCGTGGGTGCGACCTGGGGTGACACGGTGGCAGCCGGGGATACGGCCGGTGTTGAGTGCGTTGAGGGTGGCGGTGTCGTAAGTCCGGTGGGTGGGTTGGCTGCTGCGGGGGCCAGGGGGTTTGGCGCTGGGCGCGGTCCAGGCACGGACAGGCGCAGACGGGCTTGCCTTAGGTGGGTGGGTTGGCTGCTGCGGGGGCCAGGGGGTTTGGCGCTGGGCGCGGTCCAGGCACAGCGGCCGCCATTTATGGGGAGGTGGGAGAGAGGAGCAGCTGGGAGGCGGAAGGCAGGGTCAGCGAATGGGCAGACAGGGGGGCGGGGCCGCAGGGGACGCAGCGGCGGGAATGGCGAGAGGCAGCGGGGGCACAAAAGGAAAAAGGGGAGAGAAAACGGACACAAACACGGGCACAATGCAAATGGGGCAGCGAGGGGTACAGAAGGGAAAATGGGGAGAGAAAAGCAGACACAAATACGGGCACAATGCAAATGGGGCAGCGAGGGGTACAGAAGGGAAAATGGGGAGAGAAAAGCAGACACAAATACGGGCACAATGCAAATGGGGCAGCGAGGGGTACAGAAGGGAAAATGGGGAGAGAAAAGCAGACACAAATACGGGCACAATGCAAATGGGGCAGCGAGGGGTACAGAAGGGAAAATGGGGAGAGAAAAGCAGACACAAATACGGGCACAATGCAAATGTGGCAGCGAGGGGTACAGAAGGGAAAATGGGGAGAGAAAAGCAGACACAAATACGGGCACAATGCAAATGGGGCAGCGAGGGGTACAGAAGGGAAAATGGGGAGAGAAAAGCAGACACAAATACGGGCACAATGCAAATGGGGCAGCGAGGGGTACAGAAGGGAAAATGGGGAGAGAAAAGCAGACACAAATACGGGCACAATGCAAATGGGGCAGCGAGGGGTACAGAAGGAAAAGGGGAGACAAGCAAGAAATGCGGGCACCGAGGCCACAAGCGGAACGGCGATCTTACTAGCAGCAGCAGCGGGCGGCCAACACAGGCGGAGCTGTGTGGTGGGGGAGTGACCTACCTGGCAAGGTCAAGGGTCGCTCTCCTCACCGCGCAGTGGCCGCCATTTATGGGGAGGTGGGAGGGAGGAGCAGCTGGGAGGCGGGAGGCAGGGTCAGCAAATGGGCAGACAGGGGGGCGGGGCCGCAGGGGACGCAGCGGCGGGAATGGCGAGAGGCAGCGGGGGCACAAAAGGAAAAAAGGGGAGAGAAAACAGACACAAATACAGGCACAATGCAAATGGGGCAGCGAGGGGTACAGAAGGGAAAATGGGGAGAGAAAAGCAGACACAAATACGGGCACAATGCAAATGGGGCAGCGAGGGGTACAGAAGGGAAAATGGGGAGAGAAAAGCAGACACAAATACGGGCACAATGCAAATGGGGCAGCGAGGGGTACAGAAGGGAAAATGGGGAGAGAAAAGCAGACACAAATACGGGCACAATGCAAATGGGGCAGCGAGGGGTACAGAAGGGAAAATGGGGAGAGAAAAGCAGACACAAATACGGGCACAATGCAAATGGGGCAGCGAGGGGTACAGAAGGGAAAATGGGGAGAGAAAAGCAGACACAAATACGGGCACAATGCAAATGGGGCAGCGAGGGGTACAGAAGGGAAAATGGGGAGAGAAAAGCAGACACAAATACGGGCACAATGCAAATGGGGCAGCGAGGGGTACAGAAGGGAAAATGGGGAGAGAAAAGCAGACACAAATACGGGCACAATGCAAATGGGGCAGCGAGGGGTACAGAAGGAAAAGGGGAGACAAGCAAGAAATGCGGGCACCGAGGCCACAAGCGGAACAGCGATCTTACCAGCAGCAGCAGCGGGCGGCCAACACAGGCGGAGCTGTGTGGTGGGGAGCGACCTACCTGGCAAGGTCAAGGGTCGCTCTCCTCACGCGCAGCGGCCGCCATTTATGGGGAGGTGGGAGGGAGGAGCAGCTGGGAGGCGGGAGGCAGGGTCAGCGAATGGGCAGACAGGGGGCGGGGCCGCAGGGACGCAGCGGCGGGAATGGCGAGAGGCAGCGGGGGCACAAAAGGAAAAAGGGGAGAGAAAACGGACACAAATACGGGCACAATGCAAATGGGGCAGCAAGGGGTACAGAAGGGAAAATGGGGAGAGAAAAGCAGACACAAATACGGGCACAATGCAAATGGGGCAGCGAGGGGTACAGAAGGGAAAATGGGGAGAGAAAAGCAGACACAAATACGGGCACAATGCAAATGGGGCAGCGAGGGGTACAGAAGGGAAAATGGGGAGAGAAAAGCAGACACAAATACGGGCACAATGCAAATGGGGCAGCGAGGGGTACAGAAGGGAAAATGGGGAGAGAAAAGCAGACACAAATACGGGCACAATGCAAATGGGGCAGCGAGGGGTACAGAAGGGAAAATGGGGAGAGAAAAGCAGACACAAATACGGGCACAATGCAAATGGGGCAGCGAGGGGTACAGAAGGGAAAATGGGGAGAGAAAAGCAGACACAAATACGGGCACAATGCAAATGGGGCAGCGAGGGGTACAGAAGGGAAAATGGGGAGAGAAAAGCAGACACAAATACGGGCACAATGCAAATGGGGCAGCGAGGGGTACAGAAGGGAAAATGGGGAGAGAAAAGCAGGCACAAATACGGGCACAATGCAAATGGGGCAGCGAGGGGTACAGAAGGGAAAATGGGGAGAGAAAAGCAGACACAAATACGGGCACAATGCAAATGGGGCAGCGAGGGGTACAGAAGGGAAAATGGGGAGAGAAAAGCAGACACAAATACGGGCACAATGCAAATGGGGCAGCGAGGGGTACAGAAGGAAAAGGGGAGACAAGCAAGAAATGCGGGCACCGAGGCCACAAGCGGAACGGCGATCTTACCAGCAGCAGCAGCGGGCGGCCAACACAGGCGGAGCTGTGTGGTGGGGGAGCGACCTACCTGGCAAGGTCAAGGGTCGCTCTCCTCACGCGCAGCGGCCGCCATTTATGGGGAGGTGGGAGGGAGGAGCAGCTGGGAGGCGGGAGGCAGGGTCAGCGAATGGGCAGACAGGGGGCGGGGCCACAGGGACGCAGCGGCGGGAATGGCGAGAGGCAGCGGGGGCACAAAAGGAAAAAAGGGGAGAGAAAACGGACACAAATACGGGCACAATGCAAATGGGGCAGCGAGGGGTACAGAAGGGAAAATGGGGAGAGAAAAGCAGACACAAATACGGGCACAATGCAAATGGGGCAGCGAGGGGTACAGAAGGGAAAATGGGGAGAGAAAAGCAGACACAAATACGGGCACAATGCAAATGGGGCAGCGAGGGGTACAGAAGGGAAAATGGGGAGAGAAAAGCAGACACAAATACGGGCACAATGCAAATGGGGCAGCGAGGGGTACAGAAGGGAAAATGGGGAGAGAAAAGCAGACACAAATACGGGCACAATGCAAATGGGGCAGCGAGGGGTACAGAAGGGAAAATGGGGAGAGAAAAGCAGACACAAATACGGGCACAATGCAAATGGGGCAGCGAGGGGTACAGAAGGGAAAATGGGGAGAGAAAAGCAGACACAAATACGGGCACAATGCAAATGGGGCAGCGAGGGGTACAGAAGGGAAAATGGGGAGAGAAAAGCAGACACAAATACGGGCACAATGCAAATGGGGCAGCGAGGGGTACAGAAGGAAAAGGGGAGACAAGCAAGAAATGCGGGCACCGAGGCCACAAGCGGAACGGCGATCTTACCAGCAGCAGCAGCGGGCGGCCAACACAGGCGGAGCTGTGTGGTGGGGGAGCGACCTACCTGGCAAGGTCAAGGGTCGCTCTCCTCACCGCGCAGCGGCCGCCATTTATGGGGAGGTGGGAGGGAGGAGCAGGTGGGAGGCGGGAGGCAGGGTCAGCGAATGGGCAGACAGGGGGCGGGCCGCAGGGACGCAGCGGCGGGAATGGCGAGAGGCAGCGGGGGCACAAAAGGAAAAAGGGAGAGAAAACGGACACAAATACGGGCACAATGCAAATGGGGCAGCGAGGGGTACAGAAGGGAAAATGGGGAGAGAAAAGCAGACACAAATACGGGCACAATGCAAATGGGGCAGCGAGGGGTACAGAAGGGAAAATGGGGAGAAAAAAGCAGACACAAATACGGGCACAATGCAAATGGGGCAGCGAGGGGTACAGAAGGGAAAATGGTTAGAGAAAAGCAGACACAAATACGGGCACAATGCAAATGGGGCAGCGAGGGGTACAGAAGGGAAAATGGGGAGAGAAAAGCAGACACAAATACGGGCACAATGCAAATGGGGCAGCGAGGGGTACAGAAGGGAAAATGGGGAGAGAAAAGCAGACACAAATACGGGCACAATGCAAATGGGGCAGCGAGGGGTACAGAAGGGAAAATGGGGAGAGAAAAGCAGACACAAATACGGGCACAATGCAAATGGGGCAGCGAGGGGTACAGAAGGAAAAGGGGAGACAAGCAAGAAATGCGGGCACCGAGGCCACAAGCGGAACGGCGATCTTACCAGCAGCAGCAGCGGGCGGCCAACACAGGCGGAGCTGTGTGGTGGGGGAGCGACCTACCTGGCAATGTTCATTTCACCTCACGTTATATAGTTATCAGGCTACATCATGGTACATTTGCCTATTTGAAAAAGCACTAGAGTATGTACATGGTTATTCTTGCATAGTGATAGCCCGACCATTTAATTTTGAACACCATGGACTTACTACCTGTGTGCAGTGTAAGACACTATTGAAATGGTTGGTGACTGATGGTACGTACTCACTATGTCGTAAATATCTTTAGATATAACCATATATTAATGAGTTTTTTGTGTTGTTCTTTGTTCTGTTTGTCCATTGTGATTTTATTTCGTGGTATTTTTAATTCTCCTTCTATATTTTTTATACCTTATAATATGGGTATGTATACCATGCTCAATGTTGCAATTTGCAAGTTGTTGCTTTTGGTCTAAAGTATGGCATCACAATATTATGTTTACATATGATGTTATGAAATAGATCTACAGCCTTGGAAAAGCCAGAAGCCTGCTACCGTATGGATGAGACACATATTGGATGGTGAAAATTCATAAACTCTTGCATCAAGAATTACGCAATCAATACACCATTTCAATTTAAAACTATCAACTAATCTTCTTTGTACTCTATGTGCTCAGATGAATCCATTTTGTAAGTGGAGCTCATACACTACTCATGACTAACCTATACCCTTGGTTACTAATTGTTAAATTATGGGTCTTCAGGGGTATAACCCACTTATAGGCTAGTCATCATGGACTCCATAGTAAGCCCTTTCTCAGTGACGTAGATCCTTAGATAAATAACCACTACTCTTATCGAAAACCAGATATCAGTTCTTGTTTGTATTATGTCAAATGCCACCACGGCGAGCTGCATCTCACTCTTCCCTGTAGTCACCTTAAATCCCTCCTACTCTCGGATCACTCTCCAGTACATACGGCCATCCTCATCATCATTCCATTTTTCTACAGGATAACATTTAAAAGTGCTGGAGTGGCCTAAATCTTTGGTGCAGGAGATGTGCTTGAGGTCCTGTGGTCACAGATCTCAGCGGAAAGGGAAAGTCAACGTTTTGGAGTAGCCTGATGTCTTGCAACCTTGCACACACCTTGCATCTTCCACAGCTCTCTGCTTTTTGGAATGTGATTTTGATAACGATGATGATGATAATAATCATGAACATTCAAGGTAAATTGTTTACTCCTCTTAACTGCTGTGACATCACCTACCATACTGATCTGCCCCACTACCGATCCCTGCCAATATCTTTCTCTGTTTGTCCTCACACTCAAAAATCTGTCACTAGCTACCACTACCAGGCCTTCACCGTCACTAGCTGTCTCCTGGTGCTCTCTGCCTGCTTCATATGTTAGCTACACAGTACTTGTGTTCCCGCCACCCCAATGCCTGCTAAATGCTCTCTGGTGTTTTTATATGTCTTCCTTATCAATTGTCCAGTCCTTGCCTCCAACCGTCTTGTGGTTATTGCAGCCAGCGCACCACCACAACCACACACACCATCACTGAAGCACACGCAGACACACAACACCACGACCACAAATGCACACACAGCGGCACATACTTCCATTACAGTAACAAGGCATGCAACTACAATAGTCCAAGCTTATTTGCTAATGCTTGTTTTTTGTGCTGCGGGACTCTCTTTAGTGGCATAAAGCGCGGGATAAGCAAATTCGCTCACCCCTTAGTTCACTGTCTTATACAAATGTTCATTATGTGATATCTCATGCTGTATTCATGACCTTGTGATGCATGCCACTTTTCTTTGATAGTTATATAGAGGAGGAAACATAAAATGATGAAAGAGATAACGTGCGCACAGGGAGTATAGAGGAATAATGAAGAGTCGGAAAGCAACAGCTTGTAGATTCATCACGTATTGTGCCAGAGGGCTTTGTGCACGAAATACTTTAGATCCTTAAAGCTACGGATAAATGGCGCCCTGCAACCTCACTTCTACTGTGTTTGGCGATTAATCCTGTCAGCATGATAAGCAGGCTACTTACCATACACTTTTCAGACTGAGCATGAAAGACCATCAAATAAAGGCAAAATATTCCCCTGGGAGCCATTTATATCTGCATGACAGGATGAGAGGTAGCCCAGGAAATTGTCTGTTGGAGAATGAAATGCCTGCGAAAAATATAGGATATTGCTAGAGGGCAAAAGCGATTTAACTCACAGTGAAACTGTTTTCAACATCGGTTCCTTGCTTAAGAGTTTACCAAGCAGGAGTCCTTTTTTTAGCTAAACTAATGATTAATATGATAAGTTACATTTTTGCAGCTTTCCCAAGTTCTGTTTTGCAGTAAATAATATTTGTCATGTGGTTTCAGGTAGGTGGATGGAGATAGGCTACGTGAATTATGTCCTGTAAAAAATTGGGTTTCTGGTTGGCAGAGATCTGGACCCTGTCCAAACAGGAACCACAATCCTAGTCAGGGTGAGTCACAACACACCCTAACTTATCCTGTGCTCACCCTCTTGTTGCTTGACACAGAGCAGTCATGCTTAACTTAAGAAGCAATGTGTAAAGTATCTGTGCAACACTTCAAACAGTAACATAGTGGAAACACCACAAAAGACTCCAGACCAGTTTAGAAAAAATGATTATGATTATATCAATAAAACAAGACGAAAATGACAAAAATCCATCAAGTAGAAGTCGAGATATGAATTTTTTTAAATGAATGTCAAAATAGCGCTTAGCAGAAATAAGCACTTAAGGGGGTTGTCTGATCGCGCTAGATGTGGGCAAAGTCAAAAGTTCAGGCCGGCCGCGATAGAACGTGGGCTGGATACAGGGACCCACTTGGGCCAGCTGAAAGAAAGTACCTTGATCCGGGATGCATCGTCATCGATGAGGATGTGAGGTGCAGGCAGGGTGATGTGTCTGTGTTGAGACACGCAGTGGACGAGATGCACTGATTTTCCCCCTGCAACTGTGGCAATGCATCGGCTCCGAGTGCGAGCGCTGGTTCCAGTTGCGATGCGCGGCTGTTTCCGCAGTAGGTGAGTCATTGATTCTGAAGCCAATGCGCTGGTCCTGAGGGCAATGCGCCGGGTCTGCTCCACGGAACTGCAGAGAACAGTTGGTTCCAACTGCGAGAACTGGTCCTAGATGCGATGCTCAGCTGCTGCTCCTGCAGTAGGTGATGTGCTGGTTCCAAAGATGATGCGCCGGGTCCACTTCACGCAAGGACGATGATGTGCTGGTTCCGACTCACGCCAATGCGAAGATGCGCCAGTTCAGATGAGGATGCGAGGATTCTGGATGTAGAGCACCTTAGGCCTCAATTCCAAAGGTCCAGGACTGGGGTGGCACCACTTGGCAGAGCAGACTTACAGCTTGCAGAGACCAGGTGCAGATGGAGATAGTTTAAGTCTTTGACATCCCTGAGACTTGAAACTGGAGGCAAGCCAGCAAGCCCTTGGTGCCACTCTGGGTTCAAGTGATGCAGGTCCAGTCCTTCTCACCCAGGCAGGAGAACAGCAGACAGCAGGGCCGCTCGGCAAGGCAAGAGCATAGCAAGGCAGAGTCCAGCAAAGCAGCAGTCCAGCAGAGTGGCAGTCCTTTCAGCAGTCCAGCAGCTATTCTTCCTAGCAGAGTAGTCACAGGCCCAGATGTATACTGATTTGGTGGTGTCATAGGTCCAGTACTTATAACCAGTGGTACGTTTGAAGTGGGGGAGACTTCAAAGAAAACTTAGATGTGCACAGAGTCCCTGCCCTTCCTTCCCTGGCTCCAGACTCACTACAGGTGCATATGCAACCCTTTATGTGGGGACAGGACACAGCTGTCACAATTCGCTCCCTGCACTCTCGTGCCCACCACCAGAGGGGTGTATAGTGTGACTTTCCTGTGTTCTAATAAGCTTCCAGATACTCCCTGGCATGCATATCCTGACTTCCATTTATTTGGTCACTATTTGGGAATTGACATCGATTCCAAATCCATGCTGGGTTTTGTGAAAGCCAGCCTGCTCATGCTTGAAGCCAGCCTGCTCACGTTTGACACTCTAGTACCTAGAATTCCCTGCTCACTACTTCGTCTCCACCCCTGCAGGCGAAGGATGGGTGGAGGAATTCAGCTCACCTGCGGCTGGCTGCTGCTAGCCTGCTCACACCTGATGCATGTGATTACTGTGAGCTCTTTTAAGCCCCAGCTCCCTTAGGCCAAGGTTGGTCACTGTAGCTGTGTACCGGTGAGACCGACCCTTGTTTCCAGTGCTCCCTGAGCTTTTGCTATCCTTATTTCAGGTGTTTCCTGAGCTTTAGTTATTCCACGTTTCTGACCTGCTGCTGTTTTCCTTGTTCCTGAATTAGCACTGCCTGCAGTGCTACCTTGACTCCTGGGCCTTAGCATTCCTTGTTCCTGAGCTACAGGCGTTTCCCTTGTTCCTGAACTAGCACTGCCTGCAGTGCTACCTTGGCTTTTGAGCTTTTGCTAAATTCTTGTTCTTGCTCCAGCACAGCCTTCAGTGCTACTTTGTTTTTTTGACTCCTGATCCAGCACTATTCTAGTATACCCTTGTAGCCTCCCCTTCTGTATATCCTTTTCCAGTCCCTGTCTTTCTTCCCCTTTCCTTGGTTCCAGTTCATAGTTTGCTGTGTTTCTATGCCTGCTGTCTTGCTTCTATTACCTTGTATGTTTGTTACCTGCTTTCTGCCAAGTGTGCCCTGTGATTTCCTGTTAAGCACTCCTCCTTGCTAGCTCCTTGTCTATTGCGCTAGTGTTTAGTTCTACCCCCCCTTGCTGTTACTGCCTTGAGTGTTCCTGTTTGATCGCCAGGATCCATGGTCACAGCTGACTACCTAGGTGGTGTTTCTTGCTCACTGTGAGTATTGTCGTTGAGTTACAATTATAACATCACCATAGGTATAAGCTCCACAGACCCTGCCTTTGCATGCATATCCTATATGTGGGTATTTGCAGTCAGTATCTGTAACAGCAATTGTGGGTGAGGAACTTACTGAGCTTCAGTCTTACCGTGTGGAGCTCCTGAGTGCTTTACCCCACACTCCCCTTTATTGTTAATGTTGTTTCATATATATGTCTTGCACATTCGTCCTGGGTGTAGTTATTCTGAATGCTAAATCACCTCATCAGTGCCTGTCCTTTCTGAGTCTTAGCCATCTTGTTCCTTCGTGCAGGCTCCCCCTTTGGATCCCTTTTCTCCTCTGACTTCCTGTATGATCCTGGGCAGCGCTGTACTCCTCTTTCTGCGTACGTTTTCTACCCAGTCGCCAGTCCTTGCCCAAGTCCCTGACTGTGTTCCAGACATAGTACCGGACAGTCCCTGACAACAGCCCTTTCAGGTGTAAGTGTCAGCTCCTCCCATCCATCCTGCTCAGATTGACCCATCAGCATGCAGATGGTCGCTCAGTTTCACCTACCCTTCCTTTGTGTGTGGCTATCTAGAGGGAATGAAGGAAGCCAGCTGCCACCCACCCCGGATGTGCATTCCAGAAACAGGCAGAAGGCACCAAATGGCTAAAGTAAGTACATGCAACTTTCTAAAAGTGGCATTTGCTAAACTGGAATTTAAAATCCAACTTCACCATAAGCTGTGATTTTAAATTGTGAGTTCAGTGACACCAAACTTGAAAGTCTATCTCTTCAGAATTGGAATTACACTTAAAAGGAGGTAATACAATAATCCCAATATTATCCCATGGGAGAGATAGGCTTTGCAGTTGTGAAAAATGTATTTAAGGGTTTTTCATTACGAGGACAAGTGAAACTTAAAAGTACATGGCCTACTTTTGAAATACATTGCACCCTGCCCTCTGGAATATCAGGGGCCTACCCTAAGGGTGACTGATGTGTATTAAATAAGAAGGCTTAGGCCTTGCAAGAGGTTTAAGTTGCCAGGTCAACATAGCAGTTTAAAACTGTACATACAGGCTCTGCATTGGCAGGCCTGAGATATGGTTAAGGGGCTATTTATGTGGGTGGCACAATCAGTGCTGTAGGCCCACTAGTAACATTTAACTTACAGGCCCTGGGCACATGTACTTTACTAGGCACTCATAAGTAAATTACATATGCCAATTGGATATGAGCCAATGTTACCATGTTTAGAGGAGAGAGCACATGCACGTTAGCACTGGCTAGCAGTGGTAAGGTGCTCAGAGTCCTAAAACCAACAAAAACGAGGTCAGAAAAAAAAAGAGGAGGAAGGCAAACATTTGGGGTGACCCTTCAAAGAGCGCCATTTTCAAACATGTCCCTTATGATTATGCACATTTTTAATTGCTAGGGATCAGAAAGGGAACACTATACTCTCTTAAGTTCTTTTGACTGTTGCAGGAGAGAAAATGTGTCTCTTTCCTCTTTTGTGCTTACCATACGTGGTCAAAATAATCTTTCTCCTTCTTGTAGTCTTCCCTTCTGGAGCTGCAGCTAATCTGGCAGCGGTTAATTTTTAGCACTTTGTCCTCTGTCCTTAGCCAAGTCTCGCCTTCTCTCACCTGTTGGCCCCAACAATATCCTAGTCCCATATGTGGCCCTAAATACACAATCTAAATCCACTTCGAGCACCAACAAGGCGGGCTTGATGCCCTGCCTGAAGAAAGTTCTCAACATCTTTTGAGGTGCTGCACATCTGTTTCCTTGCTCATCAAATAATGAACCCTTATTTAAATTGATGTAGCCCACCTCCTGCTTTTCTGACCATTACCCTGTCTATGACTCCCACCTTGATGACAAACGTATCTGAGCTGTGCACTTAATTACGCAAATCCTTGCATCCAAATAGCCTTCAGCCAATAGCATCCACCTACTCCACTCCTGCCACTATTTCGTCATTGCAAATAATTAATTCTTATCCCAGCTCTATACTACATCCCCAAAGCATCTTCCTTACTCATCCCAGTCCTTACGTAATTAAGGTGAGTCAGGTCCATGAAAGAAGCAATGATTCTAGCCCTTTAAAACAAAATAGAGCCTCTCTCCTTTGCCATAAGGACATATATACATGTGGCCCGTCATATCAAAGTCCATTTTGTAATACCCAGACAGTACCACAACGGTGATCAGGGCCTATCCATTGTGTCTCTCTTCTTCATCACTGCTATTACATTAAAAGTATACATAGTGGTAGGTGTTTGATTGACAGCCGGTAGCAGTTGCTCATACATCATGCACAATGCTCGTTGCTTATGGGTGTCCAGGTTCCAAACCATCACTTAGGACGGACATTGCCTGCGTGATAAGCCACCAGGTTATTGGAAGGTCTTATATAGCACACCACAACTGTCGGGAGAAAATTGTACAACAAAGGCATCCAGTTGTCCGACTTCCTGGAGTAATAATGAATAAACAGTGTCTTCTGACAAGGAGGCAAAGCCTCTTATTAAGGGACACGTCTTTCTGGACCACTTGTGATCATGGAGGTTAGGCCAATGACACACATACAAGACTCGCAAAGGAAAAGAGTTCCACAGTCGGGCCCCAAAAAACGGAGAGGTTCTAACACAGCATATCAATCATATATTACAGTCACTACATAATATATTCAGTCAAATACACAATCCAGAAGGACTCAGTGTAATGAAGATTACCAGAAATTGGAGGCTAACTAGTTAAAGGACAAATATTTCGTTCTCAGCATCCCAATAAACGTCAGTGCATTAATGCTTTCTTTAAAGTCCTTCCAAGAGATATTTTAAACTTGTATACATGACGCCAAATGACCCCTTTTCCCTCAGCTGGGTTGTTAATAACGCAATGTATTTTTACTGTCATTGGTTCTAAAATATCTTTTTATTGACAAACTTCTATTCTCTTTCTCGGTATTGGTGTGTAGGGCATCATAGATCAATTTAAACATGAGAGTAGGGCAAGAATGTGTGAAAATGGCATTAACGTATTTGGAGCACGTGTGCACATTAGGAGCTGAGAGCAAATTGCACTTGTGCTGTCTTTTTTCCACAGGCAGTTACCAGAAGCTTCAGAACGCAATGGGCAATAATATGTTAACATGGAAAAGTGCCAGCAGATACCATTAGCTGATTTTATACACAATCAGTTACCACCAGAGTCACATCAAGTGTAAAACAACACCCAATAACTAGCTCAGTTGTTTTTTCCCCCCTCCATCATTACTGTTATAAATAGAATTCCTGGCTGGTCGAGGTATGCACCCAGACCTGACAGGAACCACCACTCTAGTCAGAGTAAGCCAGATATACACTAAAAGATAACCTGTGCTCACCCTCTTGTAGCTTGGCACAAAGCAGTCAGGCCTATCTAAAGTATTTGTGCAACACACTCACAGTAACACAATGAATACTCCAGAAAAAAACTCCACACAGGTTTAGAAAAATAGAGAAGATTTATCTGAATAGAACAATACCACAACAACAAAATTCCAATTAGTAGAAGTTGAGATATGAATTTTTAAATATGAAATACAAAAACAGTGCTTAGAAGTCACTAGCTGTGAAAAGGTTACTTGAGGTCGCAGGGGACCAGTGCAAATCCAAAGTTTAGGCTGACCGTGATGGAAGGCAGACCTGCTACAGGACCCATGCACAGCCCGCTGAGAAAGGACCTTGGATGGAGCAAAGCGGCGACGCTGATGGCATGATGGGTCTATCTTTTCTATGCAGTAGGGTCGCTGCGTCGTCGTCGAGCTTCGCTGAGGTGAAGTCAATGTGTCATTGTCGAGCCACTCAGAGCATCATCATCAGGCTGCACAGGCTGTAGAACTGCTGTCATCAAACAGCCTCTGCGTCGGTATCGAAGGCTGATCCGTCAATTCTGATCAGCACAAAGGTGACCATGCATCGGTTTTGTAGCAAAATAGCTGCAGAACCCACTTCTGAGGCCCAGAACTTGGAGGGGGTACCTGAGGCAATGCTAGGACTCACAGAAGAGTCCAGCAGCACTAGAAGAGTTGCAGGAAGTCTTTTGCATCCCAGAAACCTCAGAAAATAGGAGTCAAGCCCTTGGAGATCACTTGGAGGGAAGGCAGAGTCCAGTTCTCCTTCAATAGAGTCAAGGAGCAGTAGGCAACAGGGCAACAAGAAGAAAAGCAGGCCTTTCAGAAAAGCATTCCAGTTGAGTCCTTTAAGCAGCACAGCAGTCCTTCTGACAGAGGTTGAGTTCAAGATCCAGAAGTGTCTGATTTTAGGGGTCAGAGACCCATTACTTACACCCAAAAGTGTCTTTGATATTCGGGGTGACCTCAAAGTAGCTCTCTGAAGTGCACAAGGATCCCTTTCAACCTAGCCCTGTCTGCCAGACTATCTGTGGGGGATAAATCAGTGCTCTGTGTGTGGACAGCACACTACCTATTGAAATGTAAGTGTCAGCCCCTCCCATCCCTCCCTGCCCAGGAAGACCTATCATAATACAGATGAATGCAGATGAGTGCTCAGAATGCAGATGACCCTCTCCTTCCCCTCACCTTCCTGTGTATGAGGTTGTTTAGCCGGAATTGCACAAATGGTAGCTGTCACCCAACAAATATGTGTATTGGCAACAGGCTGTAAATCACACCGAACATTAAGTTCAGAGAAATGTCCACTTTCAAAAAGTGGCATTTCTAAAACAGTAATGTTAAATCCAGCTTCACCAGTAAGGAGGATTTATCATTACCATTCCAAAGATAAGAAACCTGAAAAAGCTGCTTGTTAGATTTGGGGGTCTCTAGTTGGCAGAGGTAGGTACCTTTGTCCAAATAGGGACCCTTGCGTCTAGTCAGGGAAAGTAGGTACACTCCTGAAATAACCCCTGCTCACCCTCTTGGTAGCTTGGCATGAGCAAACAGGCTTAGTTCAGAGGCAGTGTGTAAAGCATTTGTGAACACCTACAGTAATCAAGTGACAACACTACAAATGGACACCACACAGGTTGTATATTTATAAAAATAGGTATACTTTATATAGATTTATCACAAGACCATAAACGACAAAAATAATCCACAATACTGTCAAGAATGCTTAGTTCTGATCAAAAAGACTTAATTCAAGGTTCTGTGCGAGTCGGTAGCCTCCTCCGGCTACGGCGATGTCAAGAACAAACAGAGTCTAACAAATCCAGCTGACCGCGTCGAGACGGGCCAACCCAGCGTAGACAGACTCGGTCACAGTACCTTTTACTTGAAGCGGCAGGCACGGGCGTGCGAGCCGGAAGGCTGTACGTCGCGATCGCGATGCAAAAATGGAAGCGTTGCAGGACGCGTTGTCCCTCGATGCGGTGCAGGCAGCGGCTCGTTGACGTCGTCGAGACGGAGTCGGTGAGACCAGGGCCGTGCGTTGCAGGGCGAGACGGTGCTTCGATGCGGTGCTGGCAGATTGCGGTGCGGCGACTGAGCCGGATTCGGGAGCTGGCGTCGATCAGTCCGGACAGCTGTGCGAGTCGGGCGGTGCGTCGCGAAACGTGTGAGCGGTGCCCAACTCCGGTGCGGTCACAGGACTCGAACTCAGCAGCAGTGACCGTGTCGGTCGGACCAGATGGATTCGGTGTAGCGAGGCGTTGCAAGGTGCGGTGCTCACAGGTTACGGTGCAGGCAGCGGCTCGTTGACGGAGTCGGTGAGACCAAGGCCGTGCATTGCAAGATGCAGGCGTTGCTCGATGCGGTGCCAACAGGACACCGAGCTGGTCGGGAGAGTCGGTCACAGCTCCCTACCTCTGTAGCCACTGAAACAGAGTTTCCAGCAGCAATTCACAAAGGGGTGAAGTCCAATGGTCCTGGGACTTCGATCAGGGGGCAAGCTCTCTTCCAAGCCCTTGGAGATCCTTCACAAGTTGATGAAAGTCACAGCAAAGCAAAAGTTCCTTTCTCCTTTCTTTGGCAGTCAGGCAAACCACTGCAGGCCAATCCCCCAAGCAGCACTTCAGGCTTAGGGATAGTCTCTCCTCAGTTTCTTCTTGGTTCCGCTCCTCCGCAAAGGTTTCTTCTTGTTCCCAAAAGTGATCTAATTTCTTGGGATCAGGGTCCCAATATTTATACCCCAAAATCCTTTGTCCTCTGAGGGCAGAGGGGCCTTTGCCCAGTCCAAACCAGTTCTGGAGCACTCTGTTTACATGACTCCTTCTTTCCTTTCACAGTGCAGGGCAGAAACATCAGACGCCCCACAGGAGGTGGAGCCAGCATTGTGGAGGGAAAGCCCAGCCCTGGAGCACTTTGTTGACATGATTCCTTCTCTTCTTTCACTGTGCAGGGCAGAGACATCAGACGCACCACAGGGGTGGAGCCAGCACTGTGGGGGCAGGCACTGTCCTATTCAGGTCCCAGGTGCAACTCCTCCCACCCATCTAGATGCAGATCTCTCTATTCACCACTGGGCTGACTCATTCTGTCTCCTAGAATCCCCAGCCCTGTCACTCAAAAACACCAGACAAGGAATACACAACCTAGCAGAGGCAGGCCTTGATAGTTAGACAAGAAAATACCTACTTTCTAAAAGTGGTATTTTCAAACACAGAATGTTAAAACCAACTTCACTAAAATATGTATTTTATCATTCTGAGTTCAGGCATACTAAACTCGAATTTCCACCATGTTCCTGAGTCAGTTAGGATTATAAAATGTTATAATCTAACTGCCCATTCTGGCCTATGAAGAACAGGTAGCCTTGCAATAGTGAAAAACGAAAATGGCTGTAATTCACTATTAGGACATGCCACACACACCAGGGCATGTCCTACCTTATACTTACAATGCACCCTGCCCTAGGGCCTACTTTAGGGGTGACCAACATGCAGTAAAGGGAAGGTTTAGGGCCTGGTAAGTGGGTGTACTTACCAAGTCGACATGGCAGCCCTAGGCTGCACACAGGCTCTGCAATGGCAGGCCTGAGACACACTTTACAAGCTGCTCCTGTGGGTGGCACAACCAGTGCTGCAAGCCCACCAGCAGCATTGGATTTACAAGCCCTGGGCACACTCAGTGCACTGTACTAGGGACTGACAAGTAAACCAATCATCCAATCATGGAGTCACTAATACACAACACAATTTATCATAGGGAGCACTTGCACTTTGGCACTGATTGGCAGTGGCAAAGTGCCCATGAGCATCTAGTCCAGCAAAAACATATTGACAACAGTGGAGGCATTATGAAAAAAATGGAAGGGAGACCCACGCCAAGGATGCCAGGTCTAACACGTGTCCCCTCCAGCTGAAATGTGGGGAGAACTATCCTACCTCTAGGGAGTTCTCATCACTAAGGCGGACAAATCTGGACAGACTATCAGCATTGGCGTGTTCTGTACCAGGGCGGTGTTCCACCATAAAGTCCATCTCCTGTAGGGAAATGGGCCACCTCAACAGCTTTGGATTCTCACCCCTCATCTGCATCAACCATCGGAGGGGCCTGTGGTCTGTCTGTACCCGGAAGTGAGTCCCAAACAGGTATGGTCTCAGCTTCTTCAGTGCCCAGACCACAGCAAATGCCTCACGCTCAATAGCACTCCATCTCTGTTCCCGGGGAAGTAACCTCCTGCTGATGAAGGCTACAGGTTGGTCTAGGCCCTCCTCATTGATCTGTGATAGAACAGCCCCTACACCATGCTCTGAAGCGTCCGTCTGAACAATGAACTCATTGGAGAAGTTGGGTGCCTGGAGCACAGGCGCCGTGCACATGGCAGTCTTCAAGGTGTCAAAAGCTTTTTGACAGGCGTCAGTCCAAATCACTTTCCTGGGCTGCTTCTTGGAAGTCAGCTCTGTCAAGGGGGCAACAATGCTGCCATACCCCTTGACGAATCTCCTGTAATACCCGGTGAGTCCTAGGAAGGCTCTCACCTCTGTCTGGGTCTTGGGGGCTCCCAAGCCAGAATGGTATCAATTTTCGGTTGGAGGGGTGCCACCTGGCCGCTCCCAACCTGGTGTCCCAAGTACACCACAGAGCCCTGCCCAATCTGGCACTTACTTGCCTTGATTGTGAGGCCTGCCCTCCGCAGTGCCATCAACACTTCCCAGAGGTGGAGCAGATGTTCTTCCCAACTGGCACTGAACACTGCGATGTCATCCAGGTAGGCGGCACTGAAATCCTCCAGTCCAACCAACACCTGGTTGACCAACCTCTGAAAGGTGGCAGGGGCATTCTTCATCCCAAAGGGCATCACCCGGAACTGGTAGTGCCCATCTGGTGTGGAGAATGCTGACCTCTCTTTTCCCCCATCAGTCAAGGTGATCTGCCAGTACCCAGACGTTAAGTCAAACGTGCTGAGGTACCGCGCAGCCCCTAACCGATCTATGAGCTCATCAGCTCTGGGGATGGGGTGTGCGTCAGTCCTGGTGACGGAATTGAGTCCCCTGTAGTCCACACAGAACCGGAGTTCTGGTGTGGCACCAGGCGCGGCAGCCTTTGGAACCAAGACCACTGGGCTGGCCCAAGGGATGTTAGAGGACTCAATCACCCCTAGCGCAAACATCTTGGAGACCTCCTCCTTGATGCAGGCTCTGACCCTGTCAGTCACCCTGTAAGCCTTGTGCTTCACAGGAAGACTGTCCCCAGTGTCCACATCATGGACGCACCAATTAGTGACACTGGGAACCAGGGAGAACAGGTCAGGGAACTGTCCCAACAGCTGGCGACAGTCACCCTGCTGCTCAGGTGTCAGGGAGGTAGAGAGGTTTACTCCTTCCACTGATCCATCTTGCTCTCGGGCTGACAGGAGGTCAGGAAGAGGCTCGGTCTTCTCCTCCATCCCATCATCTGTAGCTAAGAGCATGCCCACTTGGGACCTCTCCAAGTGGGGCTTTAGGCGGTTCACATGCAGGACCCGCAAGGGGTTCCTGGGAGACTGCAAGTCCACCAAGTAGGTAACTGGACTCTTGCGCTCCACCACCGTGAAAGGGCCGGTCCACCTGTCCTGGAGCGCACAAGGCTCCACAGGGGCCATGACCCACACTTTCTGACCAGGCTGAAGCTCGACCAGAGTGGCATTCTGGTCGTACCACCGCTTCATCTCCTCCTGGCTGGCTTCCAGATTTGCCTCAGCAAGCTCTCTGAAATGCCTAGTCTGGTTCCTGAAGGCCAGCATGTAACTGTATACATCCTGGGGAGGTTTCCTGGGAGATTGCTCCCAGCCTTCCTTGACCAAACTCAGAGGTCCTCGCACCGGGTGTCCATAGAGGAGCTCAAAGGGGCTGAACCCTAGAGACTTCTGTGGCACCTCCCGGTATGCAAACAACAGGCAAGGTAAGAGGACATCCCATTTACGCCTCATGGGTTCTTCCAGACCCATAATCATGCTCTTGAGGGTCCGGTTGAATCTCTCAACCAGCCCATTTCCTTGAGGGTGGTAAGGAGTGGTGAACTTGTAAGTTACACCGCACTCCTGCCACAGAGACTTCATGTACTTGGACACGAAGTTGGTACCTCTGTCAGACACCACCTCTTGAGGGAATCCCACACGTGAGAAAATTCCCATCAGTGCCCGTCCCACCACGGGGGCCGTCACTGTCCTCAGAGGGATGGCTTCAGGGTACCGGGTGGCATGGTCCACCAAGACCAGGATAAACCTGTTGCCCATGGCTGTCTTGGGGTCCAGTGGCCCCACAATGTCAATACCCACCCGTTCAAAGGGGGTGCTGACCACAGGGAATGGCTGGAGAGGAGCCTTCTGCTTCCTCCCACTCTTTCCACTTGCCTGGCAAGTCTGGCATGTCCTGCAGTGAGTGGCGGCACTCCTGCGCATCTGAGGCCAATAGAAATGGGTGACAAGCCTTTCAAAGGTCTTGTCCTGCCCCAGATGTCCTGCTAACGGTACATCATGAGCCAACCCCAGTAGGAAGGCTCTGAAGCGCTGGGGTACCACCAGCACACAGGCTGACCCAGGCTCAGCAACCTTAGGCTCTGAATACAGGAGACCATTCTCCCAGTAAATCCATTGTGATCCAGACTGATCACCTGCAGCCTGGTCTGTGGCCTGTTGCCTCAGACCCACGAGAGAAGGGCATGTGTTCTGCTCCTCGCAGAACTCTTCACTGGAGGGTCCTCCTTCTTGCTGCCAATGGGTCAGCTCAGGTAGGTCCCCCAGTTCAGCTACCTGTTCCCATGTAGGCTCCAGGGCATCCCCCTCAGGGTCTGCCTCCTCCTGGACCGTGGGAACTTTTGGGGCCGGTTTCCCGCGCGCCCTGCCTCCTCTCTCTCCGGCAGGCACCTGGGCCTCCCTCTCAGGCTCCAGGTCCTCTTGAACACCTTTAGCTGCCATTGACCGGGTGGTCACACATGCCCAATCAGGCAAGCCCAACATTTCTAAATGCGCACTCCGCTCCACCTTAGCCCAAGGTGAGCTCTCCAAATCGTTCCCTAACAAACAGTCAACAGGCATGGCTGGCCTCACAGCTACTTGAAGAGTACCCGAGACCCCCCACTCAAAGGGAACCTGAGCCACCTTGCAGTGACTCTCTGTGTTGTCAGCGGCAACAACCGGATAGAATGCATCAGGGACAACCTGCTCTTTAGACACCAGGTGACACTTGACAGCTGTCACACTGGCTCCTGTGTCTCTCAGAGCCTCCACCCTATGGCCATTGATGGTCACGCACTGCCTGTATTTTTTAGTGTTATCAGGCAGCTGGGTCCTAGGGACCATCTCAGAGTCTCCTAATGAGACAAGGGAAAACACTGTGGGATCCCCCCCACCTTGGTCACCCCACTCCTCCCCCAGGGCTACACTAGCCAACTGCCGGGGGACTGCACCAGTGGGTGCTGGTTTTCCATGCAAAGGGCAACGAGGATCGTTTGCCTTGTGGCCAGGGGCGCCACACTTGTAACACACCAGTGGTCCCTGGTGAACAGGGGGGCCTGTCAGGGCCACTGGCTTCTTCTCAGGGGGAGGCTGGGAACCTTTCCCTTGGTTCCCTTGGGGTCTACTTTGGGGCCCTTTATGGAACTCCCTCAGTTTACCCTTGTCCCCCCCACTCTTCTGCTGGGGACCCTGTCCACCCTTGGCGGAGTCTCACACGTGACCCTTGTGGACCCGGGTACTCACCCAGCGGTCCGCCTCCTCAGCAAGCTGCCTAGGGTTAGTCAGCTTACTATCAATCAGGTGCTGGCGTAGCTCAGGAAAACAATTACTGGACAAGTGCTCCAAGGCAATCAAATCAAAGAGCGCCTGAAAATCAGTCGCTTTGCTACCCTTTACCCAACCATCCAAGGCTCTGCAAAAGAAGGTCACATATTCAACCCAGGTACTGCCTTCAATCTTCTTACAGTTCCTGAACCTCTGCCTATAAAGCTCAGGGGTTAAACCATATCTAGTCATCAATGCATCTTTCATGTGGCTATATGAATTATAGACTTCAGAGGGCAAATCCAACAAGGTATCCCGCCCTCACTAAGGAACCGTCCCCACAACCCCGCTCCCCAATCCTTCTCAGGGACCCGGTGGGAAGACATGGCTACCTCATAGGCTTTGAACCACTGCCCAATGTCATCATTTTTAAAAATTCCTTAACCACATCTTTTGGAATATACACCCTAGCTTCAACAGGCACAGGCGGTACACTGCCACCAGAGGGAGTAATCTCTAAGCTTTTGGCCTTCAATTCCAACTCCCTCAAAACTTTCTCATGTTCAAACTGCATTTTCTTTTCCTCTAGGGCTAATTTCCTAGTTTGCATTTCAAATTCTAACTGCCATTCAGCTTGAGCTTTGTCAGCTCCATTTCGTGCATCCTACTCTCTTTCCTGTCCTCCAACTCTTCTGGAGACAGACCTCTGGCAGAAACACTGCTACCTACTGGGGAAGGTGGTCTTCCAGCCCCTAGACCCAATAGCCCCTCCAGCTGCCCTTCTGCATTCTCAGCCCCCTCCACAGGGGCACTCCTTGATTCGACCCAGGCCCTCAGCGCCTTTTGGAGGTCCTCCTTCCTGGAGAGCCCGGTCATGGACACTTTAAACTTTTTGCAGAAATTCTTGAGCTGCTTGAGGGTGTAGCATTCTAGCCTCTCCTCTTCCCAATCACACTCAACAGAGGCTACTGATGCTGGTTTCTCCATGGTGATTAAACTTGGCATTTGCAAAAGTAGAAAATCCCAGAGAAAATGCTATCAAAGAGTATGTGGTTGCGTTTTGGTCTGCACTCACTAAGGGGTCGATTCCGATTCGGGCCGGAAAAAGCACCGACCGACTCGGATCCGGAAAAAATACCGACCGACACGTACCCGTGGCGCCCGACACGCCAAGTACGATGCAAGGCGCGAAAAATCCGACCGACACGTAACAAAACCAAGTCGACCGACCGAGCCGCACGGAAAACAGCAATCCGGCCGGAAAACACGCGAATCCAACCGACCGACACGCACCCGGAACAAATCCGACCGAAACGTACACGCTAACTCCAAACCGCTAAGTACGATGCAAGGCGCGAAAACCACGAGCGAGTCGGACGGAGGACAAGCCGTACGACCGACACGCATACAAAACCGAGCCGAAGCAACACAATACACCGCGACCGACGCGTACGCAGCATAGAAAACTGCACAAACACAGCGTGAACGAAACGGAGAACACCGTACGAGACCAATGCAGGGTCCGACTCGGTCACAAGAACGTTTCCAACATACACAAACAGCACAAAGGAAAAATCACCCAAAAAAGGCCAAACAAGCAATTACCAAGCCAATAAATACTGGGGGGGTGGGGACAGAGAACAAAGACACACCCACAACTCCACCTATATAAAGGACACAAATCACTACCATGAGCCTTTGCAAATGCCATTCCACTGCCAGCACCCAAGAGAAAGCAACCACACACCCACAGCTCATCCCTCACAAAAGCCACACACCATCAGCACACCAACAAATACCTACCTCACATACACCCAGCAAAACACACACTCACACACCCTCACCTGCACACCAACACACACATCACTCACCATCACCACCCATCACCATGCCCCCCAAGAAGAATCACAAGTTCCTAGATTGTGAATTGGAAGTCCTGGTAGACGAGATCCTCAGGGTAGAGCCACAGCTGTTTGGCACATTGGTCCAACAGACCCCCATGTCGCAGAAAACCAAGATGTGGGAGAGGATCATCAACAGGGTGAACGCCCAATCACCATGTCGGCGCACAAAGACCGACATCCAGAACAGGTGGTATGACGTGCGCAGGAGGGTACGGAAACTGCTGAAGCAAGACTACATCAACAGCCAACACACCGGCAGTGGCCCTCCTGCCAAGCCAATATACCTCAGGCCCTGGGAGGAGAAGGTGCGGGCCATCCTACCGCCAGTGAGCATATATGGACTAGAGGACATCCCAGAGCCTGGTGAGTACACAACAAATGTACACAATATACTGCCACAAAACACACACACATCACTGTCAAGGGGAGAGTCAAACCATGCACTCATAGCAATCACACAGCAACCAGAACAGAATCATCCCAAAATGTGTATGTCAGTCAGAGAAACACAACACATGCCATCAAAAAAGTCACATCCAACTGTGCCAACACATGTACAAACACAACCACAACTACAGCTAGGCAGTGGCACAAATAGAACTAACAAACACATCCACACATGTAGCCACCACAACAACACCAACACACAGTGAAGACCACTCAAAGGAAGGAATTTTGTGTATGCTGGCCAAGTCAGTGTAGCCAATAGCATCATGGGAGTCACAGTCACACATATTGCCCGCCCCAAAACTGTCCCATCAACACCACCATGAACCATGCGCACATCACAGGGAGTGGAGAAGGACTCACAAGATGGCTGACACTGGCTACTGCTGTGGGGAGCACAAGGCCCTGCTGCCAACTGTGCACCAACAAACAGCAGGACACCACTGACTGACATCCTGAGAGACAACTTCCACTCCCTGCAATGCAAGCACGTTCCATGGTGGGATATCTGGCTGGCTGGGTGGGAAGGGGGACTTGCAGCACTGACTATAGTCACCAGCACCTCCCCTCACACCCCCCAACACAAACTCCACAGTACCCACCTGGTAGAATGCAATGCCCTCCATCCTAACACAAGATCCCACAAAGCACCACCACCCTGGGTTATGTTGTGTGAAGCACAGGGACACTCTTGGGACTCTTAGCCAAACAACTGCCAGGACAACACTCCCAGCCATCCTGTCAGCACAGCCAGCCCAACCCACAGGGAAGCAGAGTCAAAAGGAAGGAAGCATGGGCATGCTGGGAAGGGGGAGGAGGCAATAGCATGATGGGAGTCGTAGTCACAGCCCTACATCCCCCACCACATGGCCCAGCAAGCTCACACTCACGCATGCACATCCCACAGAGAGTGGAAAGGCCCATCAAAGATGTCTGACACTGTTGCTGTGTCGTGGGGAGCACAAGGGCATGCTGGGTACTGCACACCAACCAACAGCAGGACACCACTGTCAGCCATCTTGCCATTGCCCTCACACCCACACCCACTGAACTCCACACAAAAGCAAGTAAGTATGGGAATGCTGGCAAGTGGGGTGGAGGCAATGGCATGATGGGAGTCGTAGTCACAGACATAGCTCACCCCCACAACTGTCCCATCAACACCACCCTGAACCATGCTCACATCACAGGGAGTGGAGAAGGACTCACAAGATGGCTGACACTGGCTACTGATGTGGGGAGCACAAGGCCCTGCTGCCAACTGTGCACCAACAAACAGCAGGACACCACTGACTGACATCCTGAGAGACAACTTACACTCCCTGCAACGCAAGGACGTTCCATGGTGGGATAACTGACTGGCTGGGTGGGTGGGAAGGAGGTCCGGCTGTCAACCAAACACAAGCAATGCAGACCATGTTCACACCCCAGAAAATACATAGAAATGCCCAAATAATGCAGGACAATGTGCCACACCAATATCAACCCCTGACTGTGACGACTTAGGACAATGCAATGTACAGGCCCGCACCCAGAGGCACAGTCACAACTGTCATGTGTGTCAACCATTGATGCCTGCAGAAACATGACATACATTGTTTGTGTCTCCCAAAAACAGGTGATGATGGGGACACAGCAGCAGACGCTGAGGAGTCCCAGTCCCAGGCTCAAGAGGATGCCGAGCTCACTGGCGTCGTACAGCCTCTGTCCTCCTCGGACGATGAAGAACAACCTGGCACATCCGGTGCAAGTCAACATGCAGCACCAGCAGGACCACCAGCTGCAGCACCAGCAGGACCACCAGCTGCACCCCCTGCACCCACCCCTACAACGACTGTCACCACGAATACCATCCCTGCCGACATGGACAGAATAAGGAGCAACACCAGCACAGTGACCCTGGACCAACCTGGGGCCATGGACACCACCACCACCACCAACCCCCAAGGTGGACCAGGGTTATCTGTGCGTGCCACTGCACACACTGCACATGTCAGCAGGGGTGGTGGGAGGGGTGGGAGACAGAGGTCGCTGCTTGCAGACGTTGCTGGTGTGCATGACGACCCACAACTGGTACGCATAGCTGATGCGTACCAGTCCAGCACCGGAGAGCTCAGCCAGGTAGTGGGGCTCCTCAGAGACATTAAACAGCAGCAGGCTGCCCATCATGCCCGCTTGGACTCCCACATGTCCCACGTGGAGTCACACATGTCCCGTGTGGACTCACACATGTCCCGCGTGGAGTCCAAGTGGGATGCACTGCATGAGATGACGGCGGTGCACAGGGACATTTTACAATGCCTCCGCCAGATGAACAGCAACCAGTCCACACCTCCCTGTGTGCCAACAACATCTGGTGCCGAACAAACTGCAACTGCCACAGGGAGGGAGGAGGACTCTGGCGGAGAGTCCCCTGCACCGCAGCAGCCTGCACTTGAGGGCCCCCCAAGAAGAGGGGTCGTCCGAGGAGGGAAAAGTGAGAGGCCGATGGCCAAGCGCAACTCCCAGGAAGCCTGAACCTGTTCTGGATGTTCGCCTTTGTGCACAGACTGTTCACCCTGTTGACGGCAACACTACTCCCACACATTGCATGGGGAGTACAAGTTGGACCAATGTGTCAGACAACTGTGGCCCCGATACTGGGGATCCTGTCTACCCGGACTTTCAATTCACCTAGGAACTTGGGATTGCAAGATTCATGTACAGCACAACCCATCCTATGCACTATTAACACAAATGTATCACAATAAACACACTAATACACCATACTTGCCTCTGTCGTGATTCCAACGTGGGTGCTGTTATGGGGATGATGAACTGCAAAATTACACTGTGTATGCGAACTGCAACAGCAAGGACAACACAGGCATGTGAGTACAGGCAACGTGACACACATGAGGGAGACACACCACCAGGGCTACACGACACATACACACCTAGGCCATCTGACTCATTGCCTACACTGATTTTGCCAGGGAAGACGGTGCAATGCACAGACACCACACCCATTCCCAGTTGTAGTCAAGTAGCCCACAGGTGCAGTAAGCAAATGGCAGTCAAATGTGTGACCACAGACAACGCACATCACAAAGTGAAGCACAGGTTTATTACACAGTTGCAACATGCCGTAACCACTACAGATGCAAGGTAACCCCACCTGGTAGCGGGCACACAGTCAACAACTGTAGACGGAAGGAAGTCCATGGGTGTGGCGCACATCACCTGTAGGGACACAACAGCTACCAGCCTGGATGTGCAATCACGTCATCGGTGGACACAGTTGACCAAACGAATCTGAAAGTACCCTGTGAAGGACAGAAATGACACACAGTCAAAAGCAATGGAGTACAGGACAGAACAGAACAGCAAAACTCATGCACAATACATGTTACAAGATACCCACCCAGAACCAAGTTAGCATGTCAACACTGTTGGGGAGTACAGCCCACCTGTCACCACACATCGCAACACACATCCAGTCAAGTAGCCCATGGACACACTCCAACAGCACCAGAGCACCACCCACACATCATGCCAACTCACATCATTGACATGACACCTCAGGATACTCACATTCAGCTAAAGAAGTTGGTGATGAGCTGTGTGCGGACATCACCATCACCATCATCATCATCATCATCGTCACTGGCATCGTGGTCCAGGCCAGGATCCTCCACAGGTGGCGGATGTTGGTCATTGTCATCCTGGATGAGAGGCAACTCCTTCCGCACTGCCAGGTTGTGGAGCATGCAGCAGACGATGATAATCTTGCACACTTTCGCAGGGGCATATGGGAGGGACCCTCCGGTCTTGTCCAGGCAGCGGAAGCGGCTCTTCAGGAGACCAAAGGTCCGCTCAATCACTCTCCTGGTCCGACCATGTGCCTCATTGTAGCGCATCTGGGCAGGTGTCACAGGGTTCCTGAGGGGTGTCAGCAACCACGGCATGTTGGGGTATCCCGAGTCACCTACGGACAGACAAGTGCACATTAGCTGACTTGGAAAAGTGGGCGGAATACTACAGATCAGATCACACACAATGGCACAAAGTCAGTACACACCGACAAGCCAGGCACGCTGGTTCTGCATCTGTGCCATCATCCTGGGGATGCGACTACTCCTCATCACAAAGGCATCGTGTGCTGAACCAGGGAAACGGGCACACACGTGTGTGATGGTCATGTCTGCAAGACACACCACCAGTGCATTGACCGAGTGGTAGTGCTTGCGGTTCCTGTAGGCCTGCTCCTGGGCCTGTGGTGGTACCAAAGCCACATGTGTCCCATCAATGGAGCCAATTACATGCGGCATCCTCCCCAGGGCATAAAAGTCACTCTTCACGTCAGTGAGTCGTCGCAGTCTAGGGAAATAGATGTACCGGTTCAGGAAGAGCAACATTGCCGCCAAAACATCGCGGAGCACACGGCTGAACATGGTCTGTGACATCCCACCAGCAGTCGCCACAGTATGTTGGAAGGTACCGGTGGCAAAGAAGTGTAGGGCTGCCATCACCTTCACCTTGGGGGTCAGCGCTGTAGGATACGGCCGGCCAGGCTGCAAATGTGGGGACAACTGCACTGCCAAATCCTCAATCAGCTGCCTGGTGAAGCGGTACCGTCGGATGCTGTCCCGTTCCACCATCGTTGCCAGGTCTGGGAATGGCCGATGGACAGCAGGAGCCCTGCAGTGCAGAGGAGAAGTAAGCAAGATTGTCAGTCACCCCACATATGCGGCATTGAACACACTCAAGATCCCAACATACATCATTATGAGGCACAACTACATGAAGTGTGCAGTACCGGAAGGACATGTATGGTACATACATGGCCAACATCTGTCAACACGGTCCTACAGGTGGCATCAATTTGTCCCAGGTTGGCCCATTGGATATCATGATGCCGTGTCACAGTTCCCATCTCCTGCTGCCGTGTCACAATCACCCCCACAGTGACATGTGAGGACAGATGTGCCCCAGGCACCACAGCTCAACGACAGGTACATTCCCAGGGACCCTGTAATGCCACATGGACACTGGCATCACATGGAGTATCATGTGTACACCACAGCAAAACAAACATGACCCCCACAGGTAGTGGCCCCACTTGCCACGGCAGGACAGACATGGACGTCTGTGACACACACGCACAACATCAGAGTCCATGCACACACAACGTGGATGTGGAGACTGTCTCCCATTGTGCACATGAAATCAGAGACATTGTAAACACTACATGCACAAAGACTGTGGAGGTCCATCACTATTGTGCCACTGGGACACCCTGGCTCAAACATACCGTCCCACATGGGACTCACGGGGTATGTGACATGACATACACAAACACCACTGTGAAATGTGACCATGGCACATGCACAGATATGAACAGTTGCACATCACAGTGGTCACGTACACGTAACACCCAGGATCCTGTCCCCATGAACACGTGCACAGCCTGGGGGTGGCTGCCCACAGGTGACACCCACAGGACAACATGTACACCAACATACACACAATAGGAAATGCAGCCTTACATGCCTTATGATAAGGTTTGGACAGGCTGTCGTGATGTAGGTGTGCCCCTCACTCCCTGGGAGCTATCTGTGGCTGGCATATGTCCATCTGAGACAGGCATGCTGACATATGCCAGTCACATGTACAGTGATGCGTTGTACTGCAATGGACCGATCGGTGCCTCCGGCCGGCCCATTGCTTTCAATGTGGGGGTACGCGTTGTACCCCTGTGCGCGTTGAACTGCAATGGACCGATCGGTGCCTCTGGCCGGCCCATTGCTTTCAATGTGTGGGGGCACGCGTTGTACCCCTGTGCGCGTTGAACTGCAATGGACCGATCGGTGCCTCCGGCCGGCCCATTGCTTTCAATGTGTGCGGGTACGTGTTGTACCCCTGTGCGCGTTGAACTGCAATGGACCGATCGGTGCCTCCGGCCGGCCCATTGCTTTCAATGTGTGCGGGTACGCGTTGTACCCCTGTGCGCGTTGAACTGCAATGGACCGATCGGTGCCTCCGGCCGGCCCATTGCTTTCAATGTGTGCGGGTACGCGTTGTACCCCTGTGCGCGTTGAACTGCAATGGACCGATCGGTGCCTCCGGCCGGCCCATTGCTTTCAATGTGTGCGGGTACGCGTTGTACCCCTGTGCGCGTTGAACTGCAATGGACCGATCGGTGCCTCCGGCCGGCCCATTGCTTTCAATGTGTGCGGGTACGCGTTGTACCCCTGTGCGCGTTGAACTGCAATGGACCGATCGGTGCGCACCCATTGACAATGGGCTTGCCTGGCAACGGACGCGTTTTCGAATTTCGAACGAGTCGGTTGCTGGAAAATCAGTTGGTCACCCACAACAATGTTGCAAAATCATGTATGTCATGAAGTTGAAGATTTGAAGGATGCTGTGGGTGTGTTTTGGTGCTGCTATTCCATGGATTGGCCAGATTCAGAAGATGCAAACGACTTGGACCTATCACTTTGGACACAAGGGACAGTATCTGCCTCTCCAGCACATATATATTGCTGGCTGTTCCCCTGAGAGCCCACTTGCCTGCACTACATGCTCCAAGACGACATCTGCCACTGCACTGCTGCTGTCTCTGCCCCTCTGGACCCTGCAATGGCACGTACTGTGGAGAGAGCCCCAGCCTTCAGCCTTGAAGAGATCCAGGCCCTGCTGGACAGCCTACTTCCACAGTACAGCAAGCTGTATGGGACACCAGGGGAGCAGGTGAGTGTCCTGTGCACTGCCTTTCTGAATGTGCATTTTGTCTGACTAGCAAGGCTGAGAGTCTGCACGCCACTGGCTAGCAGGCTCACTGAGTAGTTGTCACCCCCCATAGTGTGTAGTGACTTGCACTGGACAGATATGGTGCAGTGACAGTGCTTCTGAACAGGGTTTTACTCCCCATGCAATGATACCATGTAGTGACTTCTGGAAAACTGTCCATGGGCAGCCGTGCACTGCCTGTGTACACCATGTGCCCCTGTGATTGCGACATGTATATGCAACTGTGTCATGCACGGATATGTTGCATGTGTAGTAATGGCCTTATCACTTTGTCATCCTGACAGGCTTCTGCCCATCGGAAGCAGGAGATCTGGAAGGACATCGTCCAGGCTGTCCGGTCCGTGGGGGTCTACAAGCGCCGGATCCGCAACTGCCAAAAGAGGTGGCAGGACCTTCGGGGCTGGACCCGGAGGATTGCACGGGTCCAGCTGAAGCTGTCGCCTCCTCGCAGGAGGGGCGGAACACGGACCCTGACCCCCACATGCTCAGGATCCTGGCGGTGGTCTTTCCAGACCTGGATGGGCAGCTGAAGGCCAGAGAGCAGCAAGGAAGGGGTGAGTCAAAGACTGCACTGTGAACTCTGTCTAACATGCTATGTGCCCTCCTCGGGCCTGGTTAAACTGCCACAGTACAGCAGTCATGTTGTCCAGGAGCCATGTCCCTCTATTGTGCACTGCCCACTCCTCATCTGATACCCAGGTGTGGCCCTTACATGCAGGGAATTCTGTCACTTAGGACTGTGTCCTTGCAGTTTGCTTGACTCTGTGGTGGGCATCATGGGTGGGTCCATTGCTTACACAATGCCTGTTTTCTGACATGTATTCAGTGTGTTACTTTGATCTGTGGTCCAATTGCTGAGCTGATCCACCACATGTGGCTGGGGTATCTGGCACACACCCATGCTGCGGGGGGGAACAATGTTTGGGCCCCAGGAGTATGTATATGACATGACACCTCAGGATACTCACATTCAGCTAAAGAAGTTGGTGATGAGCTGTGTGCGGACATCACCATCACCATCATCATCATCATCATCGTCACTGGCATCGTGGTCCAGGCCAGGATCCTCCACAGGTGGCGGATGTTGGTCATTGTCATCCTGGATGAGAGGCAACTCCTTCCGCACTGCCAGGTTGTGGAGCATGCAGCAGACAATGATAATCTTGCACACTTTCGCAGGGGCATATGGGAGGGACCCTCCGGTCTTGTCCAGGCAGCGGAAGCGGCTCTTCAGGAGACCAAAGGTCCGCTCAATCACTCTCCTGGTCCGACCATGTGCCTCATTGTAGCGCATCTGGGCAGGTGTCACAGGGTTCCTGAGGGGTGTCAGCAACCACGGCATGTTGGGGTATCCCGAGTCACCTACGGACAGACAAGTGCACATTAGCTGACTTGGAAAAGTGGGCGGAATACTACAGATCAGATCACACACAATGGCACAAAGTCAGTACACACCGACAAGCCAGGCACGCTGGTTCTGCATCTGTGCCATCATCCTGGGGATGCGACTACTCCTCATCACAAAGGCATCGTGTGCTGAACCAGGGAAACGGGCACACACGTGTGTGATGGTCATGTCTGCAAGACACACCACCAGTGCATTGACCGAGTGGTAGTGCGCTTGCGGTTCCTGTAGGCCTGCTCCTGGGCCTGTGGTGGTACCAAAGCCACATGTGTCCCATCAATGGAGCCAATTACATGCGGCATCCTCCCCAGGGCATAAAAGTCACTCTTCACGTCAGTGAGTCGTCGCAGTCTAGGGAAATAGATGTACCGGTTCAGGAAGAGCAACATTGCCGCCAAAACATCGCGGAGCACACGGCTGAACATGGTCTGTGACATCCCACCAGCAGTCGCCACAGTATGTTGGAAGGTACCGGTGGCAAAGAAGTGTAGGGCTGCCATCACCTTCACCTTGGGGGTCAGCGCTGTAGGATACGGCCAGCCAGGCTGCAAATGTGGGGACAACTGCACTGCCAAATCCTCAATCAGCTGCCTGGTGAAGCGGTACCGTCGGATGCTGTCCCGTTCCACCATCGTTGCCAGGTCTGGGAATGGCCGATGGACAGCAGGAGCCCTGCAGTGCAGAGGAGAAGTAAGCAAGATTGTCAGTCACCCCACATATGCGGCATTGAACACACTCAAGATCCCAACATACATCATTATGAGGCACAACTACATGAAGTGTGCAGTACCGGAAGGACATGTATGGTACATACATGGCCAACATCTGTCAACACGGTCCTACAGGTGGCATCAATTTGTCCCAGGTTGGCCCATTGGATATCATGATGCCGTGTCACAGTTCCCATCTCCTGCTGCCGTGTCACAATCACCCCCCACAGTGACATGTGAGGACAGATGTGCCCCAGGCACCACAGCTCAATGACAGGTACATTCCCAGGGACCCTGTAATGCCACATGGCCACTGGCATCACATGGAGTATCATGTGTACACCACAGCAAAACAAACATGACCCCCACAGGTAGTGGCCCCACTTGCCACGGCAGGACAGACATGGACGTCTGTGACACACACGCACAACATCAGAATCCATGCACACACAACGTGGATGTGGAGACTGTCTCCCATTGTGCACATGAAATCAGAGACATTGTAAACACTACATGCACAAAGACTGTGGAGGTCCATCACTATTGTGCCACTGGGACACCCTGGCTCAAACATACCGTCCCACATGGGACTCACGGGGTATGTGACATGACATACACAAACACCACTGTGAAATGTGACCATGGCACATGCACAGATATGAACAGTTGCACATCACAGTGGTCACGTACACGTAACACCCAGGATCCTGTCCCCATGAACACGTGCACAGCCTGGGGGTGGCTGCCCACAGGTGACACCCACAGGACAACATGTACACCAACATACACACAATAGGAAATGCAGCCTTACATGCCTTATGATAAGGTTTGGACAGGCTGTCGTGATGTAGGTGTGCCCCTCACTCCCTGGGAGCTATCTGTGGCTGGCATATGTCCATCTGAGACAGGCATGCTGACATATGCCAGTCACATGTACAGTGATGCGTTGTACTGCAATGGACCGATCGGTGCCTCCGGCCGGCCCATTGCTTTCAATGTGTGGGGTACGCGTTGTACCCCTGTGCGCGTTGAACTGCAATGGACCGATCGGTGCCTCCGGCCGGCCCATTGCTTTCAATGTGTGGGGTACGCGTTGTACCCCTGTGCGCGTTGAACTGCAATGGACCGATCGGTGCCTCCGGCCGGCCCATTGCTTTCAATGTGTGCGGGTACGTGTTGTACCCCTGTGCGCGTTGAACTGCAATGGACCGATCGGTGCCTCCGGCCGGCCCATTGCTTTCAATGTGTGCGGGTACGCGTTGTACCCCTGTGCGCGTTGAACTGCAATGGACCGATCGGTGCCTCCGGCCGGCCCATTGCTTTCAATGTGTGCGGGTACGCGTTGTACCCCTGTGCGCGTTGAACTGCAATGGACCGATCGGTGCCTCCGGCCGGCCCATTGCTTTCAATGTGTGCGGGTATGCGTTGTACCCTGTGCGCGTTGAACTGCAATGGACCGATCGGTGCCTCCGGCCGGCCCATTGCTTTCAATGTGTGCGGGTACGCGTTGTACCCCTGTGCGCGTTGAACTGCAATGGACCGATCGGTGCGCACCCATTGACAATGGGCTTGCCTGGCAACGGACGCGTTTTCGAATTTCGAACGAGTCGGTTGCTGGAAAATCGGTTGGTCACCCACAACAATGTTGCAAAATCATGTATGTTATGAAGTTGAAGATTTGAAGGATGCTGTGGGTGTGTTTTGGTGCTGCTATTCCATGGATTGGCCAGATTCAGAAGATACAAACGACTTGGACCTATCACTTTGGACACAAGGGACAGTATCTGCCTCTCCAGCACATATATATTGCTGGCTGTTCCCCTGAGAGCCCACTTGCCTGCACTACATGCTCCAAGACGACATCTGCCACTGCACTGCTGCTGTCTCTGCCCCTCTGGACCCTGCAATGGCACGTACTGTGGAGAGAGCCCCAGCCTTCAGCCTTGAAGAGAACCAGGCCCTGCTGGACAGCCTACTTCCACAGTACAGCAAGCTGTATGGGACACCAGGGGAGCAGGTGAGTGTCCTGTGCACTGCCTTTCTGAATGTGCATTTTGTCTGACTAGCAAGGCTGAGAGTCTGCACGCCACTGGCTAGCAGGCTCACTGAGTAGTTGTCACCCCCCATAGTGTGTAGTGACTTGCACTGGACAGGTATGGTGCAGTGACAGTGCTTCTGAACAGGGTTTTACTCCCCATGCAATGATACCATGTAGTGACTTCTGGAAAACTGTCCATGGGCAGCCGTGCACTGCCTGTGTACACCATGTGCCCCTGTGATTGCGACATGTATATGCAACTGTGTCATGCACGGATATGTTGCATGTGTAGTAATGGCCTTATCACTTTGTCATCCTGACAGGCTTCTGCCCATCGGAAGCAGGAGATCTGGAAGGACATCGTCCGGGCTGTCCGGTCCGTGGGGGTCTACAAGCGCCGGATCCGCAACTGCCAAAAGAGGTGGCAGGACCTTCGGGGCTGGACCCGGAGGATAGCACGGGTCCAGCTGAAGCTGTCGCCTCCTCGCAGGAGGGGCGGAACACGGACCCTGACCCCCCACATGCTCAGGATCCTGGCGGTGGTCTTTCCAGACCTGGATGGGCAGCTGAAGGCCAGAGAGCAGCAAGGAAGGGGTGAGTCAAAGACTGCACTGTGAACTCTGTCTAACATGCTATGTGCCCTCCTCGGGCCTGGTTAAACTGCCACAGTACAGCAGTCATGTTGTCCAGGAGCCATGTCCCTCTATTGTGCACTGCCCACTCCTCATCTGATACCCAGGTGTGGCCCTTACATGCAGGGAATTCTGTCACTTAGGACTGTGTCCTTGCAGTTTGCTTGACTCTGTGGTGGGCATCATGGGTGGGTCCATTGCTTACACAATGCCTGTATTCTGACATGTATTCAGTGTGTTACTTTGATCTGTGGTCCAATTGCTGAGCTGATCCACCACATGTGGCTGGGGTATCTGGCACACACCCATGCTGCGGGTGGGAACAATGTTTGGGCCCCAGGAGTATGTATATGACGTGTGTCACACATACTTAGCCAGCTGCCTACAGTCCAGGGCTCATCCCTCATTCATGTGGGGCTGGACAGTCATGCCTACTCCAGGCCATACAATACACTCTGTACTCCCACTCCCGTGTATCAGCTGACACATTGTGCGCAGTGATTTGACCCCTCAGGTGTCTGCCTCTGTGTCAGTGTGCTGTGGATTAGTCGCCAGGACTGCTGTGGAGTTTCTTGGTAGGGGCTCAGCATGCCACTGGAGATGTGACCATAGGAGACGATACTTGTGTGTCACAT
This sequence comes from Calotriton arnoldi, assembly GCA_963921515.1. Lineage (NCBI taxonomy): Eukaryota > Metazoa > Chordata > Amphibia > Caudata > Salamandridae > Calotriton > Calotriton arnoldi. The sequence goes on along the minus strand of CAWUFW010012679.1, from coordinate 120,056 downwards.
AGGTGTCTGATCAGCTGCCCATGCAGACTGGGGCATGTGAATGTGAAGTTCAGGCAGCTGTTCCCCATTCACAGCAGAGTGTGAGGGGCTCAGGTTCAGAGGGTAGTGTCACAGGTCTCCCATATGTCCAATAGGTATGACCTGGACAGATGAGGGTTAAGAGGATGTGTTGTGGGGGGATGTACATGTGCACTTGTGCAGCTCCAGGACTTGCATTCCCCATGACCTACTATTGTGACACAGTGCAGAGTGTTGTTGTCTGGCTGCAAAGTCATACATCACTGAGACAGTGATGTATGACTTTGCAGTCATGCCTCCGCCATGGCATGTGTCTACTGATTGGTGAGCCTGCAGGGGAGTGACATGTGCTACATGCACACCATAGTGGCGCTGGCTATCAGGACATGGGTGCATCATGGTGTCTGTCGCTGGTATGCATCACATGCATTTCCTATTTGACTCTGGGCATCCCTTTCATCCGGAAACCTGTACTGACTCAGTGGCAAGAGCTGTGATGTGTGCATGTCCACATGCCACACCGTGTCCTCTGCACTGTCCAACTACTGTGTACTTGGTGCATGTGTCCACACTGGGGTGTTGCAATCCAACAGACACCAGACAGATGGGTGCAAGGCCATGTGGGATGTGAGTGCCATGCTTGGCATCAGACTGACAATTGGCTTCTCCTGTTCAGTTAGGGCACTTTTAGCAATGTACAACTAATGATGCCAGGGCTTGCTCTGTGATGTGCTGTGCTCACAGTGGTGTGTGCGTTTTGTGCAGGTGACTGATGTCTGTCTGTTTCCCCATTGTTTGCAGATACATCCACGGCCACGGAAGGGGACAGCTCCACGGACCAGGAGGAGCCAGAGAGCCAGACTGGGTCAGCAGCCGAGGAGTGGTCGGAGGGACCCAGTGGCACGGAGGGCGAGGGGAGCCACACCGAGGAGTCCTCAGCAGCATCCACCTCAGCTGAGGACCAGAGCAACTCGGAGGATGACTCCCTTGTGGAGGCGGGTGTCAGCAGCCACCACACCCCAGCTAGTGTTGCTGTCCCCGCCACCACCAGCACCACCACCGCCCTCCCATCGGCTCCCATTCCCCAGGTCCGTGGAGGCTCCCATGTCCGGGAGCGTGTCTCCTTTGGGCCAGGCACCGCAGCCCCTGCCCCTGTGTCCCCTGCTGCCCTGAGTGAGGAGTCTGTGTACCTCCTTCGCCAGCTCCATGTAGGCCAGACAGCCATGCTGAGTGTCCTCCATGCGCACACCGCGCTGTTGACTCAGCTGGTGTCGTTCATGGAGGGCATCTCATCGGGCATGTCTGACCTACAGAGGGGCAATAGGTCCATGGACTCCTCCCTGACGGCAGCAGTGTCCCTCCTCAAACGGTCCCTCACCCCTCCTGCCTCTGCTCCATCCACACTCCCCAGCACCTTACCCATCCCAAGCACACACACACCGGCACAGGCACACACCAGCACACACACATCCAGCACACTGACACACACGCCAATGACAAAACGCACACGCACGCACATTCAGGGGACTGAAGCCAGACTCACAGGGGATGGGGCCCTGGAACACACACACGCATCCACATGCACTGCGCAGTCCTCAGTTCCCTCTCCCTCCAAAGCACCCTCCCTTGCCTCACCTGCAACCCCAAAGTCACAGCAGCTCTTCCTCTGTGACCTCGGCCTCTTCCCCACCGATGAAGCTGCTCCAGCATCCCGGGGGAAGAGGAAGCACACCCACACGGAGCAGAGTGCCCCTCGCCCCGGACACCCTCCCCCAGGTGCAGACGGACTGAGGCCCCCACCCGCAAGTCCCCCCGGAGTCCTAAGAGCAAGACCCCGCCACCGCCCTGCAGCTCAGGCACAAGGTCTCCGTCCTCCATCCCTCAGGCCCCCACTGCACAGGTGCCCCCACCACACCCTGCCCCAGGTTCCCCCACCCACAGATATACCATCCCCAAGAGGATCAGGCCTTCTCCCCTGCCACTTGCTCTCCCAGCACCACACCCCCGCTGCGCTTGTCTGTGCCACTGATGTGGTGAGGGTGTCCTCCCCCTCTGTCCAACCCACCTTGCCTGTTCCCCATTCTCCTCCCCTGGAGGTAGGCACTGCAGTGGAGTCCACTACCGCCCTGTCTGACTTGGGCACTGCAGTGGCGGACCTGTCCACTCCATCTGCAGGGTCCACTGCAGTTGTGCCGGCACCCACGACATCTGAGTCATGCCCCCCAGTTGTGCCGGCACACACCATGTCAGACACCTCCACTGCAGTTGTCAGTGGCTCTCCAGCACCCACCACCCCTTCCCTGACTCCCCCTGGTGAGCCCTGATCCTGTCCCTGCGGTGCCTGGCCTGCCCCCCGGTTGCCCCTCCTAGTGGATTGTCCCTGGTTTTGTGCAGGCATGCGTAGGGTGACATCTGCCAGTGTCACCCTGTTTGAACTTTGACAATGGACTGGCCATTGGCCTTTGCTCTTTTTTTCTGGACGTCGTTTTCATTCAACACATATGCTGAATAAAGCAACTTTCTTTTCTCTAGTGCTCATGCTTCAGATGTACATGTTGTTGGTGCTGCTAACCATGCCCTTGCTGCAGTGATGGTGATATCTGGTCTCATGATTATGAAGTGTTACTGTGCAGGAACCCATGTGGTCCAGGGGGAATGTGTCCTATCATGTGGTGTATCCATGTCATCCATAGCAGCATCTGAGGGTGTCATGTGTTCAGTATTTGGCAATGGGATTTCCTACTTACATTAGCAATTTCATATCTGTGGCTTCCACCCCTGCACATCTGTTGTGCCTGCCATTGTTGGATTTGTCTACTTCCCTGACCGTGTTGCCATCTCCACTGGACATGCAGGTTTGGGCATCAATGGGGAAGGACTCATCCGTGTAGTCAGTGCAACATTGCTATACAAGTGTGTTGGATCTGTGCTGATGATTCCGTTGGCACATCCATGACCAGGCTGATGTGACGGGAGCCCTCATTTGGTGCTAATTGTTGATTGTGTGACCAAGTGCTCAGCTGACATGATGGGGCCCTACTGAGGCAACATATGGCACAGCTTTCCTCACACAGGAGTGGAGTCCCCTCATGGCAGTGTGTACACGTGTGACATTGCCTGCGCCCAAGGTGTGTGTTGTATGTGCATGTCTGTGTGTTCACTTCCATTTATCTGCGCATGCTGTGATCCCTAGTGTTGTACCTGTTTGTGATGCTTGCTGACTTGAGCTATGTTCCCCCAAAGTCTTCTCCCTGTGTTCTCTGTGATGTGGGTGCATGGCACATTACTGGTCATCAGGGTGTCACCCATAGGTGTGTTTGCTGTCAGGGCTGAGTTTGTGTGCAGACGCAGATGGGTCACAGTCAGGTTTCCCCTTGGCACTTGTTGTTTGCCCCTGTCATGTGATTTTCAGTTCGTGTTATCTTTAAGTTATTGTGACACGTTGTGTGTGTGACTGCTGGCACTCCTCAGGGTCCGGGCTGCGATGTTGGTTGTTGTCTATGTGTGTTCTTTGTGGGTGACCTTGGCTTCTTCATTGGTGTGTGACTGTGGCTGGGATCCCATTGGTTGGTGTGGTATCGCCGTCATGTCCATGTACAGCGTAGTGTGCAGTGTGTCAGACATTCAGGAGTCTTGTTGAGTGGCCATGTGTGATGTGTTTCTGCACCTTGGTTCCCACCCACCACCCTGGAATAGTCATGGGTGCATGTGCAATGTCACCAGTGCATGTGTACTTCACTGCTGCACATTGTTGGAGGTCGAGGGGTGTGGTCTTGAGTGTGTGCAGATGGGAGTTGTTGCCCAGCTAGACCCCTGCCTCCATGTTGGCCTTGGCTTACTGGCCATGCTGATTGATTTGTGCTTGTGTCGGTGTGATGGTAGTTTGTTGCTCAGGACACATGACTGTGGTTCACAGTGTGAACCACATTCAGCTTTGTCATCAGAGTGGGATTTTTATGCAGCCAAGGGTCACCACATTGTGGGGGCCCTGGGGGTGGTGCTGTGGTGTGTCTGTGTCTTGCTGTGTCAGTTGTTGTTCCTACGTGCCTGTGTGACATGTGTGTTTTGTGCTCCCTCTCATCTGACAATGCCTGCTTGCCCACATAGGGGATTTGGATCCATGAGTTACCTTAGTGTGGCAGTGTATGCACATCTGTATGATTGGTATTCAGCTCTCCTCATGTGTTGTGTGGTTACCTGGGGACACTGGCACCCCCCTCACCTGCTGTGTATGATGACAGTGTTGGTCTGCCTGTTTGTGTTTGTGCATCTGCACCACTGCATTGGCATATCTTGGGTGTGCCATTGGCTGTATGTTGTTTGGTGTGTTTCCCCTGCTGTCCCTGGGACTCCTAGGTCATCGGTCAGCACAGTGATCATGGTTTGTGTGTCCCATTGCTGCCATGGTATGGTATCTGTTCACCTCACATCTGCTGTCTCCACAGGATATCTGCATTTGTGTGCCCATTGGTGCAAATATGTGGTTCTGCATTCTGATGGTCACTTCTGTCATTGTGTCATTGATGAATGTTGACGGTGTCAGCCCCCATGGGTGTTGTTTGTCTGCACATGGCCAAAGGAATGTCTCATTTGCACTGCAGTATTTGGCTCACCCAATTTATGTTGCAATGGGACACATACACTACTTTGCCACAGATGAGTTTTTGGTTCTGTGACCAGGAATGATCCATGCAGTTTGGCAGTTGCAGCTCTTTCTTTGTCAACACTTACCTTTTGGTCACTGTGATGATGGGGGTGTAGACCCCATTGCCACAATGGTCAAAATGTGCTTCAGCTATGGACCCCACACTTACCTTTTGGTCACTGTGATGATGGGGGTTTAGGCCCCATTGCCACAATGGTCATGGGCTGCTTGCATTGTGGGTGCCACACACATATATGTGTGGCACATGTGCTAGGGGGTCACATTGTATGTTCAAAGTCATGTTCGGTGTTGTAGGCATTTGACACAGCCTACACACGCTTGTCATGGTGGTGGGGGGATGTCTTTATCTTGCATTCCCTAGGTTGTGGTGTGCTGGTTGTGTCATGCATTGTCCATCCTATGAGTGGGGGTGGTAGTAGTGGTAGGCATCCAGCCCCCCTGGGTGAGGGTGGTAGTCGTGGTAGGCATCCAGCCCCCCTGGCTGAGGGTGGTAGTAGTGGTAGGCATCCTGCCCCCCTGGGTGAGGGTGGTAGTGGTGGTAGGCATCCAGCCCCCCTGGGTGAGGGTGGTAGTAGTGGTAGGCATCCAGCCCCCCTGGGTGAGGGTGGTAGTCGTGGTAGGCATCCAGCCCCCTGGCTGAGGGTGGTAGTAGTGGTAGGCATCCTGCCCCCCTGGGTGAGGGTGGTAGTGGTGGTAGGCATCCAGCCCCCTGGGTGAGGGTGGTAGTAGTGGTAGGCATCCAGCCCCCTGGCTAAGGGTGGTAGTAGTGGTAGGCATCCTGCCCCCTGGCTAAGGGTGGTAGTAGTGGTAGGCATCCAGCCCCTCTGGCTAAGGGTGGTAGTAGTGGTAGGCATCCTGCCCCCCTGGGTGAGGGTGGTAGTGGTGGTAGGCATCCAGCCCCCCTGGGTGAGGGTGGTAGTAGTGGTAGGCATCCAGCCCCCCTGGCTAAGGGTGGTAGTAGTGGTAGGCATCCAGCCCCCCTGGCTAAGGGTGGTAGTAGTGGTAGGCATCCAGCCCCCCTGGCTAAGGGTGGTAGTAGTGGTAGGCATCCAGCCCCCCTGGGTGAGGGTGGTAGTAGTGGTAGGCATCCAGCCCCCTGGCTAAGGGTGGTAGTAGTGGTAGGCATCCAGCCCCCCTGGCTAAGGGTGGTAGTAGTGGTAGGCATCCAGCCCCCCTGGGTGAGGGTGGTAGTAGTGGTAGGCATCCAGCCCCCCTGGGTGAGGGTGGTAGTAGTGGTAGGCATCCTGCCCCCCTGGGTGAGGGTGGTAGTGGTGGTAGGCATCCAGCCCCCCTGGGTGAGGGTGGTAGTAGTGGTAGGCATCCAGCCCCCCTGGGTGAGGGTGGTAGTAGTGGTAGGCATCCAGCCCCCCTGGCTAAGGGTGGTAGTAGTGATAGGCATCCAGCCCCCTGGCTAAGGGTGGTAGTAGTGGTAGGCATCCAGCCCCCCTGGGTGAGGGTGGTAGTAGTGGTAGGCATCCAGCCCCCCTGGCTAAGGGTGGTAGTAGTGGTAGGCATCCAGCCCCCTGGCTAAGGGTGGTAGTAGTGGTAGGCATCCAGCCCCCCTGGGTAGGGGTGGTGGTGCGCATTCAGGCCCCTGTGTGCATATGTGGCATTGGTGATGGGCATCCCGCCCCTATGGTGCTGCTGTTGCTGGTGTAAGTATATTCAGCATCCCCGTGTGTGTGTGTGATGTGTCGTGTACGTGTTGTATGTGTTTTGTGGTTGGTGTCTGGCTTACCTTCTGCGCCGTACGCGTCCGTGCCTGTTCCGGTAGTAAATGTAGAATATTGGTATGATCGGGACGAAGGGATTCATGGTTGGTTCGTGTCGTTCGTCCTTCTCGTTGCTTGGCGTCGTCCTCGTCGCTTCGCCTCGTCCTCGTCGCTTCGCGTCGTCCTCGTCGGTGCCGTGTTCGTCTCGGAGCCGTGGATCGTGTTGTGGCGCGAATCGGAGCTTATGTGCGCCTCTCCCGGATGCTTTGACGTGCCGTGCGTAGCGACGGGTTCGGAGCGTACGGAAAGCGCATCGTACTTGTCCGGCCGGACGGGGCTGCATTTTTCCTTCCGTGCGACTCGATTCGGCGTTTCCGGATTCGCCTCGGTCGGAGAACAGGACCTGGTTTGGGTGAGTACGGCTCGGCCGGATTTTTTGCTGTTGTGCGCATCGTACTTGCTCGTTCGGTGTACTGTACGGATCGGTCGGGAAACAGGCTTTCGCATGGCTTTTTTCCCGACCGAATGGTATTGGGTGCGCCTCCGACCGAGATCGGAATCGGCCCCTAAGTAGTGTTCACCAATTACTGTACATGAGTCACAAATGCAAGTCCAGAATCCTCACCGCTGACCACCAATGTTAGATTTGGGGTCTCTAGTTGGCAGAGGTAGGTACCTTTGTCCAAATAGGGACCCTTGCGTCTAGTCAGGGAAAGTAAGTACACTCCTGAAATAACCCCTGCTCACCCTCTTGGTAGCTTGGCACGAGCAGACAGGCTTAGTTCAGAGGCAGTGTGTAAATCAAGTGACAACACTACAAATGGACACCACACAGGTTGTATATTTATAAAAATAGGTATACTTTATATAGATTTATCACAAGACCATAAACGACAAAAATAATCCACAATACTGTCAAGAATGCTTGGTTCTGATCAAAAAGACTTAATTCAAGCTTCTGTGCGAGTCGGTAGCCTCCTCCGGCTACGGCGATGTCAAGAACAAACAGAGTCTAACAAATCCAGCTGACCGCGTCGAGACGGGCCAACCCAGCGTAGACAGACTCGGTCACAGTACCTTTTACTTGAAGCGGCAGGCACGGGCGTGCGAGCCGGAAGGCTGTACGTCGCGATCGCGATGCAAAAATGGAAGCGTTGCAGGACGCGTTGTCCCTCGATGCGGTGCAGGCAGCGGCTCGTTGACGTCGTCGAGACGGAGTCGGTGAGACCAGGGCCGTGCGTTGCAGGGCGAGACGGTGCTTCGATGTGGTGCTGGCAGGTTGCGGTGCGGCGACGGAGCCGGATTCGGGAGCTGGCGTCGATCAGTCCGGACAGCGGTGCGAGTCGGGTGGTGCGTCGCGAAACGTGTGAGCGGTGCCCAACTCCGGTGCGGTCAAAGGACTCGAACTCAGCAGCAGTGACCGTGTCGGTCGGACCAGATGGATTCCGTGTAGCGAGGCGTTGCAAGGTGCGGTGCTCACAGGTTACGGTGCAGGCAGCGGCTCGTTGACGGAGTCGGTGAGACCAAGGCCGTGCGTTGCAAGTAGCAGGCGTTGCTCGATGCGGTGCCAACAGGACACCGAGCTGGTCGGGAGAGTCGGTCACAGCTCCCTACCTCTGAAGCCACTGAAACAGAGTTTCCAGCAGCAATTCACAAAGGGGGTGAAGTCCAATGGTCCTGGGACTTCGATCAGGGGTCAAGCTCTCTTCCAAGCCCTTGGAGATCCTTCACAAGTTGATGAAAGTCACAGCAAAGCAAAAGTTCCTTTCTCCTTTCTTTGGCAGTCAGGCAAACCACTGCAGGCCAATCCCCCAAGCAGCACTTCAGGCTTAGGGATAGTCTCTCCTCAGTTTCTTCTTGGTTCCGCTCCTCCGCAAAGGTTTCTTCTTGTTCCCAAAAGTGATCTAATTTCTTGGGATCAGGGTCCCAATATTTATACCCCAAAATCCTTTGTCCTCTGAGGGCAGAGGGGCCTTTGCCCAGTCCAAACCAGTTCTGGAGCACTCTGTTTACATGACTCCTTCTTTCCTTTCACAGTGCAGGGCAGAAACATCAGACGCCCCACAGGAGGTGGAGCCAGCATTGTGGAGGGAAAGCCCAGCCCTGGAGCACTTTGTTGACATGATTCCTTCTCTTCTTTCACTGTGCAGGGCAGAGACATCAGACGCACCACAGGGGGTGGAGCCAGCACTGTGGGGGCAGGCACTGTCCTATTCAGGTCCCAGGTGCAACTCCTCCCACCCATCTAGATGCAGATCTCTCTATTCACCACTGGGCTGACTCATTCTGTCTCCTAGAATCCCCAGCCCTGTCACTCAAAAACACCAGACAAGGAATACACAACCTAGCAGAGGCAGGCCTTGGATAGTTAGACAAGAAAATACCTACTTTCTAAAAGTGGTATTTTCAAACACAGAATGTTAAAACCAACTTCACTAAAAGATGTATTTTATCATTCTGAGTTCAGGCATACTAAACTCGAATTTCCACCATGTTCCCTGAGTCAGTTAGGATTATAAAATGTAATAATCTAACTGCCCATTCTGGCCTATGAAGAACAGGTAGCCTTGCAATAGTGAAAAACGAAAATGGCTGTAATTCACTATTAGGACATGCCACACACACCAGGGCATGTCCTACCTTATACTTACAATGCACCCTGCCCTAGGGCCTACTTTAGGGGTGACCAACATGCAGTAAAGGGAAGGTTTAGGGCCTGGTAAGTGGGTGTACTTACCAAGTCGACATGGCAGCCCTAGGCTACACACAGGCTCTGCAATGGCAGGCCTGAGACACACTTTACAAGCTGCTCCTGTGGGTGGCACAACCAGTGCTGCAAGCCCACCAGCAGCATTGGATTTACAAGCCCTGGGCAAACTCAGTGCACTGTACTAGGGACTGACAAGTAAACCAATCATCCAATCATGGAGTCACTAATACACAACACAATTTATCATAGGGAGCACTTGCACTTTGGCACTGATTAGCAGTGGCAAAGTGCCCATGAGCATCTAGTCCAGCAAAAACATATCGACAGCAGTGGAGGCATTATGAAAAAAATGGAAGGGAGACCCACGCCAAGGATGCCAGGTCTAACACTGCTCCTCTCTGATTACAGCTTAAAAGTGTATTAAGGAATTTCCAATCCTAGTGTATTAGTGGAGTAGGCCTCACAGTAGTGAAAAACAAAATAGGCTGTTTGTCCCTACCAGGATTTATAAAACATAAAGGTACATGTCCTGCCTTTTACTTACATAGCACCCTGCCCTTGGGTTACTTAAGGTCTACCTTAAGGGTGACTTATATGTAATAAAAGAGGAGTTTAAGGCTTGGAAAGTGGTTTTAACCCGTTCCGTGCTTGCGTCGGCCAACGGCCGATGCAAACACTACCTCGCTGGTGCTGCGCACGTCCATTGGCCGACGCAGCCCCGCCCACTCTTTAATTCTCCCGCACCGCGGGAGAATTTGCGCCGCGGTTAAGTGCTAAGTCAAAGTGAAAGTGAACTGCGCACACAGGCAGTGCAGAGGCATGACTGAGACAGGTTTGAAGGCTACTTCTGTGGGTGGCACAATCAGCGCTGCAGCCCCCTAGTAGAATTTGAAGTACAAGCCCTGGGGATATGGTAAACCACTTTACAGGGGACTTACCAGTCAACAAATATGCCAATCAGGTGTACAGCAATGTCATCTTGTTTAGGGGAGAAGCACATGCACTTTAGCACTGGTTAGCAGTGGTAAGGTGCTCAGAGTTCTAAGTCCAACAAAAAGAACCAGCAAAAACTACAGGCAAAAGGCAAAAATTCGGAGGAAAGACTACCCCAAGGATGACAGGTCTAACAGTGGCCTTATTCATTTGAATGACCAGTAAATGTTTGTCACGTCATTCTTAAATTGTATACGCCTCAACGTTCGTTTTGTCTGCCCTGCACCATCAGGTTTCTGAAAAACATGTCACATTGCAGTAACTGTAAAACACCTGAGGGTGGTAATGTCTTTTCCCCTCTAATTGCAGCGATCTCTATTCATATAACTCCTATAAGCATTCCAAACTCTGAAGTAGCAGTGAGTATGGGCAATGTTCCCTCTAATTTATTTCCTCTGTGTGCGGCAGTGTAAGGTCTATGTATGCTGCAACGAAGGCTATGGGCGCCAGTAACCAGACCACGCATGTGGGTGCAGCGCCAAATATCACTCCAAACGTTTGCTTAAAAAAAGGGAAAAGACGGTGCATTTCCTCACATACAGATCCACGTGAACGGTGTTAAGGCAGGTTTGAAATCGTCCCACATAGCAATTTGAAACCTTGGCAGCTATGTTGCTGCATTTCTTTTCTTAATAGAGCTGGGCTGCGGGGTGATTGCGTGCATTTGTTAAAGTTTTCATGTTAATTTCAGCTCATGACGGGCGCTGCGATTAACATGAAAACTTTAACAAATGCTCTCTTTGAGCAGGAAAAATAAAATTATAATAACTTAGTTATTATAATTTTATTTTTCGCAGTTTCAGGGCAGGGTTAGGTTAGGGCCGCATCAGGCATTAGACTAACGCATTTTAATGCTAGTGTCCGCATCACCGTATTAAAATGCATTAGTCACGCATTCTAGCGCCCCTCTGACAATACTGCAATTGAGGCACACTGACAATGAGGCAGCACCAGCACGCTAAAATTTTCTAACATATAGGAGCATGCAACTGCGCTTTCAAATTTAAAATGCTATGTGTCAGAGATAGAATATTCATGAACAGCGCTGAGCAGGCAGGCCAGAGTTTAACAGATCAATTAGCTGTGCCCCAACAAACCTTCCAGTGAGGCTACTCTGGGGGTACCAGCCATCACGGGGGTGATCCATGGGGCGGGTCTTGACTGCTGTTTTCTTACAATCACACCACCCTTTTGGTGACCAGAAGCAGACACGTGCTTCGAAGATTGGACACACTGGCGGGTGGTAGCTTTGTTTTTCCTTCCCGCACCCGCCAGAAGAGAAGTCACATTACCTGAGCCTCTTGCGCAGGATGTTATAGTTTTACAGCCTGCTGGGCCCATTCCCTCCTAAGCCCCCGCGTCAGCCTGGACAGAGATTGTTGACCTACTGTGCCCTCTGGACATGTGTACTTTTGGGAACCGGAAGCACAGTATTGGTCTTGTCACTTGATCCCGGGACCTGATTGTCGTCAGAGCAGCACACAAGTGTTTAAGTGCGACCGGCAGAGGTAGGAGGCATTTTTAAGAACAAGCTTATAATCCATATTTTCAGACATTCTGTTTGTATGATCTGGGTTTAAAGCAATAATCGCGTATATACTTCAAAACACTTTGTTTTGGAAATAATCTGCTTTGCCAAACTTTTCGAATCATCGTCGTTTAACTAGTGTCACTGTCAATGAACCTTGCTTTACCTCCCAAAAAGACAATTTTTTTCTTAGAAAATGGACTTCGTGGAGATTAAGGTCGTTACCCAACCCTTACCTCAGCTACCACCTTTTCCCAAAGATGGGGCGCCGCAGTCTTACTGCCTTGTCACACGGTAGCTGCCGCTGAGGGCACATGATTTCAGGGGTCAAGAATTAGGTTTTCAGGGAAAGGGAATGGGAATAGTAATTCCAAGTGTACGTGATTCAGGACCCCAAGAGTAAAAAGTAGAGCTTTCATTAGAAAACTCTGCATGGTGCACAGAAAAGGGAATTAAACATCTTTCAGCAATAGAATGAAAATGCAGCTCTGCCGGGGTTTTCTCCCTCACTGCCAAACAAACTATGTCCATCGGATTCCCTTTCTTTTCCGACTCCAAGCACAAACATTTTTTTGTAGTGAATCTGTCCAATCATGTTGATTGACCTCATGCACTCTAGCTCAGCCATTCTAGTAGCAAGACGATCATTAACCCTCGAAGTAGTCTGCTTGCTTCCTAAAAGCACCACACATGCCATTGTAGAAGTGGGCGGGATCGGAAGGGCACGGCGTGCCCCTACTTCTTTAATTTAATAGATTCCCCTGCTTTTTTATTTTAAACATGCGTCCCAGGATGGCAGAAATAGCCAAGGCCCACAGATAAGGCTCGGCGTTCGTGGCAGTTCATGGCGGGGCGGGTAGAGTAGGAAAAGGACTCTGTCTCTTCCTTCTTGCCCAGAGAAGACAAGGACAGTGTCCACTTCTGCTCTGCCGCTGGCAAAAGCACTCACTGATTTCTGACTAATGAGTGTAAAAGTGTTAAGGTAACCATGTTGTTCCTGCTTACATTTCACATGCTTTACTTAACCTTGCATTCCCTATGAGTGTTTGCTTTTTCCAGGATGTTATTACTTTTTTTTTTTTGGCAGCATATTACTCTCGTCTAATGCGTAATTTGAATTGTGTCACTTCCAGGTGTTTATAGTGGGGCACAATTGAGTTGTAGCTGAAGGCAGAGCAAGTTTCTCTCAGTGGGCAGTATGGTGTTCAGTGGAGGAGAGGATGTGGCACTATGTTCAGAGCTGCTGAATTTGGAACTGGGGAACCAGGTTCAGCCTTCATGACCAGTCCACCAGACCGCTCTCCTGAGGGAGTACATTCCCTTGCTTGACCTTAGAAGACCCTGCTAGACCTTAGAAGCCCTGGTGTCTTAGCACCAGCATGTGGACCCTAGCGGTGGCAATTGTGGGTTAACCTTAAAGGCCTGTCAACCACAATCCATACTGAAGTTCACCTCCAGTCTTGCGGGCAGGCCTATTAAGCAGCACCACCTAGCGTGACAGTGACTGTCACTGAGGTCACAGGACCCTTGAGCAGGGTGGCTCTAGGGCGGTGCGATCGCACCGGGCGCTGACTTCGGGTGGGGTGTCATGCTTGCAAGTATATTATGTTTCTAAAAGCACTTGCTGCCTCCTTCCTGGCCTCCAGCAATTTTAGGCAACGATAAAAATGTCATGATAACTCCAGTGATTAATGTTCTTCCTAGAGAGAGATGAAGTTTTGTCCAGTGGAAGTTTTGACTCATGGAAAGGTAGCGCAGAGGGCTAATTTGCCTGCTGCAAAGAACATGTACCATCCAGATCACAAAGTGCACATAATGTAAATTGGTCAGTGGGTTACTGCTTTTGTCAGTGAGATCCTTTTGTTACTTGCAGTTTATAAGTCAAAATCCTAACATAGAACAGTGAGCTATTAACTGTCATCTTAGAGCTGCAGGTTTTTTCACCAGTCTGATTATCCTAATGTTGCATACAGGGTTCATTTGAATAGAAATCAATTCTGGTTATTAAAGAGAGCCACCAATCATGGTATTACGTTCTAAATTCAGAGTTTGTGTTTCTCCAGACCAATCACTAATAAACTATACTGTCTACTAGTATGGATGTCATGTGACTCCTACACCTTATAGTCCTTTGTCCTATGTAACATTTCCTATACAGAGATTTACACACATATGATTAATTGTCTCTGTGTAATGAGTGTGATGTAAAGTGCTCTGACACCCTACACTGGTATCAGTGGTGCTGTAAATCAAGTTAAATTCATCTGAGCGAGATTGTGGTTATGGAGACTTGAGGGGCACTGTTAAAGGGTGGTAGTGAGGGAATCAGTGGTGGAGGGAGTCATTGGGGGGCACCAACAAACATTGTCGCACAGGGCTCCACCAGCGCTAAAGCCGGCCCTGCCCTTGAGGCCAGGCCGCCTCACCCATTGGTCCCTCCGTTGGCCTTGTTTCAGCAGTAGTAGCTGTAACTCACCAGGGGTCGGCAATGCAGGATTTGCGAGCACACCAAACTAAGTTCACAAACTTCATGGTCTCTCTGCTTCATGCACAAGCACTTTTAACATGTGCTGCCTGCTTTGGGGCCACTGGAATTATGCAGCAATGAGGACAAAATTATGCCACAGTGTTGACTAAATTATGCTGCAAAAAAAAGGCTGCAGCGTAATGCAGTATATTTTCTGATACTTTATTATTTTTACATTTTTACACATACTAACAGAATGTAAAGATTTTACCTTATTAGTACCAGTGTAACATACAAATCCAGCAGTGAGAAAGGTGATCAGTCAACCTTTGCAAAGGGCCATCCAATTCGCAGAAACACAAGTCACATTTTTTAGTAACTTTTGATCCGTTTGAGCTACAAACAATTTATTAGTTAAAATCGTCAAATTATGCAGCAGATGATGCATTATGCGGCAAATATTGCAGAACCAGAATTATATAGAAATATATGCAAACTAGGATATTTTGCCATTCATGCTTGAACTGCTCTTGGGAAAAAAGGGAGAAGTGCGGATGACAGAAGCTGCATGGCTCTGAGACAAATGGCTTGTGCTTCCACTTTTAAGCGTATTTCACCTGAAAGCACATGCCCTGTTTGTAGGCTTGCTGCATTTCTTCTCTTAACAGAGTGCAGCTGTGGGGTGATTGTGTGCCTTTGTTAACGTTTTCATGTTAATCGCAGCGCCCGTCATGAGCTGCAATTAACATGAAAACTTTTAAAAAGGCACACAATCACCACGCAGCACAGCTCTATTACGAGAAGAAATGCAGCAAGTCTACAAACACAGCGTGTGCCTTCAGGTGATTCTGAAAGCACGCTGTGTTTGGTGCTGCATTTCTTTTGCTTTCTTTCTGGGAGGTTTATTGTATTATGTTGCTGTAGAGAAATGCACTGTTATGAAGCGAGCTCCTACTGTTCCAAATCTTTTTTTTCTCAGAAAAGTCTCTTTTCGTTCGGCTGCATAGCTTTCTTTGGACGTCCTGAGCAGTGCAGCTCACTGATGATCAAAGGCCACAGCAGGGATCGGAGACGGACCCCCCCCTCGTCCCAGTCGGTCCCCAGCTCGTGACCTACAAGGACCCGCTGCAATGTCAGACTGGCCCCAGTCTGAGCACATCCACCCCTCCCAGCCCAGGATTGTGTGCTTTTGTTTTAAAGTATTCATGTTAATTGCATCTCGTGACGGGTGCTACAATTGACACGAATGCTTAAACAAAAGGACATAAGGCATATTATCAAGAACGGTGTTAAAATTATCGCCGGTTTAGCGGCAGAAAACTGCCGCTATAGCGGCGATAATGGGCTTGATAACATGCCCTTGAGAATTCCAATAGAAGTCCATGTTCTGGTGTGAACATGGGATTCTATTGGAATTCTCCAGGGCATATTATCAAGCCCATTATCGCCGCTTTAGCGGCAGTTTTCTGCCGCTAAACCGGCGATAATTTTAACGCCGTTCTTGATAATATGCCCCTTAATGAGCCCACACACACGGCACTGCGCTCGGGGGCACCGAGGTGCACGCACCTTAAAGGGAACACTGAGTTTGGGGTAATCTTGATGGTACCAAACCCCAAAGCGAATTTCAGATGCTACAGATCTTTTGCAGGCAAAACTAAAATGATTTTTTTTGAGGCAGCCAGACCCACAAAAAGGAATGAAACCAGACTGATAACTGAACTGGGTAAGTGGATGCCTTCCAAAAAACAGTTTCATGACAGGAAGCAATCACTCAGGTATTTCTGTTCCTGATAAAGTAGCAATATTAAATATCATAATTGATGAAAAAGAATCCTTAGTTACAGGTGGAGGAACCACAGATGTAGCCATTTTTAGGTACAAAACTCCATCTGTGGCTACTTGATATACCAAGTAATATTATTACCTAATGGAAACGTACATGAGGAGCCGGCATTAGTCTCAGATATCAAAATCAAATGCCTTTATTCGGAACCTTTTTGATCCATAAAAGTGCACCAAATAAGGCATTAATGCACAAAAACACAGTACACAGAACAATAAAGAAAATATATATTAAAATTAAAATCTGGATAATCTTTCCACAAATTCCTGAGATACATGATAGATTTTAAAAAACATGCAACATTAAAAATTACAAATTCATCAGTCAACATCTGTAAAAATATAAGAGAGGGGTGGACTTGAAAAATCCCTTATCCTTCAAGAACGGAAAAATGAAAAGCTTGGGATCTACATCTCAGGTTCATAACATCCTCCGGGGGAAGCTATCACTAAGTGCAGATTGTGAGAAGTTGGCCTGGTATATGCTGTCCACTAATTAAAGTGGGCACCTTGCACCAGTCCAAACGACCCTTATTGATGATTAGGTTAAAGACAACCTTTATAGAAAGCTATCCTAGTGGTAGCTGTGGAGAGCAGCCTTCAGGCTACGTCTTGAAGGAATGTAAAGCAGCTTGTTTTACCAGTATATAACCTCTTGAATGACCAAATGAAAGGAGAACCACACCAGGTATATATAAAATATATGTATTTATTACTAAACACTCTCTACTAACCTCTCTCTGAGATTAGAGAACAAGGCACACAATATTACAGTACTAGAACGACAGTAAATAGCACAATACACAGTGGGCTCCAGGGGGAGACCAAACCATATATTAAGAAAGTGGTATAACAACCACGACTTGACTAGACACAGTGCCTAGAGCACATAGAATCACTGGGACCCCAAGGAACCACCCAAGGTAGTGACACAGGGGACCCACGGAGGACGGGTGCAGTGTGGGAACACAGACACGAGCTCCGTACAACTCTATGGGAAAGTCGTGGTTGGAAATTTAGAGTTTAAGGACACATCGGAGAAGACTTCAAGCAAACCGAGTTAAACTTAGAAGGTTCTAAGGCCAGCACCCTTGTGAATACCGAGGTACCCGTGTTACCTAGCCCAGGGAAGCCGGGTGCATAGGGGTCAAGTGGTGTCGGAAACCCTCGTCGTTTTCAATGGCGTGATGCAAAGAAGTGCTGCTGCCGTGGAGAAGAAAAGTGTCCGGTGTGACCCAAGCCTGGATCGGAGATCAGAAGAACCAGAAAGCAGAGGGGACAAAGTCTGGGTCACTTCACGTGACCAGGAGCGGAGCAATCGAATGCCCACCAATGTCGGGTGCTTCAGGTGCGAAGAGGTGAAGCTTGACTCTGCAGCCACGGGGACCAGGAGATGTCGGCGATGACCAGGAACCGCAGGCAAGCTGTCCCATGAAGGATGTCGAGTGCTGGGGGGGTCAGTTTTCGGATGGGAGACCAACAAGCCTTGGCAACTGCAACCCACGCGGTCAGAGAAAAGATGATTTGTTGAGGACCACCAAGGTCTGGGGACTCCCTAAGCTAGGGACTGTCAAGGCACATCTGGAGCAACCAGAAAAGACCACTAAAAGTTAATGTTGCCTTCTCAGGGACCCACAGGTCAACCAACGAGGGATCGCGAAGGGACCTCAAGAGGAATCACACAACACCAGCCCACGGAACACTCGTGGAGTGTAGGCCAGTAATCTTTGGTGGAAACACAGCTCGGGGCTTGGACTACAAGTAGCCCAAAGCACAGCCTCAGGAATTGCACAGAAGCATATGCTGCTGCAAATGTGCAGAGTGTCCAGGGGTTCGGGTTGCACGGTCCCCACGAGGGCTGCAGGTCTCAGGTTTGCTGAGAGCACTAGTTGGCCTCGGTGAAGCTTGGAAACCCACCTCCTGTGTTGCAAAATCTTCGGAGTACATCGGGAGCTGCGTAGATGCAAACTGGTCAGATGCTTTGAGGTGCCTGCCTTGCAGGGGAGTAACTCCTTTACTCCAAGGGAGATTCTTCAGTCGTCCAGCAAAGCGTAGATTGTCGTAGGTTACTTGGTTTCTGTAGCAGAGTTTGGTCCAGGTAATATCTAAAGTCCTGTAGTCAGGGTTCCTACTTTATACCCAAGGAAGGGGTGGGACAAACACTGGGGACCCACCTATGGGAGGGTCAGGACAGAGGGGTGGCTACACCCATATCCTTGGTCCAGTTTCCTGCCAGAGCAGGGGCTGAGTGCCCCTGCAACCGGTTTGAGCTGGACTATGCACTGGGGCACCAAATGTGCCCCCAGTGCAGACATCAAAGCACTCTTGGAGTGCACCCACCCAGCCCCAATACACTAAAGCCTGTCTGGGAGGTGGTCACACCTCCCTGTGACAGGAAACCAATTGTCAAGCCTTCCCCTGCCGGAGTTTTGTCCAGCAGCAGGAGGGCAGACTTGTGTCTGTGGCTGGCAGCATCCATTTTGTGATGCCAGGGCTCTGTGAAGCTGGTACCGGGTGTACCGGTGCTGTCATATTTCTCCCTCTAGGAGGGAGGAATCATGGTATGATTCCAAGGTGTTTGACACCAAACACAACATAATTCCTTGCAGCCATTTTAAAGTTAGCATTTACCGCGAGGTTATAATGCACTTAAGAGTATATGGTTGGCTGCATCACAGACAACCCCGGAATAGTGGTTCCGAAGGCTGCAGAGGGGCTCTGCTCAAGCATGGGCACCCTCTCACATAAAACCCAGCACCCTGCCTTCAGGATTGATAAGGCCTGCCATAGGGGTGACTGATAGGCTTATATGTGCAGTGATCAGGATAGATATAGTGAACCTATATCTAAGTAAGGGGTGCATGCACCACCTTACACAGGCTGCAGTAGCAGACCTGTTGTGTCATTTTGAATGGTCTCTCAGG
The DNA here is from genome assembly GCA_963921515.1 of Calotriton arnoldi. Classification (NCBI taxonomy): domain Eukaryota; kingdom Metazoa; phylum Chordata; class Amphibia; order Caudata; family Salamandridae; genus Calotriton; species Calotriton arnoldi. The sequence goes on along the minus strand of CAWUFW010012679.1, from coordinate 101,193 downwards.
GGTGGCATAATACATGCTGCAGCCCCTGGGAGGCCTCTGGGGTACCTATGCCCTGGGTACATAGTATACCATATACTAGGGACTTATAAGAGTACCCCAGAATCCAATCTGGAGTGTACCTAGAGTACATGCAATCAATTTACAGGAGAAAGCAGATAGACTGGGGTCCTGAATAGCAGGATCCCAGTCAGACTAAGTCGAAAACAGTGAAACATCATCAAAAAGTGGGGGTAACTATAAGAAGCAGATCCTACTCTCCTACACAACCCCCCCAAACGTCAGGACATTAAACTAACCTTGACCAGTTGAGTCTTCATGTTCTAAGTGGAAATATCTGGAGAGTCCATCTGCATTGGCATGGTTACTCCCAGGTCTATGTTCCACTGTATAGTCCATCCCCTGTAGGGAAATGGACCACCTCAAAAGTTTGGGGTTTTCACCCTTCATCTGTTTTAGCAATAAGAGGGGCTTGTGGTCTGTCTGAACAATGAAGTGAGTGCCAAACAAGTATGGCCTCAGCTTCTTTAGAGCCCAAACCACAGCAAAGGCTTCCCTCTCAATGGCTGACCAAGGTTTCTCTCTGGGGGTCAGCCTTCTGCTAATAAAAGCTACTGGCTGATCCTGACCTTCATCATTCAATTGTGATAACACAGCCCCTACCCCCAACTCAGATGCATCTGTTTGGACAATGAATTGTTTGGAGTAGTCAGGACTTTGCAGAATGGGAGCAGTGCACATGGCCTGCTTCAGGTCATCAAATGCCTTTTGATAGCTGACTGTCCACTGAACTTTCTTTGGCATTCTCTTGGAAGTTAAGTCATTCAAAGGGGTCACTATGGATCCATACCCTTTGACAAACCTCCTATAGGACCCAGTCAGGCCCAAGAAAGCTCTGACCTGAGTCTGGGTGGTTGGAGCAACCCAGTCCATGATGGTCTGGATTTTGCTCAGCAATGGTTGAACCTGGCTTCTACCCACAAGGTGGCCCAGGTATACAACTTGGCTCTGCCCTATCTGGCACTTAGTGGCCTTGATAGTGAGGCCTGCTTTCTGCAGGGCCTCCAGAACATTTCTCAGGTGGACCAGGTGATCCTCCCAGGTGGAGCTAAAGACAGCAATATCATCTAGATATGCTGCACTATAGGCTTCCAGGCCTGTAAGGAATTTGTTCACCAACCTTTGAAAAGTGGCAGGTGCATTCTTCAAACCAAAGGGCATCACCACAAATTGGTAGTGCCCACTAGGGGTTGAGAATGCTGTTTTGGCTTTTGCATCCTCAGCTAGTCTGATTTGCCAGTAGCCAGCTGTCAGGTCAAATGTGCTGAGAAACTTGGCTGAGGCCAAAGTGTCTATAAGCTCATCTGCCCTAGGGATTGGATGGGCATCAGTCCTAGTGACTGCATTGAGACCTCTGTAGTCAACACAAAACCTCATCTCTCTCTTACCACCCTGGGTGTGAGGTTTAGGTACCAAGACTACTGGACTAGCCCAAGGGCTATCTGAGGGTTCAATCACACCCAAATCCAACATCTTCTGGACTTCAGTCCTGATGCAGTCCCTGACATGGTCAGGTTGCCTGTAAATCTTATTTTTAACAGGCAGACTGTCCCCAGTGTCTACTTCATGAGTGCACCAGGTAGTCTGACTTGGAGTCAGTGAGAACATATGTCTAAACTGGTTGAGAACTTTTCTGCAATCAGTTTGCTGCTGGTCAGTGAGGCTGCCTGCCAAGGCTACACCACCTACTGAACCATCATCAGGGTTCTGTGAGAGCAGGTCAGGGAGTGGATCACTCTCTTCCTCCTGTCCCTCATCAGTAGCCATGAGCAAGCCCATGTCTGCCCTGTCAACATATGGTTTGAGCCTTTTGACATGGAGCACCCTATGGGGGCTCCTGGGAGTTCCTTGTCCACCAGGTAGGTAGTCTCTCCCTTTTGCTCAATTATGGTATGGGGGCCACTCCACTTGTCTTGGAGGGCTGCTGGGGCCACAGACTCCAACACCCATACTTTCTGTCCTGGCTGATAACCAGTCAACACAGCCTTTTGGTCATGCCAGGCCTTTTGTAATTCCTGGCTAGCCTCAAGGTTTTTAGTTGCCTTCTTCATGTACTCAGCCATCCTGGAGCGGAGACCAATTACATAGTCCACAATATCCTATTTAGGGGGTTTGAGAGGTAACTCCCATCCCTCCTTCACTAGACACAATGGACCCCTAACTGGATGTCCAAACAGAAGCTCAAATGGGCTGTAACCAACCCCTTCTGTGGAACCTCTCTGTAGGCAAAGAGAAGGCAGGGCAAAAGTATGTCCCACCTGCGCCTAAGCTTTTCTGGGAGACCTTTAATCATGCCCTTTAAGGTTTTTTTGAACCTTTCAACTAAACCAATGCATTGTGGGTGATAAGGGGTGGTAAATGTGTAATTTACTCCACACTCCTTCCACATAGCAGTTAAGTAACTAGACATGAAGTTTGCAGCTCTGTCTGATACTACCTCCTTAGGAAAACCCACCATGGAAAAGATTCCCAGGAGGGCCCTTGCCACCACAGGAGCTGTGGTGGTCCTAAGGGGAATTGCCTCTGGATTACTAGTGGCATGGTCCACCACCACCAGTATAAATCTGTGCCCAGATGCAGTTTGAGGATCTAGGGGACCAACAATGTCAATCCCTACCCTCTCAAAGGGAACCCCCACCACAGGTAGTGGTATCAGGGGGGCCTTTGTAGTGCTACCTGCCTTACCACTGGCTTGACAGGTGACACAGGAGCGACAAAACTCCTTGGTGTCTTCAGACATATGAGGCCAACAAAAGTGAGGGACAATTCTGTCCCAAGTCTTGTTTTGACCTAGGTGACCTGTTAATGGGATATCATGTGCTAGTGTCAATAGGAAGCTCCTAAACTTCAGAGGTATAACCAACCTCCTGGTGGCTCCAGGCTTGGGGTCTCTACCCTCTGAGTTAAGGAGTCCATCATCCCAGTAGATCGTATGGGACCCACTAGCACTCCCAGCAGCCTCAGCAGCAGCTTGCTGTCTGAGGGGTTCAAGAGAGGGGCAGCTCAGTTGCTCCTGGCTCAGATCTGCCCTGGAAGGGCCCCTGTACCCAAGAACTCAACCTGATCAGGTTCAAGCTCATCTGGGACAGTTCCTTCTTTCAGGACTAAGATCAGCTCCCTCAAGAGACTGATCTGGATTCCTGAGGCAGGGGGAAGACACTGCCTTAACCCTACTGCTCCTCCTCTTGGAAGGTGCCTGGTCCATTTTTCCAGGATCCAGGACCTGTTCAGTGTTAGACATTTTTGCCTGTGACCTGGTCATAGCAAAGACATCTGCAGGGATACCCAACATTTCTGCATGAGTCCTGAATTCCACTTCAGCCCAAGCTGAAGTTTCTAAATCATTGCCCAACAAGCATTCAACAGGGAGGTCTGCACTTACCACAACCTTCTTATGGCCAGTTACCCCTCCCCAGGAGAAATTAACAACTGCCAAAGAATGGTCTGTCCTGACATTGCTAGCATTGGCCACTTGGTACATCTCACCAAGTATGATTTGATCAGGAGCCACAAGATCTTTTGTCACCATTGTGACACTTGCTCCTGTGTCCCTGAATGCCAAGGCCTCTTTTCCATTTATTATATGCTGTTGTCTGTATTTGTCCAGATTACTGGGGCTTACAAATAAGGAGGCCATATCCATGCCTCCATCACAGATCAACATAGCCTGAGTTGGAACTCTGACTAGGCCAGAGTCCATCTCAGATCCCAGGGTTAACCCTACTACACCCTTATTTGGAACACCACCACTTGGAGCTGAACTAGTGGGAACAGTTGCCTTAGGGGCAGTGGTGGTTGGAGTTGAGTCCTTGGACTTGGTACAATCACTTGTCCAATGGGTCTTCTGTTTACAGATTTGACACCATGGTTTCTTCTTGCCTTTTCCCTTGTTGGATTGTGACTCCCCACCAGATGCAGATTTTTGGGGCCCTTGAGAAGACTTCTGGTCTTCACCCTTCTCCCCACCCTTATCAGAGTTTTTAGAATCTTTCTCCTTGGAGTCACCACCTTGGTTCTGAACCTTCTGCTTCACCCTGGTTCTGACCCATTTGTCTGCCTTCTGGCTCAATTCTTGGGGAGAGGTCAGATCAGAGTCCACCAGGTACTGATGCAACAGTTGATTTTGACAGTTGTTAAGGATCTGCTCTCTCATGATTAAATTATACAATCCTTTGAAATCACACACCTTACTGCCAAGTAACCAGCCTTCCGGAGCCTTAGTAGCACAATCCACAAAGTCAACCCAGTCCTGAGTCAGTGCCTTTTGGGTGTCTCTGAACTTTAACCTGTATTGTTCAGTGGTTAGGCCAAACCCATCAATAAGAGCACTCTTCAGGACTTTGTAATTATCAGCATCCTCTTCTCTTACAGTGAGGAGCTTGTCTCTACCTTTGTCTGCAAAAGAGAGCCACAAGTTTGCAACCCACTGCTCCTGAGGGACCCTCTGTACCTTACAGGCCATCTCCAGTGCAGTTATCCATTTGTGGATGTCATCCCCACTCTGGTAGGGAGGGACAATCTTGTTCAGGTTCCTATGGTCATGAGTATGATCTCTACCTCTAGGGACACTGTGGCTGCCACCATGGGACTCTAGTCCCAACTTCTGAGAAGGTCTCTGAAGCTCCAGGGATTCCCTGTCTAAGGCCAATTGCTCTCTCTTGATCCTGAGCTTAGCTCTCTCAAACTCAAGCAGTTGGTACTTCTTCTCATAAGAGGACTCCCTTTTATGAGAAGAAGTCCTATGAGAAACAGAGTTCCCTACAGATGTACCAGAATGATTAGATTCCAGAGAAGGAGATCTAGATCTTCTTGGTAAACTGTTAACCCTTCCAGGTGGGGTAAAGAGAGGCCCACTGGGGCCTCCTTCCTCACCTTCATGAAGGATTGGCTGTTCCAGGTTAGAATCATTTTGATCCTCCTGGCCAGCATCAGAGTCCAGGACATTGAGGTTTTCACTCCCTGGCCTTTACTCATCTGCTGCCCCACCCCCTTTGCCTGCCTCATCAGACCCTGGGGTCTTTCTGAGGTCATCTAAAAGCAAAGTCACTATGAGCCTTTGGGTGTTTGGGATTTTCCCTGTCTTCAGTTTCCTTGATGCACACATGTTTCTCAATTCTTGGAATGTGAGGTGGTCATACTTAGTTGGCAAGGAGTCACTGACTTCAGGCCTTGAAGACATTCTAGTGTGGTGTGGTGTATGCATCTACCTACTCTAGTGGGAACTGAGACTCTCTGGAGTTGGAGACAGGGTGTGCTAGTCCGTTGACTTACCCAACTCTAAGTTCAGTAGAACTTACCTTACTCTAGACCTGATTTATATGTACCTAAGTACCTTTAGTGGTTTTCAGTTAGTCACTCACTGAGATTATCTGGTAAAACAATAGCAAGCTTGAATCCCAACCGCTGCACACCAATGTGAGAAGTTGGCCTGGTATATGCTGTCCACTAATTAAAGTGGGCACCTTGCACCAGTCCAAACGACCCTTATTGATGATTAGGTTAAAGACAACCTTTATAGAAAGCTATCCTAGTGGTAGCTGTGGAGAGCAGCCTTCAGGCTAAGTCTTGAAGGAATGTAAAGCAGCTTGTTTTACCAGTATATAACCTCTTGAATGACCAAATGAAAGGAGAACCACACCAGGTATATATAAAATATATGTATTTATTACTAAACACTTTCTACTCTCAACCTCTTTATGAGATTAGAGAACAAGGCACACAATATTACAGTACTAGAATGACAGTAAATAGCACAATACACAGTGGGCTCCAGGGGGAGACCAAACCATATATTAAGAAAGTGGTATAACAACCACGACTTGACTAGACACAGTGCCTAGAGCACGTAGAATCGCTGGGACCCCAAGGAACCACCCAAGGTAATGACACAGGGGACCCACGGAGGACGGGTGTGAGAACACAGACGCGAGCTCCATACAACTCTCTGGGAAAGTCGCGGTTGGAAATTTAGAGTTTAAGGACAGTTCGGAGAAGACTTCAAGCAAACCCAGTTAAACTTAGAAGGTTCTAAGGCCAGCACCCTTGTGAGTACCGAGGTATCCGTGTTACCTAGCCCAGGGAAGCCGGGTGCATAGGGGTCAAGTGGTGTCGGAAACCCTCATCGTTTTCAATGGCGTGATGCGAAGAAGTGCTTCTGCCGTGGAGAAGAAAAGTGTCCGGTGTGACCCAAGCCTGGATCGGAGATGAGAAGAACCTGAAAGCAGAGGGGACAAAGTCTGGGTCACTTCACGTGACCAGGAGCGGAGCAATCGAATGCCCACCGATGTCGGGTGCTTCATTTGCGAAGAGGTGAAGCCTGACTGCAGCCACGGGGACCAGGAGATGTCAACGACAACCAGGATCTGCAGGCGAGCTGTCCCACAAAGGAAGTCGAGTGCTGGGGGGTCAGTTTCCGGATGGGAGACCAACAAGCCTTGGCAACTGCAACCCACGCGGTCAGAGAAAATATGGTTCGTTGAGGACCAGCAAGGTCCTGGGGACTCCCCAAGCTATGGAGAGTCAAGGCACGTTTGGAGCAACCAGAAAAGCCCACTGAAAGTTAAAGTTGCCTTCTCAGGGACCCACAGGTCAACGGACCACGGATCGCGAAGGGACCTCAAGAGGAATCACACAATACCAGCCCACGGAACACTTGTGGAGTGTAGGCCAGTAATCTTCGGTGGAAACACTGCTCGGGGATTGGACTACAAGTAGCCCAAAGCACAGCCTCAGGGATTGCCTAGAAGCATATGCTGCTGCAAATGTGCACGGTGTCCAGGGGTTCGGGTTGCACGGTCCCCACAAGGGCTGCGGGTCTCAGGTTTGCTGAGAGCACTAGTCGGCCTCAGGGAAGCTTGGAAACCCACCTCCTGTGTTGCAAAATCTTCGGAGTCCATCGGGAGCTGCGTAGCTGCAAACCGGTCAGATGTGTTGAGGTGCCTGCCTTGCAGGGGAGTAACTCCTTTACTCCAAGGGAGATTCTTCAGTCGTCCAGCAAAGCGTAGATCGTCGAAGGTTACTTTGTTTCTGTAGCAGAGTTTAGTCCAGGTAATATCTAAAGTCCTGTAGTCAGGGTTCCTACTTTATACCCAAGGAAGGGGTGGGACAAACTCTGGGGACCCACCTATGGGAGGGTCAGGACAGAGGGGTGGCTACACCCATGTCCTTGGTCCAGTTTTGCGCCAGAGTGCCCCTGCAATTGGTTTGAGCTGGACTATGCACAGGGGCACCAAATGGGCCCCCAGTGCAGACATTAAAGCACTCTTGGAGTGCACCCAACCAGCCCCAATACACTAAAGCCTGTCTGGGAGGTGGTCACACCTCCCTGTGACAGGAAACCTATTGTCAAGCCTTCTCCTGCCAGAGTTTCATCCAGCAGCAGGAGGGCAGACTCGTGTCTGTGGCTGGCAGCATCCATTTTGTGATGCCAGGGCTCTGTGAAGCTGGTACTGGGTGTAACGGTGCTGTCATATTTCTCCCTCTAGGAGGGAGGAATCATACCTCCCACACCAGTTACTAGTGTGGAGGTATGATTCCAAGGTGTTTGACACCAAACACGACATAATTCCTTGCAGCCATTTTAAAGTTAGCATTTACCGCGAGGTTATAATGCACTTAAGAGTATATGGTTGGCTGCATCACAGACAACCCCGGAATAGTGGTTCCGAAGGCTGCAGAGGGGCTCTGCTCATGCATGGGCACCCTCTCACATAAAACCCAGCACCCTGCCTTCAGGATTGATAAGGCCTGCCATAGGGGTGATTGATAGGCTTATATGTGCTGTGATCAGGATAGATATAGTGAACCTATATCTAAGTAAGGGGTGCATGCACCACCTACACAGGCTGCAGTAGCAGACCTGTTGTGTCATTTTGAATGGCCTCTCAGAGGTGGCATAATACATGCTGCAGCCCCTGGGAGGCCTCTGGGGTACCTATGCCCTGGGTACATAGTATACCATATACTAGGGACTTATAAGGGTACCCCAGAATCCAATCTGGAGTGTACCTAGAGTACATGCAATCAATTTAGAGGAGAAAGCAGATAGACTGGGGTCCTGAATAGCAGGATCCCAGTCAGACTAAGTCGAAAACAGTGAAACATCAGCAAAAAGTGGGGGTAACTATAAGAAGCAGATCCTACTCTCCTACACAGATGATTTAATTTCAACCTGGTAAGCAAAAAACGTTCATTGTTATTTTTACTTAGAGTGTGGTAGGTCTCCATCATCTGTGTCGTTGTCAACAACAGGTCCCCATGAACCGTGGACTTCAATAGTTCTCCTCTCTATACAGAGATCTTTTTTCTAAAAAGTTGCTCTTTAAGTAGATTCTATCCACTTTGCATATACTTTCAGGCTGTTAAAAAGCTCCTCCCTCCCCAGGTGCAAAAAAGAATCCTTGATATATTTAAACCAAGGGATTTTGAGAGCACAATCAAGCGAAAGACAATCCCTTAAAACCAACCTATTCAGGCTTGGATCCTCCTTTGTCCACAATCTAATCCAGTCCAACAAAGTGCTAAAAAATCACTCAATTAACCTACACCCAACTCTTCATGGCGTCATAGGGATGCAGTGCTTAGGGGAACACATAATAACTGCCACAAAAATTTATTTTCAGTCACCTAAAAGTGGTTAAGAGCTATGTAACCCCAGATATTACCTACATAGAAAGCCTCCGAAATACATTTAGCTTGATAGAGCTTCACCAGTGTCTTAAGGGTTTTGCTACCCAACATGGTCATAAATTTGAAAACTTCAGCAATAGATCTGGTGAGCTACTTGTTCTTAGTTGCCACAAATGGTTTTCCAGTCATGTTGGCATCAGACAAAACACCTAAATACGGAAAAGCCTTGACAATTACATGATTGCAGATGACAAAGATTGTGTCTTAGTCAAGGTAGGTCCCGCCACCATCACGAAGGACTAAGAGAAGTTGACTGCCAGGTCAAGATTCTCCATAAAGGTAACAAAGGTGTTCAAAAAGAGTTAACAATGCCCTAGGGGTCCTTGCCATCAGGACTGCAACATCCACATATAGCAGCACAGGGAGAGAACTAGTTCCATGGTGAGGACAGTTAACCTTGGATGTCAACAACGCTTGCTCAAGACTATTAATATAATGGCTGAATAAAAAAAGGGCCCACTATTATCCTTTTATGGACCACTCTTCCAGCTTTAAAACAATAAGTGTGAGCTGACTTTAATGCCTAACTAATGTTGTGGTGTGAGTGTGAAGTAGGAGTGGGCTATGAACTTGAAAATTGTTAACTACGCATTCCGTTAAAAACGCGGAATTCCGTTCCTCCGCATAGTGGAATCAGCTATTGAACTACACCCACAAATGCTTTGATAAAACAATTTTACATGCTAAAAAGCATATAACCAATTCACAAAAGTGAACTTAGAAATTATATCAGCCAATGAGAGAGGTGATGATTTTGGGATCCCCCCTAACCTAGGGGGAGGACCAAGCAGATGCCTTGAACACAAAGAGCACAACATGCTGAACGATTCAGTGGTGGTCCCATCCTGTTAGGACCACCCCAAGCACAGTTATGGGCAAAAATACAATCCCAACCAAAGGCTCTGCAAAGCATTATGGGATGAGATTTGCAGTGGACAGTGGATATTATAGTATCCAATATCAAAATAATTCTACAAAGAGCTGCAGTTCAACTCGTCGTTACTAGGTGTCCCTCACGAGTCAAATGCAAAAGCATTGAAATTATTACATCAAGCTGCAGTTCCACTAGTCGTTACTAGATGTCCCTCACGAGTAAAATGCAAAAGCATTGAAACCCTTTCATGAAGCTGCAGTTCCACTAGTCGTTACTAGGTGTCCCTCACGCGTCAAATGCAAAAGCATTGAAACCCTGAGCTGAGAGCTAATACTATAAATTCTACAAAGAGCTGAACTGAAGCTTCATGAAAGGGTTTCAATGCTTTTGCATTTGACTCGCGAGGGACATCTAGTAACGACTAGTGGAACTGCAGCTTGATGTAATAATTTCAATGCTTTTGCATTTGACTCGTGAGGTACACCTAGTAACGACCAGTTGAACTGCAGCTCTTTGTAGAATTATTTTGATATTGGATACTATAATATCCACTGCCCACTGCTAATCTCGTCCCATAATGCTTTGCAGGGCCTTTGGTTGGGATTGTATTTTTGCCCATAACTGTGCTTGTGGTGGTCCTAAGAGGATGGGACCACCACCGAATCGTTCAGCAAGATGTGCTCTTTGTTTTCAAGGCATCTGCTTGGTTTTCTCCCTAGGTTAGGGAGGATCTCAAAATCATCACCTCTCTCACTGCTTGCTGAATTTTTATTTTCACTTTTGTGAAATGACTATATGCATTTTAGCATGTAGAGACAGAGATACTTGTTATTTTACCAAAAGTATATGAGGTCTTTGTTTTATTAAGTGGGAAGCAGAGCAAAGTTGCGGAATTCATGTAGTTTTTGTTCAACTTTGTGGAATTTCGCGTAGTAGTACTCTGCCAACTACGCCCACCCTTAGTGTGAAGGTCCCGCATTAATCCTGTTAAAAGCCAACCTAAGGGCCAAATGAAGAGATTCAGGGCAGGCAACAGTGTATTTATTAATCACTAGGTATAGGTTCAGGCACTGGTCGATGGTGAACTTCCCTTGTCTGAAACCAATCTGCAGGTCAGAAATAATATTATTCTCCTCCGCCCAGCTAGATAACCTTACCAACAGTACACATCCCAAGACCTTTACTAATGAATCAATGAGGGATATAGGTCTATAACATTGTGCGTTATCTTTATCCTCCTTTTTAAAAACAGAAACTATAACTGAGGTGGACCAAGAGTGAGGGGGATCCTCTTGAACTGCAGTGTTTAAAATCATGGTCAAAGAGGGACTCCAGACCACAATGTCATTAAGGAATAGGTCAGGGGGGATGCCATCTGGGCGCAGGGCCCTGTTACTTGTTAAACCTTGAATTCCCTGAGTGACTTTCTCCAAGTCCAAAACCAAATACGACCTCATGGAGACAGGCGTCGCAGGGTTGCCTTAGCTAGGGATGAATTGTTATAAATTTCTTCAAAGTGGGAAACCTATTGATTGACAGCAATGTGATGGCATAGGGCAGCATTATAAGTCTGAGCAAAACAGGTTTTTATTAATGCTGAAAGGTTGAGATTCTTTTCTATGAGCTAGCTTGCACTAGGTCATCGCACACTTGTGCTCTGGAATCATCTTTACGTCTCTCTAGCAAAGATTTATAGTTTAGATGAGAGATGGCAACAAGGTCTCTATCTCTGGGGCTAGCTTTTCACTCACTCAGGTGAATATTAATTAGTTACTGGGGGTGATAAGAGCACGGCTATCATGTTAGATAATTTCCCAAAGCCTCTAATATCAATTGAGCACTGGCAAGTGTACCTAAACAATTAACAAAATCCTGAGCACAACTATGAAACAGGGTACGCTTAAATTGCTCGGGTGCCACTATCGCCCACCTTATGCGACTTCCCTTATCAGTGAGAGAGTGGGCTTAGAGTGACAATTGAGCGCTAGATAAAATGGGCCGCACCCAACTCAAAGTGAGGAAAACTGGATTATGGTCACTAAAAATACTGTGTGGTATATTGAACCTAAAGATCAATAAAGAAGAGGGGCAGAGACAAAGATAAAATCTATTGTAGTTGAACATCCCCTACCCGTAAAATTAGGAAGAATTTGTGGGCTAGAGGCGTAAGCCAACTTGTCCAGAGAGTAAAGTCTAAGTTGTTATTATTTAAGATACCATTTAACTCTGTACCATCCCATGCGTGCTCCATGTATATGTCCTTCTAGATCCTACAAGGAGGCTTTTTGCTCATGACAACTAGAGAACACTCACCAAGGTATATATTAAAATCACCATCAATGATTAAATTAAGCGAGCAGCAACCTTTGTCAGAAAGAGATTCAATAAAAGAACCAAAAGTGATATGTTAGAAATGTTTGGTAGAGTTGTTATTGCATTATAAAAATGAATTAGATGGATTACAGGGGAACCATGCAGTGTCAACCTTAATGCTTGCAAAACTGGAGAGCCAGAGGATAATTCCATGACATGTCCTTTCACAGCCAGGGAGATATAGGTCTGTAAGCCCTCTTTAGCTTTGCAAGAGGTGAAGCAACAGCCAGGACAAAGTATGCTTTGTAACCCTCCAGAAAGAATCAATTTGAGGTCTCTCATGATTCCTGTAAAGAAATTACATTAAATTTCCTAATAAATGAATGTCAGTTTGGGTCACTAAATTTAGAAGCAAGTCCAGCTATTTTCCAGCATACTAATTTAAGGTTATTACAGTGGCACGAGACAGGGGGCTCCAAAGAGAGAGTGAGATAACCGACAGTGGGAAGGGTATCAGGGATTATTGGGGAAACTTGGAGATCAAGTCAATCACAAGAATACAGTAAGCTCAGAGGGGCAAACTGATTAACAGATGCCAAAGGTGTAGCTGTGGAAACTTTGAGAGTGGGGGATGATCTGGTTGACCCACTTGTGTCCATTGTGCCGGGCAGGCCTATAGAAGAAACCCAGCAGCAGAGCCTGAACTACAGATAGTTTACCAGATCTGCAGGGTCCAACAGCTGCCAAAACAGGCACAGCTTCCGTAGGGTGATTGAAATTCACCACCAACGAGGCCCCCTCATAAGCATTCACGTCTTCCCCCAGCAAGCTCACTCTTCTCACCATGTTTATCTGCTCCTGGATATTGGGACCTAAATTGAAGTGGGTGCTAATCTAATGCCTCACCTTATTTTTTAACTGACCAGAGGCAGAACATTCTCAAGCAACACTACATAGGGAGTTGCGGCAGGAGGCAAATCTTTAATGACCTCACTCTTGGCAAATACTGGATGAGCCTGAGAGACACGTGACTTGTCAACACTCAAGTCCATGGAAGCGGTGTGGATCGGAGGTTGCTACTATCTGGTTGATGAGCAGTTTCGCTGGTTTGAATGGATTTAGGGGCTTTAGGGTAGGACGAGGACCCGGCTAACAAGGTGGATACAGGTGCCGGGACTAGGGGAGAAGGCTTGAGTTGGCAATGACAAAGCTTGGAGATGTTGTTGACTTTGGCATCAAGCTTGTCAAGTTTCTCCCTTACTATAGCAAGACATTCATTGAAGGCAGCAATAAATTTGGTAAGAATGGGGGTCCATGCAGAATGGTCAGACATATCCGGGAAATTATTAGCTGTGGGGATCAAAGTACCAAGGAGATGGTCATGCATGCAGTCGGTTCTGGAGATCATATGCCTAGACTTTTGCTTACTCTTAGCAGGTGGGGTACAATTAGATAGTGATTGCTGGGCCAGCGAGTCCAAAGGAGAGCCAGGGGCAGTAGAGTCTAGCAAAACATCTTTAATAGCCAGGGGCTGTATATTTTCCCCCAAAACCTTTGGGTTAGCATCAGTAGGTGAAAAAATAGTGGTGGGGCCAGCAAGATCCAGGGACAGCTGTCTTTCTGCCAGGTCAGTTTCCTTAGTGATGACGCCTACGGCTCTTGTAAAAAAAGTGTCAGTGGTACTGTTATTAGGTGCCAGTGTGGCTTTGGTGTTTGTAACTTTCCTTTTCCCCATGACAAAAATAAAGAGGCCCCACAATACTAGGACTGTCCCGGGAAAAAAAGTGGAAGACAGAGAAAATGAGTCAATTAAAGATACAGAAGATAAGGAAGACATCACTTACTTTCTTACAAACATGTCCAAACAGTGTGCCAAGTGCTTCCCCAGTCAAAGAACCAAGAGACAGGGCCCAGCCCAACCTCATCCAGCCGTGGACGGGCGCAGATGAGCCCACACTTGGCCCCGTCACGTGCTCAGGCGCGTCCCGCGCTTGTCCTGCACTGCAGGAAACAATGCGAGCTTAAATGCTCCCCGATTGGTGCTGTGCAGCTCCTCAGTGTCTGCCTCCTCCTGTGGTTCAGACTGGGGCTTGTAGTCCCCCAAACTTCTTTAGATATCTATGGGAGGGGCTCTGCTGTGGTATGGCTAAGCACATCTATAATCCTGCTTAGAAGCTGAATGAATAATGTAGTTGATATAACCTCATTAGTGCCCTCAGCCACTGGTGCTCTTCAACCCAATTTGACAACTGTCTTTTCCAACCTGAAACAAGCCATCACTAGTGCATCAATGTTTGTTATCTAGTCATAAGATTCTTGCAGTACTCTAAGATCATCTTGGTTCTCAATGAAGAACAGGAGCTTGAAATAAAGATAGAGCATGCCACAAATCAAATGTACTTATTGCCCTCAATAGTAAACTGCCAGATTAATTGAGAGTCTAAAGCCATTTAAGCACGGTGGGCAGAATAGGGTTTGATACTTACCACTTATGTCAAATACCGTCTATTTCGTGTTTTCAACCGGAAAATGAGGCATAAAATGCAGAACCAGTTTTTAACACACCCAGGGGCATATTATCAAGAACGGCGTTAAAATTATTGCCGGTTTAGCGGCAGAAAACTGCCGCTAAAGCGGCGATAATGGGCTTGATAATATGCCCTGGAGAATTCCAATAGAAGCCCATGTTCTGGTGTCAACATGGGCTTCTATTGGAATTCTCCAGGGCATATTATCAAGCCCATTATCGCCGCTTTAGCGGCAGTTTTCTGCCGCTAAAGCGGCGATAATTTTAACGCCGTTTCTTGATAATATGCCCTCAAATTCTGTACATTTTGATTGTTTTTTAGGGCCTCTTTCCGCCAGTATATTTTGGCAGGTTTGGCCTGCCAGAATCTAAAACTGTGAGGGTGTGATAATCGCATAACTCGTAATTCAGATCCCTGTGCAAACAAGGGTTTGCCCACAGATCAGAATTTGTCCATTAACTTATAACAAGGGCTAATAGTGCCTGAGGCAAAAGCCATTAACACTGAATAGAGTTATAGGGGTGGAATATAAATGTATGATTTATTAATGGCCCTCAAAAGACTATTTGAGACCACTATCCCACGGACAGGTTTCCTGAAAACATATGAGAGCACTAATCTATGTCAGAAGGATTGAGTCTCTTCTAAAGCCAGCACATACTACAAAATGCAAAATGGCTAAGCACACATTTAATTCCTGAGTGGAGTCAGTACCTAAAAGCATAGCTGAACAAGGGACTGTTGATGGAACTGAACATGGAAGGCACATATCAAAAACATCCAACATTCACAGAATTGGTGAAAAATATCAGTAAAAGAAGAATGAGGTAAAATAATGCAGTTGTGCTCCAGCCATGAAGATGTGATCACTGTTGACAGAGAGACCAGAGATCACTTGCCAGAAATGAGAAATGTTGGACATAAAGAAAAAATAAATACTATCATCATTTCAGCTCCCTTGCCCAAAACACTTTATAGGGGATGACAACAGCTTCACCAGTGAAATGTCCGTCAGCACTCCAAGGCTGGGAGGTCATATGTTTAAAAGTTAAGTTTCATAGTGAGGTTGGAAGAGAGAAATATTATGCTACAAATGTACAACAGTTGGCACACTGATTTAGTAAAATACCAACATCTCACTAGGCATTTTATGTGAGGGTGACATGAATGTCGAGGGTGGTCTAAATGCTGTGGCATCCAGCCGCTGCATCTCGAGTTTGGTCTCAAAGAAGTTGGGTCTGGTGGTGGGAACAAAGGACAGCCCCCTGCTCAGGATGGTGACCTCGTTGGGGGTGAGGTTGTGTTTGGACAGATTAAATATGGGTGCAGAATTGATGGAGGCAACCGGGGTGGTAGTGATATTGGTATATACCAGTGGTACTGTTCGCGTCTCTCCACGGACCCGTGACCCATTAACGGACCCTTTCCCTATTTACAGGAGGCTCTTATCTATATTTGGGGGATACTTTTTGGCTAACAATAGCATGTATCTGTATTGTGGATCTATTTACACTGTGACCACAAACTAGCCAGTAATGTTTGTATGTTTTAATCTAGGTTCCGTGACCTATGACATGTGGATCCATTCCTGAATCTAACATTGGGTATTTACTGCATGAACATTATCCAATGAGTATGTTCCCTCCCAATTCAATGTTAAATCTACACATGAATTTATTTTTCATTATCACCTAAACCAACTGATATGTGGTTTTCCGCCCATAGATGTTTCCCTTTCTCTGTCCTGATGATTACCCTGTACAAACAACACTAGAAGGTCAAAACATTGACACTATAATAGTATACTGTATATATGTAATTCAGACTCTATATTAGAGTATATATTAAACAATTTTCCAACCTCCACAATCACTTTTGATGATATATGTAGAATAGCACAAGCACACTCTTCACTCACTTATTTCACACTCACTGCGCCGATGCGTCATTTGGGAAACACAGCTTTAATTACAAACTGTACATGTTATCAGAGCTCTAGGAGTTCGCCGTCCTATGATTATAAATAATTTGTATTTGAATAAAATTGCATATGTTCCAATAAAACCAATCCTCTGATAATCATTTACTAGTGTTTCTGTGGAAGTTGAGGTTTACACTTCCCCCTTCAGGGACCATTGTTTCCTTTATCATTATACTACCCACATCCCAGAATTAGTGGGTTGCCCTTTTTTACGTATATAACTTTCTAAAAGTGACATTTTCAGAATTGCAATTTAAAATCCGACTTCACCATAAGTTAGGATTTTAAATTAGGATTCAGAGACACCAGACTTGAACCTGTCATATCTTCCCATTTGGAAATCACGCCTATAAAATTTAATAAGGTAATCCCAGTGTTATCCATTGGGAGATATTGGTCTTGCAGTAGTGACAAATTAATTTAAGAGTTTTTTACTACCAGGACATGCAAAACTTAAAGGTACATGTCCTGCTTTTTAACTACATTGCACCCTGCAGTCTGGGCTGTCCAGGGCCAACCCCAGAGATAACTTATATATTAAAAAAGTAAGGTTTCGGCCTAGCAAAAGGTTTATTTTGCCAGGTCGAAATGGCAGTTTACACTGCACACACAGGCTCTGCAATGGCAGGCCTGCAACATGTTTAAAGTAGGGGTGGGCGGAGTTCACAGAGTTTCAGTCTGCGGAATTCGGCAGAATAATTAAAAAATGCTGCCAAATTCCACGGAGTTCTGTGAGTGGAGTATCTTATAAAAACAAAACATGCATCTGTGGGGTCTTGCCCCACCTAATGCCTTCAAATGTAGTGCCTCATGAGTGGCCCACAAACGAGCCAATGGAGTGATGTCACATTGATTTTATTTATTCAAAAAGCAGTGTTGGACTCATGACTCGTTGGAAAAGAGTCAAAGACCAGTCTCTGCAAGAATGCGCCCGGCTTGCTGTCCTCCCTGACATGAGTTGTCTGTCTGCTATCTATATCAGTGTGGAGAACAAGGGGTGGTCCGGGTTTCTGCAGCCCGTAGAAGAGAGCCAGCAGTAGGTACCGCTCCCCGGCTGCAATGTAGCAGGGTGGAGTGGGTTTCCTCCGCTCAGATCTTAATCTCAACAGAAATACCTTGGCAGTGGCACGCGGTGCATGAGTACACCCATTTGCCCTAGTTGGGAGCTCAGATGGATGGGCCAATAAAATGAGAGTATGAAGCCCAGATATGATGAGCACGAGGGGCACATTAAGAAGGCACGCTAGGCCAGGACCACATAACAGCCCTAATCTTTTACAATACTTCTCTTACCTGGTGTACTCTGATAGTCCCTCGTTCCTGTCAGTGCTGCTTCCCTCTCGGTTCTCGCTGAATCTCACATAAGTCGCCACAGTAATCCGACATGCACTCCACTGACTGCATAGCAACCTCGCCTTTGCCTGCTGCCTACCCCTAGTTTAAAGGCCTACTTAAGTGGGTGGCACAATCAGTACTGCAGGCCCACTAGTAGCATTCAATTTACAGGCCCTGGGCACTTATAGTACCACTTTACTAGGGACTTATAAGTAAATTAAATATGCCAATTGGGTGTGAGCCAATATCACCATATGTAGAGGAGAGGGCACACACACTTTAGCCCTGGTTAGCAGTGGTAAAGTGCTCAGAGTCCTAAGGCCAGCAAAAAAGAGGTCAGAAAAATGGAGGAGGAAAGCAAAAAGATTGAGGGGAAAACCACCCTAAGGCTGACCGGTATAAAATTGTACATCAATATCAGAGGACATTTCACATGGCATACAGTTGCCAATGCAATATTTACTTGAGCGGGGAGATAGCCCATATTAACCTAGACTACTCATCTTGGCACAGTAACTTATAGTTATTCAGTGCAAGATACAGCACTAGTCCTCAAGGGTTAATTCATGGATACTGTTTAGTGTTACTTCTGGACCCCATCTACCTTTCCCCAAGAGATTATGGTTAGGTAGACTGTGGGTAGTAAGAAACATTGGTTCTCCATGTATCTCACTCTCGCTTAGTACCTTTGTGTCTTTGTTGTTCTCTGGTAGGCTGGGCCTGCGGGTGCCTGAGGAAGGCAGGTACTGTGTGGCCCATGGTGATGTGGCATCCTACACACCCCACCTAGCAGGATTGCATTGGCTCTGCCCCAGCTCAGCTGATATTGCTATGGTCTTTGCCCTTTGAATCTAGTGCACACCAGCATTCCCTGGTTTGATAAAAGCAGGTAGCGCCAGTGATGTGGAGACCATATTCCACTCACTCTGATTATGGTATGGTATGTTCAGTGGCAGGATCTTCCTCAAGGCCAAACACAAACGCACCATCCAAGCAAATAAAAGAGCCCACCACAGGTCTCAGTGGTGATCTTTAGATGGAAGCTGAATTCCCCCCGCCAGTAGTGAAGAGAAATTTGATCCTAATACCAAGCCTCTCAATGTGCTCTGATTCTTCAAATAAGACAGCAGAATCCAGTCATGAGTTTCTCATGACCGAGTGTTTACACATGTAATGTTTTCTTGGAGGGAAACCTGTGAGACACATTTAGGGTTTTCATGAATGCTGTGCAGTCACAGGAACATCTCTTTCTTGGCATGCTGCAGGTGCATGCCAACATCTTCCATGGATAGCAGCAGACAGCTTCCTGTCCTTCTAGCCTCAGCTCCTCACAGTCTCACTTTTCCAGGCAACATCTTCTTTATTCAAGAGCACCTCCAACAGCGACGCAGCAGTCACTCAGCTCCTTCCTTGAAGACATACTCAAGGCAACTCTCGTCATAACAGGTTGAGAAACTTCCAAATTCCTGTTCTTCAGAAGTGCTTTGAACAAGCCTTGCAATGCAAAGTGCTGTCTGTGGCTCATCCCAACTCTCCATCTTAGGTACCACCCCAGTGCAGGAAATCAAAATGCATTCCGGTGTGGCCACAGCCTCCTGTAGCACACACTGCATGCACATTTTACTACACAAATATTAATTTTACACTCATGCATCACCCATGTCCAACATGGACGGAGCGAAGGACCCAATTGAAGAGTTTAAATTCAGACTAATTTAAAAAGCCAGTAGGTAATTCTGCTTGGAAGGTTACAAGTAAAAAGGCCTGCCCTCCCTCTATAATCTGTTGCTGCTGCCACCACTGACGGAACTCTACAGCCTGGTGAGCTTGCAGTAGTTACGCTCAGTAAATGAAGGTGCACATAAGGAATTAACATTGGATTATATGTTCATCAATTCTCTTTTAATTATGAAACTTGCTGTACCTTTTTTTATTATGCTAAAATTGTTATGGTTTTAGCTACCTAAACAATAACAATTTACACATAGTGTTCTCAACTAGAACTCAGAACTTAGTTCTGGGGCTGATTCTGTTCCACAGGTAGCTATCACGAGAACATTCATGATTGTCGTGTACCCTGAAGCGTAAAAAACAACAACAAGAGATACTCGCTATGAGAAACTTGAGGCAGCGGTGCAGGCTGTCCAAAGCTATGCATTTGAACTTTGTCCACCCTAGAAACAATAATCTAGCAAAAGGGCATCAGGTCCCGACAAAAGCTCTGAACTCAAAATACCTGAGAATACTTCTGTGAATATTTTTGGGACCCCATTGCAGACATCAGAGTGCATCTGAGGAGGTGGAGACTCTGTGCTGCATGAAATCATAGACAGTGGCTACAAATTGATAACTTTGTGCAAACCAGTGTAGTGGCAATAGCTGAAGCAACTGTAATGTATGCCTGTAGAATGGTATGCATTGATGACTTCCGATGCAGCTGTCAGAGATATCTCAGAGGCAGAAAATAGGTCCTCGAGAGGTAGTGAAGTCAATAGACAACATGGCAGATCAGTATCTGGCTTCAACAGATCAAATGTAGCCTGTTTTCCTCCATGAAGTCATACCCCCGTGATGTACCACCAGAATATTGAGTATAAAGTATTGAAGGCCCAAAATATTGAGGCATACATCAAGTATCAAAATATTGTGATGGCAATTTTAGTAGGTAAGTAAAGATTTACAATACTTTGCTTCACATACATGTACTTTGACAACATATGACTCTTCAAGGTAACTAGATGTGCAGTTAGTAAAAGTCATTCTACACAGTATACCAGCCCCACAATATTTTATATCCGAATTCTGGCATGCAAACACCGCAGCACATGTTGCAGTTCCTTACACATTGCTTAGAAATGCCATTAATAATTGTTTGGGTTGAAATTCACAGAAAAAAATATTGACACCTCTTTAGCTTATGTGCTTAAATGAGCAAAGATAGATTCCTGCAGAAGCAAGTGGCTTCTCCACCATTTGAACTTATCAATTGCGAAAATAGGGCAAACCTGGGAAGGCCAATATTGAGGAAAATACCTGTCTTGGTGCCCTCATCCAGAGCTTACCAGCCTGTAGTTAGCCACACCCCAATGCATCGTTCTTTTGCCCACCATGCCACCTCAAACATGAACCAGCCATACGAAAAGCAGTCTTGATCCTGTTCCAAAGGGAAGAGTCCAGCCTGAACTGCCTGACCAGCTCTCCTCTGAATGGGAAAACAAGATACCTTGGACCAGTTTCTGCCCATGTTGGCCTCTACAGTAGGGTGTAGCTTGGTCCAGTGAGCAAGGCACTCAAGTCTGGGCTTACACATTGCACTTAGGGCATCGAACTAAAAAAAACTAAGACAGCGGTTACATTACATAACATAACAAGCAGCAGCAACATAACACAGCATATACCTGTAACTTACCATAGACAGACACTACATACAGAAACTGTATTACAAAGACAAGAACTGTGACATATTAAATAGCATAATATACATAGTAATTACATGTTACATATCACAGAAAGCAGAGACAGCAGCTGCACATTATTTAACTTAGCATAACATAGAGAGCAACCACAACATAGCATAAATTAGAGAGGAACGAGGAAAACAGTGGAGGAAGGCATTGTTCACTTCCTTTGCTGGTGTGTGATGCTGCAGTTCTCTCCTCCCTCTGACAGGTACACCATCAGGAGTGATATCAAATGCAAAATACCAGCAACTGTGAGTGTGCTGGTGATGGAGTAGGAACCAACAGAAGGGCAGACATGTAGCGCCCTCTTTAAATTTCTTGCTGAATCAAAAGTTCTGGAGAAAACAACATTTCTTCTGCCTGTGAGTTCCTTCAGGGAAGGTCTAATTGCCCTGTTGAGACCCATCGCTGGCAATGTTCACATTGCCCAGACCAGAGAGGGTGGGAATAGAGGGGGCCATTACAAATCCAATCCCTGCATTGACACACACTTGCAATCAGGAACAAACTAACCACTAATTGCTCTGCAAGTCAATGTGCAACTATTGGCAGAGCTGACTCGGCTTTCAAACCTTTTCAATGTCAGCAATGACAACTTCTGGAGAGGTGCTGAGTGGGATCTCCTGAGATGCGCATAAAGGTTCTGAGTTGAGTAGTTCTGCATGTATAATTTCTCTTGATTGCAAAAACAACAATTGATGGACAGAATGCAGAACAATGTCATACATTCACCCCAGTACAGAGATCTGGGCCTAAATCCATCGTTTTTTTGCTCACCATGCCATTCCAGTTTGAACCCAGCCATATGCAAATCAGTCTTGACCCTGTGCCTCATGGGAACAGTCCAGCCCGAACTGCCAAGCCAGGTCCTCCCTGGACTGGAAACAAGCATCCTAGGACCGGTTTCGGGGTTTCACCCCTCTTCAGCCAGGATAGCTTGATTCCAGTGGCATGGAGAGCACGGGACCCACGTCTGGGCATACCCGACCCACTCGGGGGTGACAAATGCAAAAACAACAATTGATGGACAGACTGCAGAACAATGTCATACATTCACCCCAGTACAGAGATCTGGGCCTAAATTCATCGTTTTTTTGCTCACCATGCCATTCCAGTTTGAACCCAGCCATATGCAAATCAGTCTTGACCCTGTGCCTCATGGGAACAGTCCAGCCCGAACTGCCAAGCCAGGTCCTCCCTGGACTGGAAACAAGCATCCTAGGACCGGTTTCCCTCTTCAGCCAGGATAGCTTGATTCCAGTGGCATGGAGAGCACGGGACCCACGTCTGGGCATACCCGACCCACTCGGGGTGACAAATGCAAAAACAACAATTGATGGACAGAATGCAGAGAATGATGGATTTAACCCAGATCTCTTGACTGGGGGTGAATGTTTTGATTTGTTCTGCATTCCGTCCATCAATTGTGTGTCTTTTGCTTAATTTCTCTTGATTAACAGGAGTTCTGAGCCCTTTTGTGCTGCTGGTGACGGGGAGCAAGCTCTTTTGTGACAGTGATAGTGCAAATATTGCACAATAAAAAGCATTGCTCTCTCCCCAGGGCACAATGTATTGAAATATACAACTGTGTAGATGATTTGCTCTATAGGGCCAAGGCGCCGAGTTTCAGATGCGTGCACTAACCTTACTGCTTACTCATCTATTTTTATTTAAGGTCTCTTGCACCTGTTTGGTCTTTCCATGCGATGCATGCATGATGTTGGTCCATCTCTTCCTTTAATCTCCCTCCATTTCTCCCTCTCGACCTCTCCCATCTTCATGGCCTCTCGCCCCTAATTTAGCACCTGAAATGATGATTCAAGTGAGGGGGTGCAGGGGACCTGACCTGTGCACAAAAGCAGCATCCCCCAGCTACAAGCACCCAGGGTGCTATCTTGGCAAAGGCTGCATCCCTCCCCACCCCGTCACTTGCCTACACTCTCTGTACTCATAGAGCTTGAAGAAGCCTAAAAGGCCGGGAGCGTGACCCCCAGGGGGTACGGGGCAGTGCTACAATGTCTCTGTATGACGCCAGGGGAGCAGCAAAGGCAGCGCAATACTATTTTACCATCTTGTAGCCTAACTGCTACAAATTTCGTCACTGGAATTCATGTTTAATTGGCCTTGGAAGCATGATTTTCTGAAATGGCACTGCCGGCAATGAGGTGTCAAATTAGCACCAACAGACTTTATACAAATCTCTGCACCAGGCAGATTTACCCACAAGCTGTCTTTTTTTTATTTCAAAAGTTTTTATTAGAGATTTTAGAGCAAAACAGGCAGTTGGCAAAAGTACATGAATTGAGTGTACACTAAGCACTACAGTCATCAAGTTACAATGTGATATTACAGTCAGCGATGTTCAACCGCGTGGTGGGAAACCAAGCTGTCTTAATAGGATTTTTGCCCTCGTAGGCAACTGCACTAGTGGGCAGTGTGACAGCTTTTCACTGGTGGGCAGCGAGAGTTGGCAGTCTCAGGCAGAGTGAGTGGAAGCTCAACTTCTTAGAGCCTTGGTCTGGCTTGGATTCAGGCATATTTTCCTCTGTCCCGCTAGAAATTGATAAACCTACCTTAAATACTTCAAACATTTAGTATTATAAGCATAGTGGTTCATTGTGGCTTCAAATGTGGACATCTTACAGCTTTTGGATCAAGACTCCCAAATGTGAAAAAAAGTTGGTTGAAGTACTTGGTGATTAGACATATTACAGACAGTGGCTGAAAGTGAAACAAAAAACGGAATGTAAATGTAATCCTCTGCACTAATCAAGTTGTTTCAGTGCCTATTAACAGCACTCAACAAGACTGCTGCATCTTTCCTCTTTAGTTTTTCCCGCAGGTGATGGACAGAAAAAAAGACATCAGCCCTATATATTGCGAGCCGGCTGAGACCCTTCCCAGGTCTAACAGGATTACTTTAGAGGCCATCCCAGAGTCATTGGATGATCATCCAACTACCTTACAAGTCATTTTCACATCATCAGACATCATCAAGCTCTTGAAGTCATCAGCAGAGTTTAGAAACTTGAGCCTGATGATTCGAGGATGACTTGAGAATGAGTATCTGATGACTTCAGAAGATGTAATTGCTTCTGATGATCTGAGAATGACTTGGAAATGAGTATCTGATGACTTTACAAGATGTCATTGATCCTGGTGATCTCAGGATGAGTATTTGATTACTTGACAAGAGGACATTGTTCCTGATGATCTAAGGATGAATAGAAATTGGGTTTCTGATTATTACAAAGGCACTAACCATATGGAATAATTCCTTGTGATTCAAGGATGATTTGCTGAACACTTGACGAGCCTATTCACCATTTGCGCTCCATTTTTTGTTTAACATGTTGACTAGTTGGATGATTTTGCAATTATTTGCTGATTGCTGCACAATGAACTCCATTTAGATATTACATGATTTTTTTTAATTATCTGCAAAATATGCATAAAGTCTGCTTAAGAATACTGTGTGGAGTCAGTCACTGGTTAATAAGGACTGGGGAAATTTACATTGTGCCAGCATGATTCTCGTAATGCTGGGAATATTCCCAAAATGATGCTATTTTGCCAGTGCGTGTAAGTAGTCGCCATTCATGGTAAAAGTTACAGCGAACCGTGCCATTTGCGGTTAACATTTACTGCTAACGCACAGGACTAACAATAATGTGAGCACCTGTTGTTCAATGTGCTTTTGTTTAAATGTGTCCTTGAGCCAAAATACCGAAAACTGACGCAGGGCGCATTTTGCGCTAAAATATAGCATGAAACAACAGATGTCCACTTCATGTAATTTTGCTGAAATTTCATGTAATTACGTGAAAACAATTTACGGAAATTTCGCACACCCCTAGATACTATTTTTTGGTCTTTCTTTACTTTTAAACCATTTGGACTGATATTAATGGGTAAAAGCAAGCATTGAGTGTTAAAAAGATCAATGGATGATACGGATAATAATAAAATTCGGACATTGTGGACAGAGCTACTAAAATTAGGTGGCAAAGAACTATGCAACTATGCAATTAGGGGGTGGGTTTACTAAATTAGGTGTGAGGGTGTGCACATTTTAAAAGAAAAAAAGGCAAACTAGACAACACTGTTATCAAATCTACTTGACACTTTAATTTGGTATATGTAAAGTTACACATTTTGGTGAATTGCAACTGTGCAACATTTTTATGCGCTCTGATGCATAAAGGAAGTGGACAAAGAAATTTAGAAAACATACACATACTCTGGGTGAGTAACAGCAAAGGCACAATGTGAAGAATTCATTACTAGACATATTAAACGCTAATTATGCAAATTTCAGATATGGTTTTAGTCTCTTCCAGATGCGCCCAAGTGGCAAAAAGGGGTAAGTAATTGTGCATGGTAGTGCACCAATTAAATATAGATAGGTAAGCCAGGAAATGCATAGAGCTGAACCAGAGCCTAGTCAGGGGGCCTGGCTTGGCTCTAAGAAACAAAGCACTAGCCAAGCTCGCAAAGATCTAACATGTAAATACTACAGCAAACGTCCAAAATACACAAGGCAGAGTCTCTGTAATTAAAATGGATTATTTCTTGAATGCTTATATTTCACTTTGGAATATTAAGTTATATCACTGCAGTGACAATTGTTAAATGAATTTTGTTTTCAACATGAGCTGTTCCACAAGTACAATACCCTGACCGCACTGGTATGAGTAAATCAAGAGATATTATTTTGTCATGAGCACAGTATACACGTCCAGTAATGTTTTTGTATATGGAGCGACGCTGTTGCCTATTAAATCATACTTATGTGTGTGTGTGTTTTATTTTTGTATTACTGAAGTGAATTTATTCAGGGGTGGTCTCAGATTTGGTTTTCAATTAAAAAGAGGCACAGTGGAGTAAAGTGAATTGAATAGGATCACACAATTTGGCTAAATGGGAAAACTTAGTCAAGTAGGTAGTATCAGGTGACCAAGCATATGTGCATCTTAATTTGTGTGCCTAACAATGTACATTATTTTATATCATTTATATTTATATCAATTTTTTAGGCAAAAGCGCTAAATAAAATTACAGCTGCACCCTGCGCTGCACTGAGAGCGCTGTAGCAGAGTCAGGAATTCTCTTTGCGGCAACATTCAGATGCTGACACGCCCTCCCTCCCAGAAGCTCCATTTCCCACTTCCAAAGCATGAACACCTGAGCGGATAATAACGAGGGACTTCCTAGAGACTCTTGTTGGTGAAGGGCGCCAGCAAAGAGTATCGCACCACCAACACAAAAGCCGAACCTGAATCCCGGCGTCAGCTCAACAAGTTGTCATTCTGAGCAAATCATTTAACATCTCCGTGCCTAGAGAAAAGATCCGATTTTGAGTAATTAATTCTGGTGCTCAAGTAAAGCAAGTTTTTGCTACTTAGAACGTGCAGAAAACAAAACTTGCACATACTTGAAAAACTATCAACATCATGTTTTGGCATAAGATTAACATTTATTTAGCAACTCAGCAATTATGTTATTTCCATCTGAGCTTTTCCGGCGCTGTTTTTCATGGTTTTGTATTGGTTACGTCGTGCTACACTTGAAACTACATGTCCCATAATGCAATACGGAGAAGAAATGGGACCTGTGAAGCTTGTTTGGTGCCCGAAATGCAGCTCAAACAAGCACCTCAAACACAGCCAAATCCATGATATTGCACCGTTTCAGCTATGGATTTCCGCATCCTTTCACATGCACTCATTCCAGGAGCAATTGGACTGGCAGATTTCTTACTGACGCACTTCCGGTCACGCCGGAAGTTCTGCAGTAGGAAAGCCATGTTTGGCGAGCGTTGTGATGGCGAGGGCAAGTGAGAGCCGTCGAGATCTTTGGTGGTTGATAGATGGCGATTGCTTTGTGGTTTCAGAGACCTGGTTATCCGGACTGCTGCGGGAAGATTTTGGAAACAAAATAATTGGAGATTCTTTATACTAGCAGGAGGTATCAGGTAATGATTGCAAAGCACGGTTCGGGGATTGTCTGGTTTTTTTTGGAGGGAGGGGGCAGTTTTATTTAGCGCGAACTCGACCGGAAGGTATCAGATCACTTTACAGGAGCACCAGTCACGTTACAGGGGTATATCTTCATTTTTTTTGTGTATGCAAGGGGAAATAAAGCGATTTGCCCAGAATCCCACAATGTTGAGCCGGCGTGATTCGAACCCGACTCCCCAGCTCGAAAGTCGGCAGCTCTGGCCCTTAGGCCACATCCTCTCAAGGTTGGGGTGTATTAGTACGTGTCCAAGACACGATTTTTATAGCGCAAAATGTATTTTGTTATTTAAAAAGGCATGCCTTCTTTGAGGACTTACTAGCCCAGTAGTACCTTCAGCACGAGCTGGCGTAAGTTATCTGCACGTTTGTGCAGGCAAGAGCTGTTTCCGCTTTTCCAATTTTATTGGATTCAGAGATAGGGATGATCTTCATTAGGTCAACTACAGCGAGCGTGATATAGATAAAAGCAATCGTTCTCTTTAGGTTTTACAAGGGGAGGGGGGGCGGATTCGAGCACATGCAAATTGTAACAGAAAGCTTTGTTTCGAGCAGTGACTTCTTAGACAAGAAGAGATATGTGGTTCTGCTGATATTTGGGCAAATTAACATTTGCTAGAAGCGTAAGGGTTGAAGAGCAAAGCAAAAGCGGTCACAGCATGCTCAGGCTGTCTTTAACACTCACAGGCCCCTTTTAAGTTTTACATGTTGTGGCTTTCATTAAATACTTTCAAGTAACACCTTTCTTTTTCTGACCACTCTTGGCAGCTGGTGGCATGCTGTGCTAGTATGCACTGAACTAGGCTCTTGTTTTCCGCAGTCATTTTCACATGAAAGGGCTGGCTTAGTGCTGAGGAACCAGGCGCCCCCGCCTCGCTCCCTTGAAAATGTTGAGGCCTTATTTTGTGACCAAAACCTGGGCCGACCTGATCTCCTATCCCTCGTAGGAGCCTAGATTTGGGTCTGAAGAGCTGCCACTTCTTTGGGAGTGCCAGATCACCACAGGCTTCTGGAAGGAGACTGTTTATCCTTCTCCATTCGTTGCCAAGTGCCAGAGCAGGCCATGTATCTGAGTCCTATTGTGCCTGTCACCCCTCTGCCCATTCATTGTACCTGAGCCTGCCTGAAATGTCCATTTCCATACTTCCTGTAACCTTTCAGGTAATGCTTTATCTCGACCACTGTCATAATGTTCATATTTTAATAATTTCAGCTACATTAGTGGGTCTTTGCCCTGCCTACAAGTACATTTCATGTACTAAAGCGTGTGTGTATTGTCTCACCTGTCCTACCTATGTTCCTACCGTTTACAGCTCAGTCTGCAGCCGCCATCATTCTCCACTTTTCTACATTTTCACTGTGATCAGATTATCCATACAGCCACTGGCATATGCCAACACAACTACCACCATACGTCAAACGAACCCACTTCTGTAAGGTTCACCCACTGTCATGTCCACTCTCCCGCTGTCCTTCTCCAACACATCCACCATTATAGGTATGCACAACCAACATCATGTGACAACTTATCCACCATCAGACCACCACACAGGCAGCAGTCTGTCAAAACATAAAACTTCATAGGGCCACATACTCGTCCTCATACATACATGCAACCACCGTCCTACGCCAGCAAACCAATCACATGTCCACGCAACACCATATGCTGAACACACCTTCCATCCTATGGCCACACAACTCATATCACCAATACAGCCACCATCCTACGTCAGTATGAGAAGCATTATATATTAATTTGTCCACCATCATACATCCACACAGCTTATTTAATAAAAATCACATGACCCTATGCACACTCAACCACTGGTGTATGCCAAAACACACCAACATCACAAGTGCGCACAACTGCCATTATGAATCTGAACTACTGCTGTCACACTTCCACCATTGTGTCCAGCCAATCCCAGTCATTCGCCAATAAAACCAAGATACTCCACACTCTCACTGGGATACATTGACATAAATTTAGTCTTGCACCAGCACATCCACCATCATACATCAACAAAAATACACTGTGCAACCCTTTATCAATCTCATATGTCCACACAATCAACATTATACAACAACCATCATCATACAAGCAACACCAGATGTCCACACAATTAACCTCATGTTAGCTATAGTACGTCCACAGAACCACCATCATAAGCTAACATGGAGAGAAAATAAAATTCTGTAGGAAAGCTAAAGTTAAAGGGGAGTTAAAATTCTCTAATATGTTAACCGGTGCTTCAAAATTGAAAAGCTATGGCAATCTTGAGTTAAGGTGCTTCTTTCATCTCATGTTACACCTCTTTATTAGGTAACATCTTCTGCCAACAAACTCACCTTCTCCCGTATTACAACCCACCCAACATAACTTACAACTACACACCAAGTGTTACTTCTGCAGAACAAGTATGCCCCCATATGTTGGTACACCCAGAATTGTCTACATCGGCAACAACATGCACACCATTATATATATCTGCACAGCTACCATTCTATATCCACACACGCTCCCCTTGGTCAACCACACAATCCAGTATGGCTGTGCGCTGTGTGGGGTTGGCTGCCTGTCCGGGGGCTGCCTCCATGTGGGTTGGAGGGCTGGCTTTACATATGGTAGTAAAATATTACTGTTTAAAAACCTAGTAATTCACAGGAAAAAAAACAAAAGCTAAAGTAACGTTATAGTAAGGTGAAATGTTCCATAACAAAGTAGTTTTAAACACCAGAAAACAGAAATAAACCTGATATAGTTATCTCAAGTAACTATAACTTGTGCCCTTGCCATGCACTGCTAACTACCCCACATATTACATCACTCATGACATCTTCTATACCATCATTGATAAGATCACTGCAATATTTACAATTAAATTATTGATGAAAAACCTGTGCATGGTAAGGGAGTGAGTTATAGTTACTTGAGAACTATAACTGGTGAATTTCTGTGGTTTTTAGAGTTTAAACATAATGTTACTGAACATTTCACCTAACTATAAGGTTACTTTAACCTTTTGCTTTTTCAGTGAATATATAAAAATCAATCAGGTTTTGGTTGTTTTTATTTCTATTGCACATTACAGGCAATATATCGTAGGGTACCGTAAAATATGCAAACATTTTTACAGTTGCCTGTGAAAAACGGATTCCATCATTGTAACGACAGCCCCCAAACCACTCTGCTACAAGGTTATCTAAATTCTGCAGCAAAAAATGCATATTATATGGCTAATTATCTACCAGTATTTTGATCTATTAGAGCTAGAAACAACATTTTCGGGTGAAATAAAGTAAATTAAATGGCAAATGCAGTAAATCTATAACTATGCCATAAGCGCTGCAGGCACAGACTAACATAAATCTACTGACCCTCGCCATTTCTATTTTTGTAAACAACAAATTGTTTATTAAAGATGAAACCTAAATATTCTAATCCCAACCAGTTCTCACTTTTAGGTGCACTGTGAAGCAAACTGTTATTTCAAGTAAGTACCAGACACCCCCGCCCCCCCCCAGGATTTTGTGGCTCTGAGTGGCAAATTTTGTGGCAAAAAAAGCAATTTTGCAGCCCAAAATCTCATAATGCGCCGTATTTTTGCGGTGGGCAGAGAATGTGCTAGCTACAAAAATACCGAAATCTTGTGCTCTGTCACTGTATTTGCATAAAAAAATAAAATAACTCGACATCTTAGCCTCCAGATTGACCTGTAGTTGTGCGCAATGCAAAGGGAAAAAACAATTGCTTTTCTGAGGAAAGAAATAACTGGCCTGTAAGAAGATGATTCTCCCACAGTCTGCATTTGTGGGGCTACGGAACCGTGCATAACAGAGAAAAAGTGGGTTATTTCTGGCAGAACACTAGTCTTAATGATGACCGGCTAAAGGGTGATTTCATGTAGTCAACACCATGTTCTTTAGCCGTCGTTCTGTAGGAGGGCATTGGATGATAAGTGCACCTTTTTATATGATTTTTATACGCATTGTTTTACTCTTTTAGTCTCTTAGGCACTGAAGCCCCTCTGCTGCATTATCTAGCTGGCACAACATGCACTTTGGACTGGACAAGGAAGAGTGGACATTAACTTCTGGGTTTCGTTCTGTGACAAGAAGTAGGCGTTACATATCTCGAAACACTGTTCCTGCAACATTACTGAAATGTTTAGCATTGCACGGTTTGATATCAGCGTATTTACTCTCTTCACCCATCAAGCATATTTGATGCTTGCATCGTGTTATATTCAAATTGATGGCCTTTTAGGTACTTACGTAACTGAGACCGAAAGGTCCTTTCGGTACCAGTTATGTCGACACTTGAATGTAATTATCACGTCACTCCCTCTGGTATGCTTTTTCATGGCCAGTGGCAGCACCTTTTAACGCGCTCTCCTAGGGCTATTGGAACAGTGTGAGACCACTTGTTGGCATAGCTTAACCATGGGCTTTCGCAGTTCCCCAAGAAGCAAATTATAAACCAGTAGTGCTAGAGAAAATGTTCTAAGATTTAAAAAATTGAGGATGTGAGGTATCACATTCTGTATTGCATTAATTATTTAATGGCTTCAATATACATTTTTGTTGCTGAACTGTTCTTTCTCATCATTGATAACTTGTGAGGGGAATGTTTTGAAACTGAAAACTATGAAGGTGGCAGGAAACTACTAGAGAGAAGCATTAGTTATTTCTCAGTTCTCTCCCCATCCTTTTATAACTCACCTCCCTCTTGCCCCTTTTTCAGCTCTCATTCGACTAAGAGAGTATGAAATTCGTATAATTTTCTTTTTAAGTAATTACGTGAAATTTCAAGAACATTATGTGAAATGCAAACCTGTCATTTATTTTTTGACACAAGTGTAATGTGAAATTTGAAAAATTGCACATGATTTAAATTTCACCCAGGCCTGTTTTTGACCCTCCACCCTC
Source organism: Calotriton arnoldi (assembly GCA_963921515.1). NCBI lineage: Eukaryota > Metazoa > Chordata > Amphibia > Caudata > Salamandridae > Calotriton > Calotriton arnoldi. The sequence goes on along the minus strand of CAWUFW010012679.1, from coordinate 69,010 downwards.
TCGAATGCAAATGTAATGGACAATTTCAATTGGAAATGTGTTGTCTTTAACGGCAGTGTGCTATCACACCATACATACTCCACTCTATGCTACTCCACTTTATACTACTCCTCTATACACCACTTCACTCTGCTCCACTCTATGCCATGCCACTCCATGAAACTCTATTGTAAGACACTTTACAACACGGCTCTCCACTCCACTGTACTCCACTCTGCTACCCCACTCCACTATATCCAACTCCACTTCACTAAAATCTACCCCACTCCAATCTACCATACTCTAATCCACTCAATCTACTCCACTCCAATGTATCCCACTCCACCCTAATCTACCTCCACTCTACCATACTCCACTCTACCCCAATCCCCCACACTCCACTCTATCCTACTCCAATCCACCCAGCCTACCTCACTTCACTCTAGCCCACCCCACCCTTCCCAAATATACTCCACTCTACCTCAATCTGCCCCACTCCACTTCAATCTATCCCACTCCAATATACCCCCTTCAATCTAGCCTAATCTACTCCACTCCTCTTTACTCCACCATACCCTACCCCATTCCACTCCATCTCTTCTACCCCAGTCTATCCCGCTTCACTCTACCCCTCTCCACTCCAATCTACCCTACTCTAATCCACCCAATTTACCTCACTCCAAGTACCCCACTCTTACCTAATGTACCCCATTCCATTTTACCCCAATATACCGCACTCCACTCTATCCACTCCGATCTACCCCAATCCTCCCAGATCTACCTCACTCCACTGTACACCACTCTACTCAAATCTAGCCCACTAAATGTACCCCACTGTTCACCCAAGGTAGCCCACTCAACACCACTACAGCCTACCCCATTCTACCTCAATTTACCCCACTACAATCTACCCCACTCCATGCTACCCCAATCTACCCTTTCCTACTCTAAACCAATCTGCTCCAATCTGTTACCTCAATCTACTCCACTCCAAGTATCCCACTCCACTCCAATCTACCCTACTCCACTCCAACCTACCCTACTCCACTCCAACCTACTCTACTCCATTGCAATCTACCCTACTGTAATCCACCCAATCTACCCACTTCACTTCAGTCTGCCCCACCTCACCCAAATCTATCCCACTCCAATCTACCCCACTCCACCCCAATGTACCCCGTTCCACCTTTTCCTCCATCTAGCCCACTCTACACCACTACTGTCTACCCCACTCCATTCTAATTCACGCTACCAGACTACAATCTAATCCACTGTATCCCACTCCACTCTAAACCAATCTACCCTACTCTAAGCTACCCCAATCCACTCCACGCTACTCTAAATCAACCTACTCCATTCCACTCTACCCCACCCCAATAGCGTTTAGCCATGCTGAACAGCAGCCACACTGGTGTACATTTATATAGCGCTTACTACCCCTGACAAGACGTCATAGTGCTTTTTCGGAACCCATAAAGGATTAGTGGTGAATTGGTATAGTGAAATATGAAAGCGCAGGAAGCGGCAGCCCCTGTGCTGATCTTGGATGCCATCATCTAGGGCCGCAGGATGGAGGGCCTCACTCGACCTGCTTGATAAAAAACACAGAGGGGAGCGAACCTAACCCTGCCAGTTGCAGAGTCTTGCCCCCGACCATTATTTTCTAGGTACACTGTACTGATGTCCCAAAGAAACACAAAGCAGCTCACTCGCACCATCGCTGGGGCCTGGAACTAATAAAGCTGCAGATTGCTGGTGCCCTTTACTTCCCGGCTGCTATGCCTCAAACTGAGGATGAGCGCTCTGAATCTCCTAAAGGGCCCAATACTATAGATTGTGCAGTGGTGGGTGCGACCCTGGTGTCTGCTCCCTGCTTGTCCTTCCCTGGGGAAAGATGGAGTGCCCACGCTCACTTCCATCCACTTCCCTGCATTAACCGTCCTTGGTACCGAATGTTTTTTGTGAGGGGCACATGCGGCAGCGGCGTAATGGAAAATGCCACCCCACACACAGCCAAACATGTATTAAGGAGCCCCTCATTAATGCCCCATGAAAGGATTGTAGTGGGCATCCTCCTTTCACACCCACTACTCTGGCGTGGGCGCAGGGATAGCCGAACCGATCTACATAACAGAGCGAGACAGCTGAGAGAATTAATGCACACGCTACACGAACTGGCCTGTAAGGAATATGACTAATTACATCGCTTAGCAATACCACGTATGTCATTTACGACATACCATTACAACGCAAAATTTTACCACGACTATGCCTTTACCACGCATGCCATTACAACGCAAAGGCATGCGTGGTAAAGGTATACTCATGGTAAACGTTTGCAAGGTAAGTGACTCTACACTACCCTACCCTAAACCCTAATGTAGTACCCCTGCACAACCCTCCGCCGACCCCCAGTCCTCTCCCTACAATAACACTACACTACCCTGCACGACCCCCCAACACTACCCTTAAACCAAAAACCCTACACTACACAAACACCACAACACTACCCTAAAACACTACCCCCAGCATGACCCTCCCCTTCCCCAGTCCGGTCCCTACACTCAAACACTACCCTGCACGACCCCCACGACAATACCCTAAAACCTAAAACACTACACTACACTACACAAACAGCAAAACACTACTCCCAGCACGACCCTCCCCCTTCCCCCAGTCCGGTCCCTACACTCAAACAGTACTCTGCACGACCCCCCGACACTACCCTAAAACACTACACAAACACCACAACACTATCCTAAAACACTACCCCCAGCACGGCCCTCCCCCCAGTCCGTTCCCTACACTCAAACAGTACTCTGCACGACCCCCCGACACTAACCTAAAACACTACCCTACACTATACAAACACCACAACACAACCCTAAAACACTACCCCCAGCACGGCCCTCCCCCAGTCCGTTCCCTACACTCAAACAGTACTCTGCACGACCCCCCAACACTACCCTAAAACACTACCCTAACACCACAACACTACCCTAAACCCTAAAACACTACCCCCAGCACGACCCTCCCCTTACCTCTCTCTCCTCGTGGTTCCTCTCTCCTGGTTCCTGCGTTTGCGGGGCGGTGCACGTCGTTGTGAGGAAACGGAAGAGCCTCAGTTTCCTCACAACGATTTGGATAGCCATTACATCGCATGCGTTGTAAAAGCGCATGCGATGTAATGGTATGCGTAGTAATGGTCTGCGTTGTTACATCGCATGCGTTGTAACGCATGCGATGTAATGACTTGCGGGGTAACAGCCGTGTTGTAATGGCTATTTACTGCCTGTAAGACGTGTCACGGGTTTGAAAGCTCACACTTTGATTCCGTCGTGGTAAATTCTAGCTCACTGCCTCCCAGTGTGTGCTGCGGAAGTAATTGGAAGGTGCCCCACTTTAGCCGGGTGTCGTCCGGATTTCCATGCATTGCGCAGACTGTGAACAAGGCTTGACATGCTTGGGCAATGTGTTTTCCTCCCTCGAGGGGCAATGCTAGGGCCTGCATTGATGACGGGCAGTTCTGCCTGCCGATAGTGCTATTCCCTGGGAGAAGCATCACTGCGGGGTAGGCCTCCACTCTGGCAGGGATCCAGGTTGCTGTTTCTTGGCCATCACTTCCAGGTGGCAGAACACTTTAAAGCAACCCCTGGTGAAAGCTGTTTTCTCATCCTGCTGGGCCTAACCAGCTGCCCATCCTTCAGAGGTGGATGCATCCACTTTGTTTCAACTGCAGTAGGCGTCGTGACTTGCTGTCGGTTTCCAGATCAGAAGGGAACAACTGTGCAGTACAGCTCCTAAGCGGGGCACGGGTGCAAATTAGTGCAGGTCTTGTTGCTCTCTACAATGCAATTCTTTGCAACTGCCGTATTGACCGAACATTTCACTTATTCAGTAGTGTAATTCTAAATTTCACCGCCCGCACTCCGGGAAAAACTGTACAGTGTTGTACGAAAGGATGCAACAGGGTTCAGATGCCCAGCCAGCATTCCACTCGGAGCCCCAACGTCCCCTTGTTCCACAGTGGGGGCTGGAGGTTGAAAGGAGGGCATCGATGGTGGGCACATTAGGGTGGTTGGTCGTGCACATAACTGAAGGTGTCTTGTTACCTCCAGTTGCTGTTGTGGCATGCGCCTAAGTCCATCAGTTTAACACCGATGTGATATGAGAGATCGCTGAGGCCAAGCACTTCCGGTGCATCGGTGGTATGTGTGTTAGGGGGCATGAATAACTCTCAGTACTCCTAACAAGGGGTGAGAGGATGTAGCCTAACAGCTAGAGCGGTCGACCTCGAAGCTGGAGAACTGGGTTCGAGTCTCGGCAACGACGCTCAACATCCTGTGATTCTGGGCAAATCCTTAAAAAAATCAGGAAACTAACTTGCATCTATTTTCTCTTTATATCCAGCCCGTGTTAAACAAGGGAAACAAAAGAATAACCGTTTTTCCACTCTCCGTGGATCAGATAAATCAGATAAGTAACTGTGTCCTTCTAACCATATATAACATCATCATCCTACCATATACCTGATAGACGAGGATTCTTTGGTTAAATATATCTTTCTTCTCTCATTGTATTCTGTACAGGACGAGAGGCTGAAGAAACTCCGGCGCGAAGAAACAGAGCTACACAAGCAGGTACCTCCGGCGAGGGAACATGGATGCGGACAGGAACCCGGAAGAAGAGATCAACGACCTGTAAGAGGAAGACCCGCGTGAAGGAGCCATAACATGTCAGAGACGTCCAATCAAGGTACCACAAATTCCAGACTGCGGGACAACAGGACCCGAGCAGGTAAGTCGACAACACAATGGGAGTGCGGGAAATGCTAGGCAGAACTGTGACTGAACGCGAACCACGTTCTTGTCAGGGACCGACCAATTTATCCGCACTTGACTCCACCCAGCTCCCTGTCTGCAATAGGAGCGGGCGTGACTGACAATGCCCGCACCCTGCTCTCCTTGAGCCTTGTTCTGTCTAATGCTGGGTGTTTAGGGCCTTGTTTTTGTGAACCAGCTTTTGTGTCATAGATTATGGCCATCTTCAGTATTACCTTTTTTAGATGCTGAAAGGAGGATGTAGAATGGATCCTTGTTCAACGAATTTGAAATGCTTTGATAGTTATGGAACAGATAGATCACTGGTATCCTGGAAAGCGATCACTCTGCCCTGATAGTATTTCCAGAGGCATATTTGTTTGAATGAGTGGTGAAGGGGCTTGGTGCCACAGTCATCCAACTGTAAAGGGACAACATTGAATCAGTCAACTGTTAAATGCCGAACTTGTCACTTCCCCAAGCTGGAAAAGAACACACAGGATATCTCTCTCCTGTCTCTGGATGTCTTAGACGTCTATTTCTGACCTGCACCATCACTTGGCCATGTGAAAGCCACTGCAACCGTGGCTGTGCATTGAGATTCAGTCTTACAAAAATGTTTGAACCCTTGCAGCGATAATATTACCTTTCTCATGCTACCTTGGCAAAAATATTAAAGTATGTCCATGTGCTAATATATAGTGAACCCCTAGTTTTTCCAAGTTTTTCTCAGCCAGTAAGACTAAGCAACTTACAACCTGAAAAAGAAATAGCAACTGGTGACCTGACATTATATATCCATTGTCCATGGTCTGGAACACAGAGTTGTGCCCTGTTCCTTATAATCATGAGTCCATTAACTTATGTGGTCAGTGCCCCATTCCGCATGGCGGTGAACAGTGCCATGGGGCAAACTTGCCTTGCTTTGCTCTTACTAAGTATGGCCTCATGGCTCTGTTTGCACTGGTCAACTGGTATTGGGGGATTCTGTTGCCCAAGCAGAACCACACCCAGCCACTACTGGCACAATTTCCACTCTGATTGATTTAGGACTATGAAAATACATGAATATACATACAGTGTTAAAATATATGTTTGCATATGTGGTCCTGGATCATATCATTGTACACGGACTCCTTCACACTTAACTAACAGCCGTCTGCAAAAGAGCAATGGGGGAGGGGTTGTAACTCATTGAGAATTTGCGCTACAAATGACATGCAAATCTGGCGCATAGCCTTGAGTTGGGATTTAATTTCAGCTCTCCCAATAATTAGATCAGATGCCCTGTTCCTAGCATTTGGTTGTAAGCTCCTATTTGGATTTCTGGTCAGTATGGTAATTTTTTAGACTGTTTTCCAAATAAGAATACTGTAAGTAGAGTTCAGGCTCAACATGGCTGCCTCCATGATGGTTTTGTAAATGAAATCTGGTATTGATTGCCTTCTGTTTGCAGAGGAAGCGTGACAGCGTCTGGTGAACAGCGGCGGTTTCTTCACTTGGACAGGTGAGTCTTCTTTCTTTACCTCCTGCCCACCTCTTCGTCAATGCCTTGCTCTCACCATTACCTCTTTGACCAAGTAACCTTAATGTTAAACTTATGAACCCTTGTAACCATATCTCATCGGGCACACTATATGAAATAAAAGGATTGGAACATTTTAAAGGCAGCCCAGTCCTATTAAAAACCTAAAATAGTGGTGTTAACATGATACTGATGTATGTTAATTTCTTTTTCCTCCAGACTCTATGAAGGCTGGCCATCACTGGACAACAGAACTATGAGAAGGAAGCTGGCTATAAAGATTTGCAATACTGGAAGAGGACTAAAGAAAACTCTGAATCTAAAAACAAACATTGAAGTTGCTGGCTTTCATTAAGCCTTTTTGTTCTTTTTGTAGTATTCTGGCATTTTTCCCCTCTTGAACAGTGTCCTGGACTTTCTTTATGTTCTCTTGTTCAGTATCCTGGCTCCTATGGGGCCAAAGGTGTGTTTTAGATCAATAAAATTACATGTTAACACATCCCCTTTGATGCTTTTTCATTTAACCATTACTTTTTTCAGTCTTTTGCCACTGGTCACCACATTAAACAGCTTCAGATAATGCTCTGTACCTCAAAGTAAGGCAAGTCCCAGTGAGTCAGGAGTATGGGAATAGCTGCACAAGTTGTTAATCTTATCTGAATGCAAAGTATAACATTGTTGAAGCCACTACTTTTGTATGCATATGGTATTTCTACAGCACAAAGCTAGCCAAAAGGAATGTTTCTGAGATTTATTTTGTACAGTGCCCGCATCTCACAGTATAGTTTAAAAAGTAATTTTCCAGAGTAGGAGAATATTGATCTTATAATTGGGACCAGATTTATGGAAGTTTTGTTTTGGTTTGCTTAAGTTTTATAATGCGGACTTGACGCAAAATCTTTTCAGGATTTATAAACCAGAGCAAATTGGTATTTCTTACAACACTCATCCACAATGGGAAAAGTTTTCAGGTTTTTCTAGACATAGTATTTTTTGTACTGCAAGGGGGCCCTTCCAGTACAAAACCTAAGCTAGACTCTCGCAGACACCTTTGCACCATAGTGCAAATGTGTGTGCATGGTGCTCGACTGCCTAATGGTGCAGTGGTGCAAGGGAGAGGGGTAGACATGGCACTTTCCTGCTCTCACCCTGTGATGCAACGCAGCAAATTTGGGTGTTGCGCTGCGTTAAGTGACACTTTTGTAAATCTAGGTCTTACTTTAGAACTCATGGCATTGCAAATAATTCATGGTATTGTATAAAGAAGGCATATTGCATCCAAGAGGGCTGTTTTTGACAGGAAGGTTCATTGAGGAGGTGATCCTCTAAATATTTCCCTACCAGCAAATCCATATTCCTAAACTAATAGTGGGACCCTGCAAGGGAATACTGGCAGTCGGCTAATGTGCTTGTAACATGGAATTTTTATGGTGTAATCCAGCCCGTAATGAATTATTAGTGATCCACAGCCACTCTAATTTATTCATTAAATCACCTGGGAGCTATCTACACTTGGCCTGACGTTGGCATAAAATCCTGCAAGAGTATTTATAACCATTTTAATGACCTTATGTAGTCATTGTCTAGTAATCCACGCTCATTCTGTAGTTATCCTAATATAATTCTTAATAATCTATGCTCATTTTTGAGTTATCATTAAATCATCCTGGAGTAATCCACACTCATCCTGAAATTATCATGGGATCATTCCAGAGTAATCAACTTCCATCCTAAAGCAGTAATAGGATCATCCAGGAATAATCCACAATCATCCTTAAATTGTCTGGAGCCCATCCTGGAGTAATTCACACTCATCCCAAAGTTGTCAATTAGTATTCGTGGAGTTGTAAAAGGTAATCACTCCCTGCCAGTGGAAGTCATCAGAACACCATCCTAGAGTAGTTTTTGTGATTAGAGTAAGAGTCATCCCATTTAAATATTTCTTCCTATAGGCATACTTCAGGATGGTTTAGGATGACTTCCCCAGATAATTACAGGAATAGCTCAGCTGAAGTCATCCAATGACTTCAGAATGACTCCAGAATGATCTTCCTTTTAGACCTGGGTTACTCTGACGGTGAGCTCTTAATCAAGGCATCAAAGTAAGCTTTCCATCGATGGAGTCAATGGAAGCAACGCTGATGGAAAGCTGACGGTCCACCCAACTCTAAATAGGGTGCAGGCTGAGAGTTTGGAAAACAGGGAACTCCAGTCACGCTTGTGATTGAGCACCCTGTCATCTAACTCTAAATAGAGACCACAATTTAATATTTTCAAAATAGATTAGTTCATTGTGTACAAACAGAAGCAATGTCTGATTGAAAGAATAGAGCAGTATGATTGTTTCCAGACGTTTGCTTCAGTAAGTTGGTATGTCTCATGTCAGGAGCTGCTGCACCTGCAAAGCTAAAGAAATCATACAGTTTCTCTGCTTCTAAATCGTCCAGCTGATAGCAGTAGGCAGCAAAATGAAGGCCATGCTCCAAAGAAAATGTGGCAACTGAGAGTATTATACCCTGCATTTCTACTCTCAAAAGCTGTCCCACGACATGGGGGCCTTTGGAGATGGAAGCTTTGACCATCAGCCTGGACCCAGAGCTGCACAATAGATCACTTTCCACTCTTATTCCGTTGTCAACCTTGCTCTGTTCTGGTGTGCTTGGATCCTTCATCTGTTGAATGTTTCTGCCTGCTGTTCTCCTGGACGGTGAGAAATGTGTTTGAATTTTCACTTCTTAGACTTGTCCAAGGAGAGGTTTTGCTCTCCAAAAGAGACCTGTCCTATAGTTGAGGTTTTGGAATAGTGAGTGGTAATAGGCCTGAAGTCAACACTGTAAGGATTAAGAATATGTTATATTGCAGTAACATCAACCTTTGAATACATACGGGACTGCTATAGATTGATTTAGGGTTATCCTCCAGGTAGATTTAACCATGTCTTTTTTGCGACCATGCTGGACCTACTCAGTTATATAAAATGGCTTGAGAATAGAAATGTATAAAATGATTGCTCCTTCCGCTGCTGAATAAATACAAGAAGAGCTGCCCTGACCTCTGCCTGAGTCTCTGCTGGTTAAAGGATTTGTTATGATGGCTAGTAAAACTAGCCTCATGAGATGACTCCCATATTCTGTGGTATCTCTGGTCTGTTGTAGAGCGCACAACTTGCTATTTAGAGTCCTGCTTACCTAGCCATGTGTCCTGTAGACTGAGATGCTGGCAACCTTTAGAAGAGAGTCCAGGTAGTTCTAATCTTGTGGAGTTGGATAAGGGCCTTTGCACAGTTTATTGGGGTTCTCAAGAAGCTGGGCTTCTTTGGGCCAGTTTGTTTATCACAGTCCCTAAGAGGTTCATATTTCCTCGGGAGAAGTGCCAGCAAACACATAAAATAATCCACAACATCATTACAGGGAAACAGTGTGTGTTCACCTAGGCAGCTGTTATCACCTAAGTCTCCCCACCTACAGTTGTCGTTGCATTGTGGAACACTCTTAGCTTGCTGATGCCCTTGCATAAATAGTTAACATGCACGGATGCCCTCCAGTCGACAACATTGATATTAAACGTTTTTTGGTGTTGATTAGGTATTCTAAACTTGCTTGTTTACTAAGTAAATGGAAAGGACTTCTTATCCCAAGTAGACATTTTTCATTGTTGCTTTTGGACACTTCCTAATGCCTTTTATCAATTAATTTATATTTCTTAGTTCTTAAATTGCTAAACTTTGTTTTAAAATTTGCTTGGCTCTTTAATTTATCTTGTAACTGTATTGATATGCGATCTGATTTTAGATGAAACAGCCCTCTCATTTTTCTGAGGAATAGTGTTTGGGCTCAGCCAAGCTACCAAATGTTGAGCCATCATATACTGATAGTGGACAGAGTGCCCTAATCAAGCTGTTTCAACACTGAGTAATGGCACACAACAAGACTGCTGCATCTTCCTCCTTTAACCTTCCAGGTGGATTCTGTAGACTTACCATCCTTGAAATAATTACCCTTCAGCAGGTTTGTGATTTGCAAATCAACATGCTCTTATTTATTCTGTGCCATTTAGGTAAATAGCTCTTGATCGTTTGCCATGGGGCATTGCTCTTTGTCATTGTGTAATGCTCATGCGACATTTAAAGAAAGGGTCAAGGGTCAGATCCAAGAAATTGCACTAGAGAAGTACAAATTTTCTCTGACATATCTGCACTTTTCGTTCCCTGTAGCTGATTGTCCCACTCCCTTTACTACCGCCTACCTTACAGACCTATTTTGGCATATCCAGGATGTTCCAAGGGGAGTATATTTCTTTTTTTGACTTTTTATAAACATTTTGCCATATGCTGAATCTTATTTTCTAGATGAACTCAGGATTCTGAACTTTGAATTCATATGGATAACTCATATCTCTCGGTCATTGCCTTTAGTAGGGCTCCAGCTCTTCAATTTATTGGCCTTGAGAACAATTAATGGTTCAAAATACTGTTCAATAGTTGCACAGTAGTAGCTATCCATCTCAGGCAGAACCCACTCTTTTTTTTCTAATGTGCTGAACACCTTTTTCCTGCTGATCCTCAGACTTTACCACTGAAGCAAAAGACGCGAGCCTTGTTTAGGGTTTGTGGGAGGCCCGTTATCCGTCGGGGTGGCAGAGGACATTATGTCTGTCACCCTTATGGGTGACTGCCTCCAGATTTAGAGAACACTGCCTGCCAACGGGTAATCTTTGTAGGGTTAGCGGAACTGCATGAGGGATTTTGCCCTGAAGGTACCAAAAGTTTGGCGGGCGGCTGCCGTCGGTTTTGAGGGCCATCACCAAACTTTTCATTTTTCAAAAACGCACTCCTGAAGTGTGAGCTTGTTTTTGAAAAACAAAAATCTAATGACCCATTTGCTCAGGGAGTTTTTTCCCTGGGTGTGGGGGTCAGTATTTTAATTTTTTTGCTTGTCACCATCAAGTTTTCCCTGAAAGTGATGGACAGAAAAAAGAACATCAGCATAAAATTGAGCGAGCCGGCTGATGCCCTTACTATGACTGTGAGCTCTCCATCAGAGTAAGCTTTCCATCGATGGAGTCAATCAAGCAACGCTGATGAAAAGCTGATTGTCCACCCAACTCAAAATAGGGTGGCAAGCTGAGAGTTTGGCCGACAGGGAACTAGTCATGTTGGTGATTGAGTACCCTGTCATCAAACTCTAAATAGGGCCCACAATTTAACATTTACAAAAAAGAGTAGTTCCTTGTGTATAAACAGAAGCAATGTCTGATTGGAAGAATAGAGCAGTACGTTTGTTTCCCAAAGTTTGCTTGATGTAAGTTGGTATGTCTCATGTCAGGAGCTGCTGCACCTGCAAAACTAAAGAAAGTATACAGGGGCAGATCTACAAGAAACTAACGCAGCGCGGTGCCGCAAGTCATTTTGCTGCGCCTCGCTGCGTTAGTTTCGAAGCACAGGGATGCAACATATTTACAACAATATGTCTCATATCTGTGCTTCCCCCTGCGCTGGCGCACAAACTATTGCCATGCGTTGTGGGGAGATTGTTTTTGGGCAGGAAGGGGCACCTTCCTGCACAAAAACAATCAATTGAGGTGATTTCCTCTTCCAATGTGTGCTGTAGAATGCAGCACGCATTGAAAGAGGAAAAAAACGAGGAGAAATGAAAACATTTCTCCTCGTTGCACCTTGCTACACCACCCCTAGGGTGGCGTAGCATTCTGACGCATTTCCAGATTTACGATTTCTCGTAAATCTGGAAATGCATCAGTGGACATGGGTGTTGCGTGGGAACACCCACAGCAACACCCTTGTCACGCCCCTAACACGCAAAGTGCTGCGTGAACAGGGGCGATATTTACAAGCACAGGTTAAGCCATGCAGGGTGACTTTACCTGTTCTTGTAAATATCACTAGCAGGCTGCGCCACCGGTGCGTCACGCAACGTGATGCACCAGCGGCGCCAAGGGGCTTGTAAATCTGCCCCACAGTTTCTCTGCTTTTAAATCGTCCAGCTGATAGCAGTATGCAGCAAAATGCAGGCCGTGCTCCAAAAATAATGTGGCAATTGATAGTATTATACCCTCTTAAAGAGAAAGTTTGACAATATGCTTTTGCAGACGATGTTCACAACATACTTTTCATTTACTTTTACACGGTCTCTGCTCTCTGAAGCAAGTGAGAAGAGGGAATCGTGTCAGTGTGAGGCAGAAGAAAGGAGCTAAGTGGAGAAGGTGCCTCAAAGTGTGTTTGTATATGAATAATTATGTGAAGATCTACGCGGAAATGTTTGTGTGCTGTATGCACTTCTCTGCGTGTGTTTCTGTGTGCATACACTGTTCAAAAGCCAAATCATTCAGGTTTGTCTGTCCTTGCGTCTATCCTTCCTGGTTATGTACAGTTTTGGACTATATTTTTGATAGGTATCATGTGTATCGTTATGCCCATGAAAACATTCATATCAACAACTTAGGCAAAGCCCGGGAAAAGCAAAGTCGAACAGCAGCCAAGTGCCAACCCACTCACTGCTCAAGACAGGAGCTTTAATGCAGTGGTAAACCCCACGGCCCAATAAGCCTGGCAGACTGAGGACATGTCTGCATAAATCACATAGAAAACATAGCAAACCCTTTTTTAAGGGCTGTACATTCACACTTAATATTTTTATATTTGTTCGTAATTATAATTATTCAGTGTTATAATATTGCCCCATTAAAGATCAAACTGCGGTGTTAAAACAATTAGGGGGATATTCACAAGATTCGCCGATAACTAACGCTAACCTCAGTTAGCGTGAGTTTTGTTATCGCCGTGTACCGCGGGAAATTATCGCCGTGTTAGCGGCATATTCACAACACGCCGCTAACAGGCGATAATTTCCCCTACCGGGTCAAATGTCAGGCGATAAGGTTAGCGTCACGGCGCTAAACTCCATAACGCTAACGTGAAAAAAGTGGCGATGGGCCATTTAGCGACCAGAAACGGCACGCTAATCAGCGTCAGTGCACCTTTTTGCACGTTCGGTAAAACCACTATAAAACGCCCGCCAAGCAGCCCAAACAAAAAAAAAAGAAGAAGGAAACCTATGAGAAGAACCATGGAGGAGGCTGGACCCAGCACAGAGGCCAACAACAACCCCACAAACACCCAGGAGGACCAGCCAGAGCCCCTGGGGAAGGGCAAGCAGAAGAGGAAGACGCAGTTCAGACAGCAGGAAAACCAGGTCCTGATTGCGGAGGTGACAGAACACCAACAACAACTTTTTGTCACCTCCACTGTGTCATTGGCAACCAAAAATGCAATGTGGCAGTCCATCGTGGCCAAGGTGAATGCTGTCGGAGAGGTGAGGAGGACAGTGGACAACTGCAAGAATCGCTAGCATGATGTGAAGCGCAAGACCAAGCAGAAACTTGCAGCCAACCTGAAAGCAGCAATGCAGACTGGAGGTGGGAGTCCAGCGCCACAGCTGGATCCGTTGGAGGAACAGGTGTCCCAAGTCATCAGTGAGGAGACAGTGGTCGGAGTCCCGGGACAGGATACTGCTCAACACGACCAGACACAACAGCAACAGGGTGAGTACCAACCCGGGAATGGGGGCACGGGTGGAGATGGGCCCAATGGCACTCATGCACAATCAACTATATTGCAGTGCACACCCACAATGACTGTGGATCATGTCCCAGATCCCCTTGGCCCTGGTGGCATAGACACATATCACCCTACTCAACCAATACTTTGCAAGACACATATTGGTGGGCACACAGACATGGAAATGTGCACAGAAAAGTCAAACAAATATAGTCCAAGTACCATATCAGACCACAAGAGAAGGGCTACATGAAAGAGCAAAGGCCCACATTGATTGGAGATGCAGCAGGCTGTCAAATGGCCCCCTTGCCTCAACCCCACGCATATGCATGTGCCCGTATGTCAGAGTTGTGTGTAAGAATGTGCATGTGCATCAAGGGTGACACAACTGCACATACATAATTTTGCACACAACGCAGACACATGGGCACAATGCCACATGTCTGATGACATTGGTGGTGGCATGCACACTCATGCACATGCTCAGTCACACACACAGTGCATCCACATGTCAAGTATCAGAGAGATGGGGCCCTGTGCAGATGATTTGGAAATGTGTGATGTTGAGGCAAGGGGGCCATGTAGACATCCTGCCACATCTCCAGTAAATGTGTCCCCCTGCATGTCCATGAGATGCAGTCCTGTGTACACATTGATGGCTCGCAGCGTGAGCCCAGTGGGGCGATGGTGCATGGCGGTTGTGCTGGGTGGGGGAGGGGCAGGATGGGGGGTAGTGGAGTTAGAGAAACGACATGCTGGAGTTAGGTAAGGAAATAAATAAATCCAACCAATTATCTTGCGCTTACTGCATAGCTAACTCGGCGGTACAGCAAGTGCAAGTCAAATAGTAGGATTCATCAATTACTTACCGAACTCAAGCACGTTGTGTCCCCAACTCCACTACCCCCCATCCTGCTCCTCACCTGCCCTGCAACAGCCCCCTGCACCACCGCCCTGCAAAACTCCCACTGCGAGCCGTCACTGTGTGTACACCAAGTGAGAAACCATCTAGTGAGTCTGCATACCAGAAACACATGCAGGGTGATATTTACAAGGAATTTGCGGAGAGAGGCATTAGCCTTCTTGGCTTAACGCCTCCCTCCGCCACCTTGTAAAAGCAAGGCTGCACCATATCCACAAGGACATGGTGCAACCTTGCTTCTCTCCCTGCGATGGTGCTAAGTCTCACAACTTAGCGCCAACGCACGCACCCTTGCACCAGAGTGCAAGGGTGTCTGCAAGCAGGGAGGTTACCTTTATGTACAGGAAGCTGTCCCTTCCTGTACATAAACAAACCATGGCATTTTGCTTTTCCCATGTGTGCTGCACAAGGCAGCACACATGGACAATGCAAAAACGACGAGAAATAAAGCAGTCCTCCTCGTATCGCCAACTTGAGACAAGGGTTTTCCTGGTCTCAAGTTTTGCGTTGGCTCCTATTTAGGCTGCCCTTGTGATCATGGGGCAGTGTAAATATCAATGTGTGTGGCGGGGGAAAGCCCACCACAACACCCACTGCATGCCCCTTTCACGTTAAACACAGCGTGACAGTGGGCCTAATCACAAGGCAGTGTTAAGCCACGTCAAGTGGCTTAACGCTGCCTTGTGAATAAGGCGAGGCCCCTATTGCCACCACACCGTCACAGACAATGACGTTGTGGTGGCGATAGGGGCCTGTGAATATGCCCCGCAATGTCACAACAAACTGACCATGCAGCCAAATGGCTCAAGCGTGCATATCCCACAATGCACCCAAACAGCAGACTCCACTCAAAAGGTGATGTAATACAATGAGCAGGGGGCTATGCCTACAACACCACAGGGCGGGGACAATGCATATCAGGAATGTGAGACCAACCAAATCTGTACTGCATGACTTGTCTGTGTGCCAGACTCACAGAACTACAATGTCCCTGCAAAGAAGTAAGACAACCAAAGCATGACAACAAGCAAGGATAGCAAAGTAGCAACAAAGAATGACAAGTAGCAAAATGGCACACACACCACTTAGGTCGAATTGCACACCTCCACTCCCAAGTGTACACATCTGCCATAAAGAAAACACCATTCCACATCAGTCCTGGTGTCAGTTGCCCATGACACCATTATGTGCATGTAAACATAGCTGTTTGTTAAGTCAACTGTGTCAGTGACCAAATATGCAGTCATGGTCGTTATCACCCACACGTAAATCCATGCATTGAATATCCGTAACCAGGACAGCATGTATCATCTATTTGACCAGCTGCGTGTCACATACACAAACACACATCACCCTGCCAATTGATTCTGTTGGCAGGGTGTTGGTGACAAGGCCTGAGCACCACAAATATGCATTGGAATTCCACATCCATCTAATCCCGGGCCACTTACACATCACACGTGGGGTCAACGTAGAGGGCTATTGTTGTTGACACTGTCTGTCCAGCCAGCAACAACAACATAAACTCATGCAGCATCATACTCACAACGGGTAAGCCAACAGGAGGGCAGCAAACAATGCACACAATACAAACCACAATAGACAAAACTACCTGGATGCACATGTATACAGCATAGTGCAGCACACATTGAAACAGCAAGTAGGCCTTAGTAGCCAATGTGCCTAAAGGGGGCCCTCCTCACACACAATTAATCTTGCAATCAACCGATGCACATGTGCAGTACACAGAAAAGGTGCAGGTCTGTGAGCCACACTGACAATGCAAGTGCCAGTGCATTATGAATACCATGCCTGCACCCCAAACATCTCCACACGGTGCAGGCCACGTCACAGAGGTGGCTGAGTGTGGGCCACATCCTAAAGGAGCAGGTCACACTCTGACACATCCACGTGTACATACAACCCCTGACGTAACCAAGACCTCTGCTCGTAAACAATGCACAAGTGTCCCAACTCTGACCATGACACATATTTAGCCCAGCCTGCAACATCTCTGCATTGGAAATGCACAGATGTGGAGGCCCACTGCCTGAAAGGGATAATGGGCAGAAAAACAAAAGCTGCATGGGCGAGTATTCCACAATGCAGTGCAGACACCTAAAAATTGGAGTTCAACCACATTGACTACAATGTTGGACAAACTGCATCACCTTCACAAATGAACAGAGGACACAACTGGTGCCGCCTGTGTGTATGAACTGCTCAATCACATTAGTCATAGCTGTAAATTGTGAGATGACAATGTACAAGTACAACCTTATACCCATGATGTAGTCGAAAAAGGCAACATCCAGCAAGAAATAGGCAGCCCCTCCCAAACAGTCACAATGTACATTGTCGTGCAATCTGCTTGTAAACTCATCCAATGCATGATCATCCACGAAACACACAGTTAAAATGCTTCTCCCCTTTAAATTGCAGAGGGACAAACATCACCTCCAGAACAGCAGCCTGTCCCAATCTTCACTGAT
Source organism: Calotriton arnoldi (assembly GCA_963921515.1). Lineage (NCBI taxonomy): Eukaryota > Metazoa > Chordata > Amphibia > Caudata > Salamandridae > Calotriton > Calotriton arnoldi. Next base: position 51,699 of record CAWUFW010012679.1, on the reverse strand, counting down.
GAAGAGGAGGAATTCTCAACCATCAACACGGACACCCTCCAACAGCTGCTAGACTCCATCAGCACCCCACCTCCAGGAGCAGGGCAACCCAGCTGCATCGTGCTAACCCCACCCCCTGCACAAACCACACAGGAGCAAGCACCTACCACCACGGCTGTCTCCCAGGTCCTCCCGGACCCAAATCTTGAATTCCAACGCCGTGTGTTAGAGGTCCAGCAGGAGATGGCTCATCAGGTGCGGGTGGGGTTTGACAGCCTGCGGGCCAAACTTGATTCCGTTTGTGGGTGTCTGATTTCCATCTGGGACAACGTACTAAACATCAAGGACACCCACAGTCCGCTCAATGCTCTCCAACACTCCTTGGCTGCCATCGCTGGAGTCATGACTCAGAGACAGGAACAACTATCCAGTCAGAGTGGCTCCAGCGATGGCAGCCAGGAGTTGGGCCGCATGCGGAGGATAATGGAGAACATGGAGCGGATGCAGGCAGAACAAATGGCTGCCACGGCTGCACACCAGCGAGATGTAGCTTGAATCTTCCATGCCCTGCAGATCATCATCACTGCATTGCTGCAGGAAGGTGTGGCGCATATGAATGCTGCTACTGCTGCTTCTACATCCACATCTCCGCCCCCTGATGTGTGAGTGCCTCAAAGTGCTGCAGCCAATCTACCACAACCCACATGTGAGGCACATGACACATCAGAGGACGAAGATGAGGATGAATCTGCCTTGTTGCAAAGAAGGAAGCGGTAGCATTCATCTAGGCCAAATGGCCAGTTTCTACTTGGTTCTGAGCTGAGCATCATGCCACGGAATATCACCTTCCACTGTCCCCCAATACACTCTGTGACACTCACCTTGGACCTCGACATGGACTGCCATATTTCGTTTGGTTACCAATGACACAGCAATCAGACTGCTGACTGAACTCTTCCTCATCCTTTGGACTTGTCAACCCTAAAGGACTCTGGCAGGCCCTCCACTGGGCATCAATGTAATGTGGGGATTGCATGGCCAAGTACTGGTCCAGTCTCCAACTATCTCAACAGACATGTGAATAAATATCTTTCAATCACACAGATGTCTGTTGTCCATGAACAATGCAGTATAGCTGTCTTGCAAAATGTAGGAGCAGTGAATCCACCAAAATGTACATCCAGGTAATATTACAAATGTCAATGTTTTACTGTGATCCTGATAGGCAGTGAGAGGACCGGGTATGAGTGGACCAGCTGTGCCCCCATTGCTCCAATACGCCAATCTGGCAGTATCCCAAATTAGCCCCACATCCATGGAGGAAATAGGAATGTCTGACAAAAGGCAAAATCTGTTGCAGGCCACAAGTAGTGTCACCCCTTACAATTACAGAAATAATATCTCCTGGCATATCTACTCACACCCTACAGGCTGGACAGAGCCTGTTGTGAAGGTGCACATTGCATTTCACATCCCAAGACGGTGCACACCATATACCCATTGATGAAGATACGTAAGGGCACATGTCTACCAGCCACTAATTGAACCACAATGTCGGCCTCAGTGAAGTGGAGTTGGCAATAGGGACTCACCCCAAAGTGTAAGGCGTCAGTCAGCCCCTTCCTGTGGATGAACAATGCTTACTGACTATGGAACCCTCACATGGTGTGACCACTGTGAGCGGGTAGGGCAATGTGACAAGGGATGCGTGGTGCACTGCACTGACCATGAAGTCAGAAGCAGTGCCACCATTTCAAGGGTGGCATCACTATGAGCCAAAAGGTAACAGATGTGAGAATATGCCATGACACTGGCGCAAGAGGGAGCAATGCAACATTCCACCTTTTGTGGGCAGCAGAACTGTGTGCATGGCCAAAAACATTGAAGGTGACAAAATCATGACTTCCCAACTTCATTGATTCACAAGAGGCATTTAGGAGAAGTGATGTCAGTACATCTAACTGTACTACTCCTAAATGCGTGTTGTGAATACCGGAAAACTTAAACTCATGACTGACTCTCAGATGACTTATTTGTGAATCAGGACCACTGTTCTGCCATATGCATTTCCCAATGGACAGACAGAAAGACTACTACTTGCATGGCACGGAGGTTCTACCTCCATGCACAGGAACATATAATTCTAAAGAATCTGACACACTTGCACGACACAGCAAGTGTGCCAAGGTCTGTGCAATGTAGATGGACTCTGCGCAAGGAGCATGTGAGATGCAGGGCTATGATGCAATCTGTGGTACCCGGCGCATACATCCATCTCCATGATGGATTACAGTAGCTACTACAATATCCTCTCAATGCCATGTCCCCACCTTGTGTTGTAAATGCACAACAATGTGCTGGCCAACTCTGTGAGTCACACTTACGATGTATAACTTCCCAAACGACTGCCCCTAGACTAGGCTGTAAATCCTACTTGCCACCCTGTCAACCATGCAAGTTTCCTGTGCTCACATCTAAGGTATCCTGACACAATCCATCCTGCTAAGTGACATGTCATGACCACACTTACACATTCAACGGAGAGTCCATTGATGATATGAGGTGCATACAAGGTAAAAATACACACTCCACCACATCACCCCTGACATAAGTGCAATTAACTATTAACCATTTATTATTAAATTGAAAAATGTACCTATCCTACACTAACTATAATCATTACTACTACTAATCTAAAAGAAACTAACTAGAATTAAGAGAAAAAGTACCTAAAGTATCTACCCTAACTAATCCTGAACACGCAAAACATATCTAAGACATCAACCCCCCTCCCACCCTTAAGGCACATCACGAGAGAGGACAAAGACATCTAAGCTATACATGAACTAACTACACATTTAACCTACACAAAGATATATGTTTTTGTTATTTTTTTGGTTTTTATTCAAAAAAGACATCAACCCCCCACCCAAAGGAAAAGGAAACTTATCCCCAAATACTATACAATATAAAAACACTAAAACTACCTTAAAATATAACACTAACTATACCTACACTAAAACTACACTACCTAACACTAAAAAAACTTACCTAAAATACTAGTTCAAACATTGGTGGAAGGGAGAAGAGGGGGATGGGGCACAACATGTCCATACATTATGGCAGTCCCAGGTGTTTTTTAATGTCCTAAAGTTGCCTTGTCTGCTCGGCCATTTCCCTCCTCATCTCGGCCAGCAGCACGTTGTTGCCCATAATGAGCCTGCTGTGCCGGACAGTAAATGGAATGACCTGATTCGCAGGGCCAGGTGGCATTGTCCCTTGGGTGGGGGTTGTTGTAGGGGGATGGTACACTGACTGTCCACGTTGGGACCCACCACTGACGCCAGAGGGGCCTGGGGTGCGACTGTCTTTTCCATGTGTTGCCACATCGGCCACAGATTTCCACTTGCCAGCCGCACGGTCCTCCTGGTACCTCCGTGCCATGTTGTGGTGCCCTTTGGCAACCTTCTTAATATGCTGGTTCCGCTCCTTCCTCACCTGGAAGGTGTATGACTCAGCTGGCGTCATGTTGTCTGTAAAATGTGAACAATGGGAAATTGTGAGTCCTTTAGACTATGTCAATGTTCTCCATTCAAATCTATAATACAAGATCACTTCAACATGGGAGCCCACACTCTAGCGTAACTATGTGAAGTCAGAGAGTGACGTGGACAACTAAATGTTGAATCCTGGATCACTGACTACATGCTGTGGAGACTGACATGACAGTGCATGGCATGGGACATGTTCTGTCACAACCAAATTATACTGACAGTGTCCAATGATGTTGCCATGACATTCCCTGACTGAGGGTGACATGTACAAGGAATCGGAGGAGGGAGGCATTATCCCCCGGCGTGTAGCACCACCCTCATCCTCTCCTGTGACACAGTGCTGCATCATATGTGCAATGCTCATGTGCAGCCCTGTGTGTCCCACGGCAATGGTGTGCAGTTCATCTAGTCAGCGGTAACACAGGCACTCTTGCACAAGAGTGCAAGGGTGTCTGTGTTTAGGGGGGCTTGTTGATCAGTAGGAAGGTTACCCTACCTGCACAGGAGCAATCCTGGGACAGCCCTACTCATACTTTCATCTGTGCTGCATAACGCAGCACACATTTAAACAGGTTGGGTGGCTGAACACTGACTTGTACATAAGGCGCTGTCCCTCTCTCCACCACTACTTCACAATTGGTGATGCGTTGCAGCTAGAAAGGGGGAAACATCCTTTCCTCTGAATTGTCACTCATGCATGTCTTGGATCCACTAATATCACTCCGTAGTAAAGCCAAATATGCAGCCCTTTACAACGCAGACTGTTACAATGCATTCACCATTGTAACGGCACCCTGGAGTCATGATGGTTATAGTAATGTTATGTGTAATCCTTTCTCACAGATAGCATTCTAGAGGCCTGCATTTTGAAAATATGGCACAGCAATAAATGCTGAGCTAAAGCATGCGGGGTAAATGCATTCAGAGTAATGTCAACAATTGTGACAGAGGAGCACGTACACCTGATCCAGAGTCGGCCTGGGAATGACCCCAAGGTGACAGCTTGACAACACCATAGCAGTGGACAAACATGCCAATGAGATTCATAGGGCCATCTTTGCTCGGTGTTTGTGGAACATGCCATTGATATGCTTGGCTCACAGCTATGCACTGCCACTCCTGTGAAGCTGGTATGCAGCATACCTACGAAATCACAGTGCAGACCTGTGTCTGAGCACGCACAGCCTGAAAACCACTGCCTCCTTGTGCATGATAGGGCAATGGGTTACGCAAACTTGCACCCTATGATTGTCAATATGATATCGCCTTGTGTCTCTGATGTGCCAACATTATGCATGGACGCATTACGTCTCCCGCCTCATGGTGCAACATTTTTGCACTTGGACACCAGTGTGTCCCACACAGCATATTTTGTTTTTCGTTACAGTATTCATGGATGAATTTGTATTTTGAACTTACCACACTCTAGGCCACCGATGAGTCCCACGTAGTCCAGGAGGTCACCCTCCCGGGCCAGGCTATCCTGCCAGCGGCGCACAGAGCAGTCGACTCCAAATACGCGCAGCATATGCGCACGTACACGCTCCCACCTCTGCTTGCGCACACCGACAGGGTATCCTGCGAGGATACGGCCTCCCCTCTCCACCATCACGGGCAGGAAAAACTTTATCAGCCACAGGAAGCCCCCCAAAGCCCCCTTGGACATCCTGCCCTCCCTGCCCACACCCACCATCTCCCTGCACACACCTAACACCACTGCCAAAATATAAAGAAGCCCTAGTTAATATCCCCAACAACTACAAATAAATTTTACTACCCCAAGACAAACACCCGACAAGATTGAGGACAGGAGACAATAAAACACGTAAATACAAGGACACCACACTTCACAGTAACACAATCGACAGGACACAGCAACACTCTCAAACTCTCAAATCTGGAGCACATACCACCAAACACCTCCAACACTCTCCACAATCACCAGCAATGTGCTCAAAAGAGAAACTGAAACTGCACAGCACTCCTCCAGGAAACAGGAAGCATGCTGACATCACTTCCTGTGTAAATGCGGCCTGTTTTTTGACTTAGCGATGAAAATCTACACGCAAAAAGGCTTTGGGGTGACATTTCATATATATCAATGTGTTTAGCAATGTATTACCCATCGCTAGTATTAAAAATACATCGCATTTTCGGAAAAGCGTGCAGTTTTGCACGCTAAGTGCAACTTCTTACACAGATGAACCTTATTTAATAAAAATGCATTATTTTACAAAAATTACACCATGTTAATTTTGATTGGACCCCAAATGACACCGTAAATTTCATAATTTACCCTAAATGACACCCTAAATTTAATAATTTACCCCAATTGACACCCTAAATTTCATAATTTACCCCAAATGACACCCTATATTTCATAAGTTACCCCAATTGACACCCTAAATTTCATAATTTACCCCAATTGACACCCTATATTTCATAATTTACCCCAAATGACACCCTGATATTCATAGTTGACCACTATTGACATCCTATATGTGATTAGAATCCACATATGACACGCTGAACAGTAGATTTTCAAAATACATTTGACACCCTAACATGTCTAGTTTAGAACTAATGTCACACTAATCAGCATCTCTGTTCAAAGGTGACAGATCCACCATCATTTTCTAATTGAGATATTGTGACCACTTAATGTTACACTTACACGTGTCAGAGTGATGTACTCATGCAGATGTTAACATGCACATAGGGTATGTGTATAGAGTTTTTGTTTTAATGTATACTGTGCTTGGGATCATTTGGAACAGATATATGATTGGTAAGGACAGTCACGGTGTGACGTGCTCATGTGAAGAAATTGTCTATGATTCTGCTCCTTCGTGCTGTGCCTGCTGCAGAAGCTGTGGGGTGTGCTCCACCTGCCTCATCTTCCGGAGCATCGACCGGTGCATCGGGCACTTGGATCCATGGGGCATTGGTGCGTACACATATATTGTGCAATACACAACATGCTATGATCATCTTGCACACTATTTCTGGGCTGTACAACAGTCTTCCACCTGTGATGTCAAGGCACCGGAAACATGACTTTAGCACGCCAAATGTGCGCTCCACAATGCCCCTGGTGCGTACATGGGCAGAAATATACTGCCTCTGGGCCTGGGTGTTGGTGGCTCGCAGGGGTGTCATCATCCATGGGGTGAGTGCATATCCTTGATCACCTGTAACATGTAATGGAGAGATGTGTCCATTAGTAGTTATGCATGCTGTGTGGGCACTGTTAATAGTTTTTTGGTGTGTGATTGGTGCTACTTTGTGATTAATGTTTGCCATGTGTAGCTTCTGGCCAACTGACCAGCATCAATGCAAATTACATTGGCTCACAGATGCTCGTACCTCCCCCCCAGCATATTCACTTGTGTGCGCTGCGCGGTTGCATTACTAGCACTCCAACAGTGCACCAATGTCAGGTCTGTCTGCACATGTCCGCAACCCTGCTACCTACACAAGTAGGGTCCCTGGCTCTCTTAACGTCTAACGCTGCCACCCATCCGCACTACTCACAGTCAACGCCAGAATAACTTTTAGGTGCCAATGGGCCACGCCGGACACGGCTCACGTTCTGTTCAGCTGCTGCCGCTGCCACTAGACATTCTCCACCGCCCAACACCTGCAGTTTCTGGTCCAGACCTGCCACAAGGCAACAATCAGCAGCACCCTCAGCTGTAGGGCCCACAGAGGGCGGGAACACTTAGCATTCACCATCAACGTCATCACACACCACATCATCTACTCCATGGGCTACATACTCAGCCATGATCAGAGACTCCACCTCACATACCACAAGTACTCCAAATCCATTACCCTCTGGCAGATGCTTGCTAACATCGAATTGAGCCAACTATTCTCGACACTGATCCACAAGTCAGGGCCCAGCTTTAACCCCATCTTCACATGTGGAAACTGCGTCTACTTCAACAACACCACTCAACACCCATGGTGTGACCAGCACAGCGTATAGTTCCTTGTCATGAAACCCCATGACATACAAACCCACAGCAGGCGCCATACAGATTTACAGTAGCTGAGTCAACGAGGCTCTGGTACATTCCACCATCAACAGCAACACCCACACCGCTGCAGGCAACGCCAACAGCGCAGGCCAGATTTTTCAACCATGTATCTCCAACTGCACATACACACTTGCCCCAATATGCAACTCCAACATACAGCGTGCTATGAATGCCACATCGTTCACATACAACATCAAAGATGACAGATGCATCTGCAGACGCCTGGAGTAGAACTTGAGCTACATGAAGGGAAACATTGGACATCACCACCTACACGCACACGTAGCTCATACTCTCCCTCAACATGGCACCCCCACACACCAGACTGGGGTTCCAGGGAGGATTGCAGCAAGTTGCAACATGGATGTTCAACAGCTGGGGGGTGCTCTACATAGGGGGGACATTAGTCCTCATCCTGCTGACCACACCATCAGCATGGGCAGCACCTGGTGGGCCACCGCCTTTGCCAGCCCAAAACACAACAACTCTAGATACCTAGGCATCGTACTCGACTCCTCCCTCTCCATGTACATACAGGTCTACGCAGTGGCCAGCAGCTGCATCGACAGGCTCTGCATCCTACATGCTGCCTTCACATGGTTCCCACCCCCGGTCAGGTAGGACAGTCAACAACGCTGTCATTGCCATCAGGCTGGACAACGGAAACGCACTAAATGCCCACTTGGACATGTCTGTGCTCTGCACGATCAAGACTGTCCAGCACACCACTGCCACACTCGGCCTTGTGCACATTCTTTCTTCGTAGGTCGAGTGCCTACATTGCACATACTTGGTTGCCACCTCTCACCACATTTGCTAATGTGTGGCAGAGGGGCTATGCCTTTGGTGATGGTTTTTCTACATGGCTGACCCCAGTTACCACAGTTACTTGTGTTGTCGTGTCTGGTAGGTGGGCATGTAGATTGGCATGTTGAATGTGAGTTTGTAACGTGTGCATTCTCACAGTTGTGTGTTCCATGTTTGTGGAGTTGAGGTGTGTGTTGTGTTCAGTTAGTACTTACCAACGAGCAGTGCGTTTCCATATGTGCCATCCTCAAAGCGCTGATTGATGATGGACTGGCGGAAAATGTAGGAATCATGCACACTGCCTGGGAACTTGGCTACGACATTGGTGAACAGGCCCCGGTGGTCCACTATTGCCTGCACATTGATGGAATGTGTGTGCTTTCTGTTGCGGTATATGTGGGCAGTGTCCGCAGGTGGAACAAGTAGGACATGTGTGCAGTCATTTGCCCCCAACACATGCGGTAAGCCAGCTATGGCGTAGAAGCCTTGCTTGGTCTCCAGCTGTTCCTGCTCAGTGTTGGGGGAAGTGAAGGTGCTGGGGTATCAGGCTGATTATGCCATCCAAAACTGTTGTGAGGAACTTTGATAGGGCTGGCTGTGAGACTCCTTCGACTCTGTCAGTTGTTGGTTGGAATGTACCTGAGGCCAACATGTGCAGCAAAGCCAGCAGCTTTGTTTGTGGAGGGATGTTGGTTATCCGCTGTGTTGGTGCCGTCAGCCTGTGGGCTATCTGTGTCAGGATGCGGAGGATGGATGTCCTTTTGAGCCTGTAGTGGGCGATGACATCCTCTGGCGTTAGGTCTGTGAGGATGGTGCGTTGGCGATAGACCCTCTATCTTATTTGGCCCAGCCTCGGTGGTGGTCGTGGGGGAGGTGGCATTGGCTGTGGTTGTTGTGGCCTTCTTGGTGCTCCAAGCTGCATGATTAGTACCTCCATGGCATCGGTGGCTCTGGGGTAGTCTCCCTTATAAGCTGCCAGTTTTCACCATTTTTAAGACCTCCTTTTGTCTGGTCTTAAGTTCCTGCAGCTAACGGGCCTTAGCGTGTGTTTTTTTATCGCATCGCCGGTCCGGGCGATCGTTGAGAATATCACAAAGTGGGGCTAGCGTGCGTTTTAGCACGGGAACGCCTACATTGCATATGATTAGCGGTAGTTGTCGGTGACATCGTTGGCGATGTTGTGAGCGGCCGCTATCGCAAGAAATCTGTCGCTAACGGCTGTTAGCGACAGCTTGAGAATAAGGCGATAAAAATATCGCCGCTTTAGCAGCAGAAAAGTGCCGCTAACGCGGCAATATCACCTTGAGAATATGCCCCTTAGTTCTTTCTTTGAGTAATTGCAATAATTTGGCAGGATACTAACCTCTAAAAGACACACAAAGAAGATGGTGGACGGAGAGGAAAATAATAAATATATAAAAACAAATTAAAACATGAAAGAATTTTAAAATGCATTGTTTTTTTTTAGTGTAACTATACTCTGCTGCAGCCATGTTCCATTGCTACTGTTAACGTAACCTACCCGATGTGGCAGCAGGATAATAATCTCTAAAAGACACACAAAGAAGATGGTGGACGGAGAGGAAAATAATAAATATATAAAAACAAATTAAAACATGGAAGAATTTTAAAATGCATTGCTTTTTTTAGTGTAACTATACTCTGCTGCAGCCATGTTCCATTGCTACTGTTAACGTAACCTACCAGATGTGGCAGCCTCTGAGCCATCGGCACAGTGCTTCCAGGCGCTTGAGAGCTAAAAGATGAAATCTAGCTAGCGAAGCTGAAACGGTTTACATTGTTGTTACTCATGAATGACATCTACTAATCCTCATGAGTTTAACAAGGCACTTGGCACTTTCTCTTGGTTAGAGTTTTGTGACCAAAACAGTGTGTGTAGTAGGGTATATACCTGGTACTGGCTGAAGTTGGAGAGCCTAACCCCATTTCTGATATATTTGGGAATCCCCTTGCCAATTATCTCCCTGGTTCACAGACTATTCATTTTTGCAACAAACACTTTCAAACTCGACTGAAAACGTAAGATGGTTTTCTTCTTCAACAAGAATAAGCATAGCAGAATCCCTATAATCACTACTATATCTCATTTAAAGTATCTTACATATCTTCATGCAAATGATTTTAATTGTTAGGAGAGAACTTCGTTTTTCATTTCTAACTAAGGTTGCCATATCCATAATCCCTTCTTTAATTCTTTTAACAATTGTACTTCTCTATTTCTCTTCTAGTTTTCCATGTTACCACCAATAATGTAGACAGCTATGATTTCTTTTCAAATGACATTCTAGATTGCTTGGAAAAAGTATAACACAAGCATAAGAAGAGAGTGTACAGGACTTTGACTAAGAACTAATACTATACTATCATAAATGTTTGACAAAAATGAAAACCTCACATCAAAATGCTTCTTTAAACTGTGGAGACCCCATCACGAGAACTAGATTGATGTTTATGAAAGCCTTTCCAAGAGCACTATCAGGATATGATCCCCAAATGTTCTGGAAGGGTTACCAAACATCAATCATCATCATGCACTTCTTTCAAATCCCTCGCTACCTGTGAACCAGTGAGCCATTGGAATGATAAACCTAGTACTGTAGTCCCCGATGGCCGGACAACTCTTTTTCAGTCCCGTGCAGTATCCCAGATATCTTTTCTATCCTGGAATATTGCAGGCATTAGATTTAAGGGTGTCTCTCCAAATTGGAAAAGCTTAGTTGATTCGTATGATATCTGCTTATTTCAAGAAACCTGGTCTACAGATCCATTATTTCATCTTGGGTATCTGAATTATTACATTCCGGCAATTCGTGGTACAATGGGCAGGCCATTTGGAGGGTTAACAATATGGATAAGGCAAGAAATAGGCTGCAAGGTACAGGTTCTCACCACAGACTGCCTTGATATTCTTGGCATTCGCCTGCTGATCAGCCCACAGGTTAACATTGACATCTGTAATGTATATGCAAGATGATTAAGAGGTGGACAGAGGTCCAGAACTGTAATGGCTCTTGATGAACTACTAGACAATTCCTCTGATACATTCTATCTAGTAGTAGCCGGGGATTTTAACACAGCCCTTGACCCTCTTGACTCAGATAATAACAATTCAACTGAAGAGGAAGATGCGCTTTGGGGTATCCCAAGCTTAGAATTAGCACCCATTAGAAGATGGACAGAAGCAGCCCTACAACTTAAAGCTTTTTGCCTGGAAAGGGGCATTGGGGCAGCTAACGCGAGATCCAAATCTGATAGACAGGGGTCCAATACCTATAATAATGGTCATCATGCTAGTCGTTTTGACTATATCTTAACTGATTTGAAACTGTGGTTTGCTCTCATCGATATGGAAATAATCGAGAGAGTAGAAAGTGACTACAACCCACTGAGTTTTGCAATCAAATCCTCAAATACTAGAAAGGGAATAGCCCCTCCTACATTGACTTCGACAACAGATTAGCTCATTTCTAATGACATGAGACGTGTCAAGTGGACTAAGGTTGTAGAAAAGCTGGACATACTGTCCTCTATAAGTATAGACGTGATATATGCGCTAGCGGAGGTAGAGCTGCTCCTGCCAAATGCAGCGACACATGAAGCCATGACAGGTGTCCATAATAAACTATTTGAGAAATTAAGATTCTATTCCCTCAGACCCTCTCACCATAAAGGCAAACCTCCTTTGTTACAGCAACATTGGTACAATAAAGAATGCAGACAAACAAGGAAGTTTCTTGCAGATGCTATAAAATCTAAAAATCCAACTTGCATCCAACAAGCGAGGAAATCGCATAAATCCTCCCAGGGCAGAGCCAAAAAAGAATGGGATGAAAATCGATGGCAGGATCTTAAAATAGCATGCTCAGATAAACTTTTGGCAACTAGTAAAATGGGGAAGGGGGGCAATCATTGCCCCCTCAAAACCATATAGCCCTAGATGTATGGACTGAACATTTTGCAAAACAATATGCTGAGGAAAATGACCAGCAAAATGAGCCATTTGTAATCCCCTTGCACAGGGTAGAACTGATTTTTGTACCATCAGATATAAAAGTAACCCTTGGCGCATTGACAGGAGGAGAGCCCCCAGTCTTGACAGCATCACGGCTGATTTATTCTTGCATGACAAGGATACCTGGTCAAGATATATATTACTATTAGCTAATGCAATAGCCCATGGTGCCCCCATACCAGATTCCGGGCAGGGCGCCAAGATAATACCTATCTTTAAAAAAGGTGATAGATCCTCGCCAGGTAACTGCAGGCCAATAAGCCTAATAGATTCAATCCAAAAGGTGGTGGCTCGTCTAGTACTGGCAAAAGCACAGGAATGGATAAGTGCAAATTACATCCTTTCTCCTTTACAGGCTGGTTTCCGAGCGCACGTTAGCAACATTGTCCAAGTAGTCCTCTTCTTGCTAATATATTGGCGGACTGTTGTGCTAGCAAAGGGCACCATGTTTGCTCCCTTTGTTGACCTTAAGTCAGCTTTTGACTTAGTTTCATGCAAGAAACTCTGGATGGTACTTCAGAACCTGGGAATGCCCACGGATCTGCTTTCCGTAATTTTCTGGCTTCATAAGGACAATTTTGCACAAGTCCATTGGGGCGCCCAGGAAAATGTCACGAATCGATTCCCAGTAGAAAAGGCAGCACGCCAAGGGTGTGTCATGGCTCCAACATTATTTTCTCTATTTCTGAATGGAGTGTCCCATTTTTAGCCACATATCCAATGATAAGCTCACTTTTGGGGATCAGGTAAATGCCGTTACATCAGCCACCTTCCAGTCCATTAGAATGATTAAGAAAATAATGCCTATTCTGCCGAAGGAAAGCCAACGCATAGCAATAACATCTCTCAATTCTATCAAGGTTAGATTATTGCAACAACCTCTACCTGAAAATTCAAAAGCGGCACCTAAACAAACTCCAACTATTGCAAAATGCGGCAGCAAGGCTGCTTATTGGCACACCAACATTTGTATCACTCACCCACGAAATTAAAAGGCTTCATTGACTGCCAATCAGACAACAGGTGCGATTCAAATCCCTATGCACCACCTTCAAAGCCCTTCAAGAAAAGGGACCAGAACATCTCAAACATCGATTTCAATGGTATGTTCCTAAAAGAACTCTTCGCTACTTAGGAGCAAAGATGGTGACAGTACCCCCTTTTAAGAAAGTCAACTGGGGAGAGAGAAGTTTTGTTATCTGTACCGCAAGGGCCTGGAATGAACTCCCCTTCCACATTGGAGCCGCCTCTGATCTAAAGACATTTAGGAGGGCACTAAAAACTTGGCTTAAATAAAAAAACATTACAGACGCTCCAGTTCTGGCAGGCTCCGAGAGTCAAATTCTAATGTTCGCAGATGACATGCTCATAATTTCAAAAACTCTGAGTGGTTTGCAACGTGGACTTTCCTTCTTTAAAGTCTTCTGCAGCACATGAGGCCTAGTAATCAATATAGCTAAAATAAAATTCATTGTTTTTAATCAGCATCAATTATTTAGGGGCATTATTAAACTTGACGGAGAGTCCCTAGAACAGACAGACCTTTTTAGCTATCTAGGAGTCACATTGGCCAAATAATTAAGCTGGTGGCCCCAAATTGAAATCATGGCCCTAAAACATCGTCAGCTAGCAGGCACACTAGTAGCGAATTCAAAACCTCACTAACAAAGCCGATCAGTCCTGTGTTGCAGATCTACGATACTAAAGTAGTGGGCTCAGTTTTATACGGGTCAGAACTTTGGGGCTTTGCAAATCTGGTCCCACTCATTTCAGCAGAGAATAAGTTTCTTCGAATTATTGCAAGCCTTCCAAAAAGCACCCCTCTTAAATCTCTGCTCAATGATCTAGGTCGAAAATCTTTGGAAGATATAGCAAGATTTCACCCTATCTCATATTGGCACAGAATATGGTCCACCCCCGAGTTAGCCAACTATGCTGACACTCTTAGAGATGTCATCAAGGCCGACCACTCACATAAGGTTCGCGGGCTCCATGACATCAAGGGTACATTGACCAATATGGGAATGCAGCAATTATGGGAGAATCCAATGGCACTCAGTTCCCTTTGAAAGAAAAAATGAAAGAACAGTGTTGGCAAATGATCATGATAAACAACTTCAGAGCAACTGAGAGCACCTCATTGATAGGGAGTTTTTTAGAATTTAAGCCTTTTCCCTGGTACGAATCGACATAATATCGAAGCCCCTAGATAGGAGACTATATTTTCAATTCTGGGTAGGTACTCTCCCATTAAAAGCCTTTACATGTAAGTGGTCTTCCATTGCCGATAACGAATGTCCCAATTGTGCAGACCAAATAGAAACATACTCCCATTCGTCTGCCCCGCTTATGTGGGTCTCTGGAAGAAATGGCTGAAGCCGACCTGCAAGAATCTGGGTACCAGAAGTAGCAGTGCTGCGTTGAGAAAATTGCGCACAGATTCTTCTTCGCAATAAACAATTTCTGTTGCCAAGTTCTTGGGATGGATGTGGGTCATAAGATCTAAGATCAAACCTTAGTTACTGTAATGTTAAAATAATGCATTGCAATATAGGACGTATTTTGGTCAACAAGGTTACGATGAGGACCTATTTTTTTATCTACGCTGTACTTGGGTACTTTGTATAGTGTCTGTATGTTATTTTATGGTTTAAATGATTCACATTACTTTTAAGACATGCATTGTCGAAATAAAGCTCATTTGAATTGAATTGAATGCTTCTTTACAGTGAGATTTTACATATTTATATTACATATATTTGGAATTTGGGATCAGGGAGATAAAATGATTTCCACTGAAACACAATTACTTGCATTGCTGATTTTAAGCTTAGAAATCAGACTAGAAACTTGATAGCACTAAAAGAAAACTATCCAGAGGAATTAGGGCTTTCCACAGAGAAATGTATAGAAAATTAGTATGGCATGGTGCATTTTACTGCTCTTAAAACCAGTGAAATTATTTGGCCTCAAGCATCAGTCCTTAACATTCCCGAATAGGTGTAGACATTGGGGCCGATTCCGATCTGGGTCGGAAAGCTCTCCGACCGAGCCGGATCCGGAGAGATTTCCGACCGAGCCGGACTCCCCCAGTCCGACCGAGCGAGTACGATGCGGCCGTATGCTGCCCGACTCGATTCGGTCGGACTCCCATTGAAGTCAATGGGAGCCGGTCGTACAACGCGTACACGGGCTCCCATTGACTGAATGGGCACGTCGCAAACAGGGGGGCCCCCTACAGTGGGTACGCGTCGGTGCGACTCGCACCATACGTGTAGGGGGGACCCTTGGGTCCCCCCTGTGTTTGCCTCGTGCGGCTACGCGTGCAGGGGGGTCCGACACGGACCCCCCAAGTCCGGCTCCGGGTGCTTTTGCGAGCATGACGCTCCGACTCGATCCGGCCGTCCGACGCGTGCATCGTACTCGCTCGGTCGGGAAACGTCTCCATTGCGTGGTGCGAGCCGTGTCCGTACGAGTCGATCGGAGCGGTTCGGACCCGGGAATGAGTCGGTCGGCGATTTCGCGTGCGCTCGCATCGTACTTGCTCGCTGGTACGACTGTACGAATCGGTCGGAAAAAAGGCCTCCGAATGGGATCCGGTAAAGCCGAATCCGATTCTGAGCCCTACCGGCCGAGATCGGAATCGGCCCCATTGTGTTCATGTTTGAAATATGTAGGAATCCTTGCTCATCTTTTAGATTCTTTGACCAAAATAGTTGCCAGGAAAAATGGAGGTCTGGCTTGATAAAAATATTATATTCTTCCTACAGAAGCTGGAGTTGGCACATTGGAAAAGCACCTCCAACTACATGCCTCTTCAATGAAATTGTCTACTCTTAAAAATATACTCTTTATCCATTTAATAGAGCTTAAAACTGTCTCTGGTGAGGTCAATTGTTTCTGCTTGCAGGAGTCTCTTGGGGAAGCAGGAATAAACTCAGGATTTGTATATACTTCTAGGGAGCTCATTAAAGTAATAATGGACAAGTGAGATTTGGGCCGCAGGGCGAGAAGGCCAAACTATGTGAGAAGACCAGTCTATTCCAAATCATAAGGGTTGCACAACAGTACGTGCGTGTGTGTTTCCTAGTCCTATTCATCAGACACCTTTTTCTGTCATGAATTCCGATATCCCTCATCCTATGATAGACGTCGGAATGTAATAAGCAATTATTAGCAGTTTTCACAGGCATTGTGACAGGTAATGCCAGTGTCCACATTTCCCCAGTAACTAGTAGTGTTAAATTCAAAATTAACCAGCAGCAGATATTGTAGGGTTTCAGAAATCTAGAAAGGGGTATGACTCTTTTTCATGCGCCCAAACTGAATGGAGACAAATTCAAGTTGTTAAAACGCCCATTGAGCTAAAAGGGCTTCAGGTCCCCCTCGTCATGTGTCTTAGTCTGGGCTGTTGCAGTGACTAGGACACTCACTTTTCTTCACCTAGTTGTGTGCTGGGCTGCGCTGGAGATCAGGCCTCACTGACAGACTTGTACAAATTATAGGAACTGTGACTCTGAATATGATGGAGTGGTGCCAGACATGTGGTTAACAGGAACAACATTATCTGCAACTATTTTTGGCATTTCTCCTTCCGGTAAATCCATGTAAAATATACTGCACACACTTTCTTTTTGTGTTGAAATTTTTTATTGAGTTTTACAATGAGAGTACATCATGAGAATAAGAATAATAAAGCAGTAAAAGTAGATATATGACGTTTGTTATCAAATAAAGCATATAAATATGAGATATATAAATAAGTACATTGCGAATAAATAATTGAATAGATATATAGAAAGAAAGTAAGAAAGCAAAGAATAAAAGGAAAAATAGTGGGCAAAGGGGAGGGAAGAAGAATGTAGGAAGAATAAGAATTAATAAATCTGTAAATGACATAGATAAAAAATAAATATAGTATACATTATAAATTCATTAAATATAAGTAGCACAAGGATAGATATAAGTCAAGGAATGTATAGGAAAACGGCAGAATAATCATATAAAAAATGTGCTTTCATAGGAAAGTACTCACCTTGCAGAAGATTAAGACAAAGTAGATTGGGGAGAAAAGAGGATAATAATGTTAATATGAGAAAAGGAGAAGAGAATAAGATAGGAGGAATAATGTGAAGGAATGAGCCTGGGTACGAAGAAATGGGGGGGAGAAAATAGAAAGAGAAGGGAGGTAATAAGAAAAGAACATGGAAAGAATGGAAGAAGCAAAACAAATGATAAAACAGAGTAAACAAGGATGTAGGACAATGAGTTAGTCTCCTTGATTGGGTGTATTGGGAGGAACGGAAGAGTTAAGAGGGTCAACAGCTTTTGTTTTAAGGAAAGGTGACCATGTCTGAAGAAATATGTCAGTTTGATCCTGAAGGTTATAAATTGTTCGTTCATGTGAAGCAGTTTGTATCATGGCTACCAACCATTCTTCCTGTGAGGGTGGTGAGGACGATTTCCAATGACGTAGAATACATATTTTAGCTGTGTCCAAAGCAGTGTGGAAAAGACGATGTTGTGGTTTGGAGAGCTTTGGGGAATGGCATAAATCATGTAAGAGAATATTGGCTGGTGTGAGTGGCAAATGTAAGGGCATTATGGAGTGCAAGGTTATACCAACGTAATTCCAAAAAGATTGTATACTTGGACATTCACAAACAATGTGAGTTGTATCGCAACCAGAATTGGAGCATCTCCAGCAAGTAGTATGGGAGAGTAGACCAGCTTTATGCAATTTGACTGGCGATCAGTGCCAATCGTGGAGTATTTTGAATAAACATAATTTGAGCCGTGCTTCACGGGCTCCTTTATGCAGATTCTCTAAAAGCTGTTCCCATTCAGTGTCTGTATAAGAGGTCGATAACCGGGATTGCCATTTACATTGAAGATTATGAGAGAGAGGTTGAGAAAAAAGATGAGATGTAAAGGTTTTATAGAGACCAGAAGTCACTCCTTTAAGTTTCCCCCATGTAGTTAAATAGGATAATATTGGAGAAGTGTGAAACGACCGAGGGGGTGGTCCCAAACGTTTCTTCAAACACTGTTGGAGTTGAAGGTATTTGGAAGAATGTTGTGTAGGAAGATTAAATTCCTCACTTAGTTGTGAGAATGATTTGAAGCCGCCATTATGAAGAATTTGATCCGGAAAGTGAATGCCTGCTGCTTGCCACAAAGGCCAAGATAAAGTACGACCATTAATACGGATACCTGAGTTATTCCAGAGGGGGGCCTTGCTATGGATACGCGGGTTCAAATCTAATAAACGATGTCCTCTTTGCCAGGATTTATGCATAGCGGATAAAATTGGGTTTTTAGAGTCAGAACGACTAGTACCACTACCATACAAAAGAGAGAGACCGGAGTCTGTGGATAAAAGATGGCGTTCTATATGAACCCATTGTGGAGTGTCTTTGATTCCTGGTAACAAATAAGAAAGTTGAGAGATGTGCAATGCAAGAGTATAGTGTTCAATGGATGGGAGGCCAATTCCTACATATAATTGGTGAGCCTTCAGCTTTGTCACGGCAAGACGAGGCTTAGTCGAACCCCAGATAAATGTTTTAATCTTGGAATATATTGATCGGAGCATGGATAAGGGGATCTGGAGGGGAAGCATGCCCAAGATGTAGATGAACCGCGGTAGGGTGACCATTTTAATAGCTTGGGCTCTGCCCCAAAGGGAAAGCCCCACAGCCTTCCATTTGTCAAAATCACGCTGCATTTGAGAAATCAGAGGAGTTATATTGTCTATAACCATATCTTCTAAACCTTTATTAACTAGAATGCCCAGATACTTAAGGCGTGAGGATTGCCAATGAATATGGAATCCGTGTATAGCTGCTTTTGTAGTTCCATCAGAAATGGGTAATGCCTCACTCTTGTCCCAATTAATTTTGTAACCCGAAAAAGAAGAAAAATCATTGATGATTTGAAGAAGGGATGGAAAAGATCGGGGGAGGTTTGTAAGAGTAAGTAGGATATCATCGGCATATAAGTACATTTTAGAGTGTCCAATTGGGAGGGGAATACCTGTAATTTCAATCAGTTTGGCGGATGGTAGCAGCTAATGGCTCCATAGCTAAGAGGAAAAGGAGGGGCGATAAAGGGCAACCTTGGAGCGTCCCTCTCCGAATCGGGAATGTGTCAGATAAAAACCCACCACAGTTCACCTGAGCAGAAGGATTGTCATATAGTAAGCGTACCTTAGCTATAAATTGATTACCTAAACCGAATCGTTCCATTACCGTGAAAAGGTAGTCCCACTCAATGCGATCAAACGCTTTTTCTGCGTCAAGCGAAAGGGCTAGTGCATCATCTGAAAGGTGTTTAGCCGACCACAGTGTGTGGGCCAATGTAGGAAGATGATTCCGAGAGGAACGCCCCGGGACAAAACCAAATTGAGTGTGGTGTATCAAGGAAGGTAATACTTTACGGAGGCGGGACGCTAGGATGCTAGCCAAAATTTTAATATCAGAATTTAATAATGAAATGGGATGATAGCTACTGCATAACAGAGGATCTTTACCAGGTTTAGGTAAGACAGCAATAATAGCTTTGTTGGAGAGAGGCCCTAATGAAGATACACTATCCGCCTCTTGGAATGCAGCATGTAAGGTATCGATAACATTGTGTCCTGCCCATCGATAGAATTCGGCAGGGAATCCATCCTCCCCAGGAGCTTTATGATAAAGCAGGGCAGCGATAGCACGGGAATCTCATCTTTGGTGATTTGGCCTTCAAGTAGGGCTCTACCATCATCAGAGAGAAAAGGAAGGTCCACCTTTGTAAGAAAAGTAGACATCTTATCCAAGTCTATCTGGTTACCTGGGGTATAGAGAGATTGGTAAAAGGAGGCGAATTCATTGACAATGGCTTGAGGTTTCGTAAGCATATCTCCTCGTGTCGTTCGAATGGCCGGGATAGCCATAGCTGCCTCTCTTTGGCGTAATTGTGCAGCTAATAATCTCCCCGCCTTTTCCCCCTGTTCGTAGTGTCGCCCCTTCATTTTCTGCAGAGCATATTCGGCTTTGGATGTAAAAAGGCTATTTAGGGCCATGCGAGCTTGTTCAAGTGATTTACGATTCTGCAATGTTGGGGTTAGTGTGTACAAGTGAGAGTAATATTGAATGTTGCGTTCGAGTTCTGTTTGTCGCATAGCGTTCTGTTTGTTAACAAGTGCTGCATCGCGCATTAATTGACCCCTGATAGTGGCTTTAGCTGCATCCCAAATGGTCCTTCTGGATGTTACAGAGCCCTGATTAGTGGAAAGATAGTCTTGAAGATGTGATTGTAATTGAGATTTACTCTTTGGAGTTCTATGCTGCTGGATGTTCATGCGCCAGGGTTTACGCCCTGGTCTAGAGAGTCCCAGTTCAAGGGATAGAAGGACAGGGGAGTGGCCAGACAAAGCCGTTTCCAAGATGCAGGTTCCGTGACCAACCAAACTACTTTCTGTGATGTCAAAAAATAGTCCAAACGAGAGAATGTGCCATGAGAGGAAGAAAAAAAGGTGTATTCCGTATCTGTTGGATGACTAAGACGCCAATGGTCAACTAATCCGTTATCCGATATTACGTCACCTAATAGAGCTCTATCTGCAGCATTTCCCTTGTCTAATGGACCTGTTTTATCTAGAATGGAGTCTTGCGTCAGATTCCAATCCCCGCCAATTAGGTATTGTGATGCATTTATTTCTGTTAAAAGACGGGACAACTGAAGAAAGAATGATTTTTTGGTACCTGTAGGGGCATAGATGGATCCTAGCAAATGTGTGTGTCTCCAATTCGCAATTTAGCAAATACATAACGTCCATCAGGATCTGATCATGTTTTTGAGGCAGTGACTGGAAGTGATTTGCGAATAAGGATTGCAACTACACATTTGCGAATAGGGCCAGCATCTGTGGATTCACCCTTTTGAATACGACTGTGAATGACCTTCCCCACCCAGTCTCTGCATAGTTTATCAGATTCTAGCATGTCTAGATGAGTTTCTTGTAGCAAGGCCACATCTACATGTTTGGACTGGAGATAAGAAAGCACTTTCTTCCGTTTAATGTAGTGGGTGAGACCATGAACATTCCATGTAATTGTACATAGAGGGTATGGGTTCGTCATATTAAAGTAGTGTCAATATCAATAGGAGAAAAATAATAAAACAGTATTCAATGTCCTTATCGAGGTGAGGAGAACAGGAAGTTAGAAAGAGTATAATATAAGGAGGGAAGAAGAGATAGAAAAGAGGTACCCTGGCTCAGCACAAAGACACCAGTATATGGGTATATAGGCACAATCAAGGATGAAGAAAATTAAGCTAGGCAGATAATATAGCGTAGACAATGTAATAAGATGTTGTTTGTTTGTTGGGAGTTTAAGAAGGAGAAGAAGGAAAGAAGGAGTGAGGGTATAATATGAGAGTAAAATGAGAAGAGAGAGTATATATGAAACAAAGTTGGGATATTAAAATAACCTGTAGAGTAATAAGGTTTCACAGAAGAGAATTTGCAAGAAAAAAGGTATCAAAAATAAGAAACGAACAAAAGCGTAAAAAGGAAAAGTGTAAAAAGAAGACAAAACTTTAATTTTAGCTGCGGGTCTGGGCTCACAAGAGCACCAACACGGGTAGGACCCCGTCAGGAGGGTTGAGATTTGATGAGGACCATGTAGGATAAAAGTAAAGATCTGAAGAGTGAAGTATGTGTAAAGAGGATGTAAAGAGCCAAGCATGCATGAGAATGATTGCTAAAAGGGGGGAGACAAAAGTTTTAAGAGAATGCATAAATATACTTAAAAATATATATGAGTTCAATATCATTTAAATATAAGCTAAAATATAAAGCAATTTACTAATTATTGACATTTATAAATAGGATATATTAAACAATAAATTTGCTTATAGTAAGAATAGTAAGGTGATTAAATACGAATATATTTATAAATAGTAACTACGAGCGTGAAGAAAAACATCCGTAAAAAAGGGAGAGGGCAAGAACTAATAGAATAGAAAATTATATATTAGAAGAAACATACATTCCTTAATACATAAGTATAGGCACAAAATGTGTAACAATTGACTTAATATTAAAGATAGTAAGATAAAAGTAGTTAAATGTAAGTAAAAAAAAAAAATGTAAGTCCGTTTTTATATAGCGCAGCTACTCACCCTTACGGGTCTCAAGGCGCTGGGGGCCATTGTGGAAATTAAGTGAGCTATTGCCCAGAGTCACATGGTGCTGAGCTGAGCTGCCGCCGGAGCCGGGGATCGAACTGTGAACCCTGTGCTCCGAAGTCAGCTGCCCTGGCCGCTGCACCACACCTCTCCACTATATATATATATATAAATAGTAATGAGAAGTTTGAAGAAGAACACCTGAATATAATGTGGAACAATTGATTAATAATTTACAACTTTAAATAAAATACAGTAAACAATAAATATGTTTGGATTAAGAGTGGTAATATAAGCTGAGGTGTGAACATAAATACAGATGTGAGCAAAAAGAATGAAAGAACGCACTGCTGAGAAGAAAAGGGACGAGGGCTAATAGAATATATAGTTAGACATAAGATATGTGTAAGTTCAGGAACAGAGAGATAGAAGCAGAGAGTGTGGGGAAAGGGAATTAAAAAAAAAAGTGCATAGTTATAAATAAGATACTGTAAACAATAAGTATACGCTGTATAAAAAATGGTAATACAAACTTAGATATGTATATATATATAAATATTATTGAATAAATATTGTAAAGTACGAACAAATAAGTAAATAAGACATTTTCAATAGATTAAACGATAGGTGAATGAAAGTCGTATGGTATATAACAATAAATATCAAGCAATAAATAATTCTATATAAACTAGTAATAAATAGGGTCATATCAGTAGTCAATTGCAGAACAATATAGGTATAAAATGCAGTTATAAATAGAAATATTATCTAATATATAGTAATAACATATGCAACATTGATTAATAGAAGAAAGGATCAAAGCTAATAATACTTTAGAAGGGTACAGTAAAACATTTATAATTCTAAAATATATAGAAGATTAGGTAAATTACATGTTGAGAATCAATTAATAAACCATAACGCTTAACATCAAATATAATAGATATCACGTAAGGTAAGACTAATAGCACATTGCGATAAATAACAGTTAATAAAGAAGCCTGTAATCGCCTAAATTGAGAAACCATTGTGCTGTAAAACAGATAAAACCTCCCTATAATAGATAGGCTCTGATGTGAGGAGCTGGAGAAGAGGCGAAAAGAGGATATGAACTATGGATCATATCTGTAAGGGGATATGAATATTAAGGTCATTCGTCATCCAAAGCAGATTTTAAGGGAGATTGAGATTTATCTCTATGCAGATCTTGTGTGAAGGTAGAGGCTGCCTGAAGGGCAGAGATTTTGCCTACATTAATATGGATCGATCGTTCAATGTCTCTGCCACGATGTCGAACTTCACTAGTGATGCGAAGTCGAGTAACTGATAGCTGGGGAGAATGTTGAGAACCGTGGGAAGATTGATCAATAGGAGAATGCTGTGTGTCCATGTTCTGAATGTTCAGCTCATCTAGAAAGTGTTGCAAATCTTCAGGATTATAAAAGTCTTTGGATTCACCATGTTTAGTAATGCGAAAACGGGCAGGGTCAAACAAACCATATTTGATGTCCATTTTCCGCAACTGTGGTCTCATAGAGAGGAAAGCCTTCCTTCTTTCATTAGTTTCTCGTGAGAAGTCCGCTGCAATGCGGATTTCGTGGCCAGCATAGAGATACAAACCTTGTGTGCGTGCTGCCGTTAATATTTGTCTCACTTCCTCATGTCTCAAGAAGCAAGCGATGAGGGGTCGTGGTCGAGAATCTGCGGCAGTGCGTGGAGGACCAATTCGGTGGGCACGCTGAATTTCAAGCGGTGAATTGAAGGTGATGCCCAGTAGCTTAGGAAGGACATTACATAAGAAGGTTCTGGCATTCTGACCTTCAATCTTTTCAGGAAAGCCAAAAAGCGGATATTATCTCGCCGGCTGCGGTCTTCTAAATCAATTAGCTTGCTGTGGCGAAGTAAGAGATCTTGATCCCTGTTTTGCATGGAGTCAATCTTGGTTTCTACCACTGTTAATCGTTGGTCCAATCCGTCTGTTTTAGTATTAAATTATACAATATCTGCTCGGATAGATTTGGCCTCTGTGGTGAGGGAAAAGATATTAATGTCCATGTCTGTCAAACGACAACTGATAGTTGAAATTTCTTGTAAAATACGATCCATAGTTTCCCCTGTCATTGTAGAGGAGGTGGCTGAAGACGGATTAGACATTGACGAGGCTGAGGCTTTCACAGTCACGCTTTGTGATTGTTTGACCATTTCTGCGAAAAAAGGTGGCTTGGAATTTTTGGTCTCATTCTTATAGTTAGACATTTGGAGATTGTCTGCTTTGTATTAAAGAAGATTAATAGCAGTAGCACTAGATCTCTCGTCTGAATTATAACAGTGACTAAGTCTAACAAATTAAGTATATGCAGTATGTAGTAGTAGCGACACAGTTAGTGCAAAAATTCTATATCAAAAGTAGCTCAGTTTATTAATAAAGTTTTGTAGACAAGAAAAGAGAGCAAATCTTAATATAGCAACAATATTCGTTGAAGGGAATGCTCCATTTTCAAAAGTTGAATAATGGTAATAACATTACATCACAAAGATTCGACTGCAGCTGTCCCTGAGAAAATGAAACACTTGAAGATGAGGCTTCAAAACAATGCGCGCTTGAACTAATATTCCATTAATGCGCTTATTATAGGAAGCATATTGCCATTATAATCTTTAGAGCTGTTGTACACAAAAAACACCATAGGTTAATCTCAGTTTCTCAAGAGTAACAGGTAAAAGTGTATCTGTGTAACAGAACGTGCATAGACTTGTAACACATTACAGCGCTGGTTACGAGAAATGGCCGTGGCTGTGAAGTCGTGTCAAATAGAAATACCACAGACCTGCATTTAAATAAAGCTGTGGTTTCCAATATGTAAATAGTCTGGCATTCACCGTTATTTAGAAATTAGAAGCTTCCAAGGTCAGAGTGTTCCAGAAGCATGAAAAATGAAAAAGGTGAGGAGAGCATTCCTTACTTATTCTGTTGTAGCAAATGAATTCATCGCTGTTGTAGCGAGCGCTTACAGAGCCCGCCGTGCGCTGACCTTGACGAGCCGTCGCTGAGCGGCAGTAGCGCGCGAGGTCCGAGGCTTCAGGAATTCCTCAGGGCCGGTGAGTTGTTCAGCGCCTCATAACCTCGCCTCCTCATAAATTGCGCAAATGGGGGTCATTTTTCGTCGGAGTTGAAGCTAGTTGCTCCGGCACTCCATGGCATCCCGAAAATTGCAATGCGGCGTCTCAGGTCGCACTGAAGAGAGCGTTACCTCCGTTCGAGGTCCGTCCCGCAGCGGAGCTCTATCTTCAGGCGGCCATTTTCCTGCGTGGCCCCTGCACACACTTTCAATGAAAAATAAAGGTAAGTTAAACAGGGGGAAATGTATTCTTTTATGTTATGAAAGCTCAGTTGGTAATGTGCTCACTCCTATGTTTGTGTGTGTAGCCAGTCACAAAACTGAATCAAGGTTGGTACACTGGGGAATGGTGACATGTGCATTTATAGTACTACAACGTCGCAGGGCATGTCTGAAAACACTGCGAATATTTATGTCCTTACTTTAAAATTGTATAGTGCAAAGTATAAGGCCAAATCAAAATGTGCTAAGATTTAGGGCCTCATTTACTACAAAATGATGCTGCGCTGCATGCAAAAGAAACAATTGATGGACGGAATGCTGGACAATGCAAACATTCACCCCCAGTCACAAGGATCTGGGTTTAATCCATCATTCTTTTGCTCACCACACCACCCCAGTTCGGATCCAGCCATATGCAAATCAGTCTTGACCCTGTTCCTTGTGGGAACAGTCCAGCCCGAACTGCCAAGCCAGGTCCTCCCTGGACCGGAAACAAGCATCCTGGGACCGGTTTCAGGGCATCACCCTTCATCAGCCAGGCTAGCTTGAATCCAGCGATGCAGTGAGCACGGGACCCACGTCTGGGCATACCCTTCCCACTTAGGGCGACAAATGCAAAAGAAGCAATTAATGGATGGAATGCTGGACAATGCAAACATTCACCCCCAGTCACAAGAATCTGGGTTTAATCCATCATTCTTTTGCTCACCACACCAAGCCATTTTGTTGCGCCGAGCTGCATCATTTTAAAAGCACAGGGATGCGTTGTATGTATGGGCAGGCACACTGCGTCGCTGGTGCGTCAAAAAAAGTAACGCACTGGCAGCACAATGGCCTTGTAGATGAGGGGCCTCATTTACAAGGCCATTGCTCTGCCGGTGCGTTACAGTGTGCCTGCCCATATTTACAGGGCCAGATGAAGTCACCCTGCATGACTTTGCATGGCCTTGTAAATATGGCCCCCTTTCGCGCATTATTCTGCGTGAAAGGGGCGTTCCATGGGTGTTGCTGTGGGTGTTCACACGCAACATCCATGGGACTTGACACATTCCCTGATTTACAAAGTTTTGTAAAGCTGGGAATGCATCAGAATCCTACGCCTCCCCAGGGGAGGCATAGGAGTGGCGGAACGAGGAGAAATACTTTTATTTCTCCTTATTTTTCCTCTTTTTATATGTGCCGCAGAATAAGAGGAAAATGCCATCAATTATTGTTTTTGTGCAGGAAGGTGTGTTCCTGCACAAAAACAATCATCTGCACGGTGCAGGCACCCTTGGAACATGACGCAAGGGTGCCTGCGCTGTGCATGGCAGCCAATTGTGCGCCAGCGCAGGGGAAAGCACACAGATGCATCGTATTGTTGTTAATATGATGCATCCCTGTGCTTTTAAAATGATGCAGCTCGATGCAGCAAAATGATTTGTGGCACATCATTTTGTAGTAAATGAGGCCTGAGGCCCTTAGTGCTTGAGATAAAAACACAGTTCAAATTTTATTCAAACATTTTTTTTCAAAGTTCATATTTCGTCAAAGAGCCTCAGGAAATCTGTCAGTATAAATGCTATGACTTAAATGCAAAAAATTATGTAATCTTTGTTTTAGATACCAATTCCACATGTTAGGCTTCATTCTAAGGTTGGGAACTTTAAAGAAGCTAATTATGTAACCCATTCAATCCCCCACACCACGGTAGCATCAATTCCAGTATGCACTAATTATGACGCACATTCTAAATAACAGGGAACCTTGTCCTGATTCTCCAAATCTGTATTTGTGCTTCTGTAATGACAATATTCAAAAAGGTACTTGGTGTACAGTATATTACGTTTAGTTTGGGGTCACCGAATGTATCTAGAGTGCCTATTTTTCTATCTTCCATAACTTCATGGCCTCTAATAGCCCAGATGGTATATGTCCAGTCAGAACTCTAAAATATTTATCTGCAATTGTATCACCTGCTATTGCCTTCATCCTTAACACCTGTTTTCATCTGGCGCTGTCACTAGTAGATAGAAGAAAGGAGTCAAACTCTTTTTGAAGAAGTCAAATTTGGACCGCAGGGCTAAATATAGGCTGATCTTTCATTTGCCAGCAGTCACTAAAATTGGTAAGACATTCTGGATCTCCAGCTTTCTAAATATCTTAAAGAACACCAGTTACTTGATGCTAGCTGGATGAGATTAAGGCCTGGTGTAGGCACTGAGACTACCCTTTAGCTGCATTGAATGACATCAGCCAAGATTACAATGATGACATTTCCACCTGCCTCATCCTGCCTCAAACCTCATTGACTCTTTGCCACTGCTTGCTATGTTGGCTTTCTACAGTTAGCTATTTACAAGTTTAAAATTTGACAGTGTGACGTGTCATGAATTTCAGGAACTCTGATAGTTTTTCAGAATCACTGACATAATATCGAAGTCAAAAATATAGACTACAAAAATATCGATGTAAAAATATCGATAGTCAAAATATCGACATCCTATATTTAAAATGTAAATATCGAAAAAAATATAGATGTAAAAAATATTGATGTCCAAAATATCATTTTTTTTTAATATATAAAAAAAATATTAAAACAATTATATTATAAAATTATCTTTAAAAATTACTTACATATAAAATACATTAAAAAAATAATAATAAACAAATGTAATTTAAAAAAAATCAACGTACATATATAAAATTTAATATATAAATATATATTTAATTTAAAATAATTAATAAACTAATAACTTTAATCTATTTTAAAATATAAATATATAAAAATTAACTATAAAATATATATAGATATACATACACCTATAACATAAAATATCATAATAAAAACATTATACTATAAAATAAAAAACTAAGGGGCCCATTACGATACCCGGCGTAAAAAAATCCGCCAGGCATGGAAGCGGCAAAAATCCGCCCGCACACACCGCCTGAACACCGACCACGCCATTATGAGTACACAAACCGAAAACCGCCATCGGCGGAAAAATCACACAAAATACCGCCCGCCATCGTCCGAGTCGGAGTCAAACCGCCCGCCACGGACGGAAACACGCACGACAACACAAAACCGCCCGCCCACACGGCCGACACACCGCACGTGAAATTACGATCGCACCGCCATGAGCGCGGAAAAACCACAAATATACCGCCCGCCAGCGCAAACAACGCCGATGAGAATCGACACGGCAGAAGCCATGGCGCCCACGTACCTGCACAGAAACCATCCGCACACAAAACCAATAGCACACAACATGGCCAACAAGTCCACACAGCAAGGCACACACAAATACACAAGCACAGTACACATCCCGAAAACACCCCCCGGACAAACAAAAAATACAAAGGCCAGAACCCCAGACACAACACACCTGAAAACAACAGACCATGAGGACACACCCACATAGGTGAGTACAAAAGCAGCACTCCCACAGACCACAACCCCTTGCTACATTGCAAACCAGAGAGGAGAGGAGAGGACACAGTGACACAGCAAGGACAGCAGCACACCACAGAAACGCACACATCACAACCACCACCACCACCACCAAACACCGGCACCACAAACCCCCTGCACATTACACAACACACACCGCACCAGCACCACAAACACCATGGCACCACAAAGGATGCCCAAGTTCACGCCCATGGAGCGGACGGTCATGGTCGACGAGATCATCAAGGTGTACCCACAAATCTATGGGAACATGGTCCAGCACACACCACTAGCCACCAGAAACAGAATGTGGACCCGGATCGTAGACCAGGTCAATGCAGTCGGGACCCTGCCCAGGAACAGAGTCGAGATAAACAAACGTTGGAATGACGTAAAGAGCCTGGTCAAGAAGAAGGAGGGCAAAAACAGAGAGCTGGCTGCCGTCACTGGCGGAGGGAATCCCGCGCTCTTTAAGACCTTCAAAGCGTGGGAGGAGAAGGTGCGAGTCGTAATCCATCCGGAGATCCTCGCCGGATTAGCAGGGGGAGTGGAGGCTGGTAAGTACAAACTAATGTATACTAGCACACCGCTATGTACACACATGCGCAACCACCATGCCACAGCTCCCAGGGACAAACACCCCCATGTCCAGCACACAATACACAACACATCACACGCACATGCAACAGACACTACCACACACAGGCCAAACCGAACAACTGTAAGATGCGTGGGGACATGTGTACACTAAGCCAGCCACGTAACCACCAACAGGTCCCCAAATATGCCAGAAGCGCCACAACGAGCACCCACCACACCCATGTGTCCGCCACAGCTGCACTAACCGACAAGTAACAGGTAAGTGGCAGGAACACAAAGTGCAGTGGGTGGGACGGTGGACAGCTCAAGTACAACACACACCAGGCCCCAGTCCCACAGCACAGCAAGGAGGAGCATCCCCCACACCCCACAGCCACGTGTCAGCCACCGCAGTGCACAACGACAGCCGAAAGGCAGACATCACGGTCCACAGCAATCGGTGTCAGTGGGTGTACAGCCACCCCCACGACCCACTACACCCCCCACCCCCACAGACCTGCAACATGGAGCACCCCCGCTTAGAGCCATGTGGCATCCAGTACAGTGCACGCACGAACAACTTGCAGGTGGGAAACTGGACAGGGCTGGATTACTGGAGGCATGAGGACCATAACACCACCAACACATGGGACATGTCACGTAGCACACGAACACGCAGCACCGCCCACCGTCACGAACAAGTGAACAATGTGCACACGGACATGAACAGCAGACTCACACCCCACATGACCCATCACAGACATAGCAACACCCAAGGAGCCACGTCTGCATGCACAAGCCACACTGAATATAGTCCCACACGGCAGCCACTGTGCAACTCATCACACACAACCGAAACACCATTGAAGTCCTGTCCATGTAGCCCCCACTGCCTGTCAACCCCACACCCCACAACTACGCCTATGTAAGACAAACAACACTAGACGCAACAGAGCGGAACAACAGAAATGCACACGAACACCACTGAACCCATCAAACTCACAGACACACCATGCACATACAACATACCATCCATCCCATCCGTCAGCCCCAGTCACATGAAAGGCATGTCATCCGCACAGCTGCCACACATACAGCAGTCACGCTAAGACCCATGCCCATGACCAACCATGTGCCAGAAGTCAATTAAGCGCACGACACACTGTGAGCAACAACACACAACATGGGCCACACCCCCCCCCCGAGCACTGCAGTGATGCACATGGCACAGGGCAGCACGCACACCAAGGAGATGGGACAACTGCAATACGTTGGCTGGCACACAACTATCACTCACTCATAACGATGCGTCCAATGCCATGTCCAGTAACCACAACAGACAGCAAATATGCAGGGCATGTCAGGCATGCACACACCTCAGACCATGCACTGTCATGCTGCCACAACACATGTCACGTTCGGCACCCATGGCTCACAGCATGTACCCCAAAAGCATATCCCCTCCCAAATGCGAATCTGGGGCATGGCCCCCATGTTGCCATATGCGTTCCTAAGCGTTCCATTTGAACCCCAAAAGCATATTCCATCCCAAATGCGAATCTGGGGCATGGCCCCCATGTTGCCATATGCGTTCCTAAGCGTTCCATTTGAACCCCAAAAGCATATTCCATCCCAAATGCGAATCTGGGGCATGGCCCCCATGTTGCCATATGCGTTCCTAAGCGTTCCATTTGAACCCCAAAAGCATATTCCATCCCAAATGCGAATCTGGGGCATGGCCCCCATGTTGCCATATGCGTTCCTAAAGCGTTCCATTTGAACCCCAAAAGCATATCCCCTCCCAAATGCGAATCTGGGGCATGGCCCCCATGTTGCCATATGCGTTCCTAAGCGTTCCATTTGAACCCCAAAAGCATATTCCATCCCAAATGCGAATCTGGGGCATGGCCCCCATGTTGCCATATGCGTTCCTAAGCGTTCCATTTGAACCCCAAAAGCATATTCCATCCCAAATGCGAATCTGGGGCATGGCCCCCATGTTGCCATATGCGTTCCTAAGCGTTCCATATGAACTCCAAAAGCAAAGTACAAACCAGACCCAGGATGGGCCAGGAGCCCGCATACACCAGAGTCACAATGAGTAGGGGCAAAGCAACACACCCATCGGCATGGCCAATCCGTCCCATGCCACATGTGCACAGCACACAGTCCCATTGCCTAGCACACACAACTACAGATGCCACAGCCACACACTCGCCTCCGGGAAACCCATGTACGAGATTGCACGAACTGCCAATGTCAGACGACTAATACATACTTCGCCAGGTGCAACACAATAACAAATCTCATTTTCTCCACAGGTGACGAACTGCTGGACGCTGGGGATGGAGACAGCAGCCAGCACAGCCAGCCTACAAGCCCCCAACGAGGACACACGGATCTGGAGGATCTGTCCACCTCTTCGGACACGGACCACCAAGCTGGCCCATCTGGCGTGGCAGGGCCCAGCCGCTCCCCAGGACCCCTCCTACCCACCAACCCATCATCCAGGGATGCTGAACAGTCCCAGTCCCCTGCTGCCACTGTCGTTGCGGCCACACCCACGGTCATTGCGGCCACTACCACTGCCGCAACCGCCACCATCGCCGCACCGACCACCACCGCCTCCACCACCACCACGTCTTCGCTGGCACCAGCCCCAGCGCAGGTGGTGGCCCGGCCGACTGGATCCACCCTGGGAGCCACAGCGAGGACCGTGGTGTGCAATGTGGCTAGTGGGCAGGCCGGTGGCAGCAGGACTGGTTGGAGGAGCAGGGTCAGGGAAACGCCAGCCTCCCCTGGGAGCCATGCCCTGCCTCAAATGGCCAGAGTCCTTGGGGCCTATGAAGAGGCCCAAGGACAATAGGCCAGGTCTGCTACTGACACGCGGGAGGTGCTGGGGGTGCTGAGGTCCATGGACGCCCATATGGGCCAATTCGTGTCCCGTATGGACCAACTCGTGGACCTCATGGGCCAGCTGGTGGTGGCGGTGGGGTCACAGGCAAGGCCAGCAACACCACCTCCGCCACCACCTGCTAGGGCGCAGGGTCGGCCAGCAGTGTCCACTTCCCCTGCGTCCACAGCCAGTGAGCACACCTCACCCACCACCAGCAGGTCGCCACCACACACCCCCCTCCCAAACGTGGAAGGGGCCGTCCGAAGAGGAAACAGATCTCCCGGGAGGACTTCGCACGCTCCAGTCGCAAGTGAGGCAGCCAGCCAGCCTTCCGCCAGCCTTCCTTGACCAGCCACTGCATTGACTTGCTCTACGATCCCACTCCACACAGCCAGCTGGATGGCATGTGTGTGTTGGACTATGGACATAGAACCAGTGGGTACACCCTGATCATCACGCAGCCATGACCGACAGCTCATTGTCACTGCACGCACCACTTTTGTTATCACCTTACACACAATCACATGTCACAGTTCGTAATAAATGCACCTTATTCACTAACTGCTGTTTGTGCCCTGTGTTTTATTTGTACGGAATACAACGGCCACCTTGGGCGGAAGGGCACCTGATGCGTGGCATGGCAATGGAATCCGGAGGGCCTGTAGGGACCTAGGGGTGGGAGACAGAACAGGAGCACATTCAATGAGTGTGTCACACACCCATCACACAGTACATTTCAACAACTACAAGCAATGTACACACATCGCACAGAGCAATAGGGCACAATGCCACAGTCACCAACAGTGGCATACTACCCTGGCCATGGAGCGTTGACACACTGCACGCAGTGAACATACGGCCACCCTGACACAGCACACACACACCTGCACAGATACAGACACATCATCCGTCGTACATGGACACTCACCGTCAAGTGAAGTAGCGGGCGATGAGCTGCTGGCGCACATTCCCAGCTTCCTCCTCTCCGCTGTCCACCTCACTCGAGCTGTCCTGGTCTGCGGGCTGGGGCCCTGGTTGATCTCCGTCATCCACAATAAGGGGGATCTGCTTCCGAATGGCCAGATTGTGCAGCATGCAGCACGCCACCACTATCTGGCACACCTTCTGTGGGGAGTACGCCAGTGCACCCCCGGTGCGGTCCAGGCATCTGAACCTGGACTTGAGGAGGCCAAAGGTACGCTCGACCACACGTCTGGTCCTCCCATGTGCCTCATTGTATCGATCGTCTGCTGGGGTGCGAGGATTCCTCAATGGACTGAGCAGCCATGCCCCATTCGGATACGCAGAGTCACCTGGGTGTGAGGGACACAGAGAACCGTAGCTATTCCAACTGGACAGGGGACAGCATCGCACAACCAGCACGCTACACCACTCCACATACTCACCGACAATACAGGCACGATCCTGTTGCAGATTGGCCATCAGTCGTGGCAAGATGCTGTTGCGCATTATGTGTGCGTCATGGGCCGAGCCTGGAAACTTTGCACACACGTGGGTGATCACCATGTCCGCAAGGCACACCACTTGCACATTCAGGGAGTGCGTGTGCTTCCTGTTGCGGTACAGGTGCTCAGTGGCCTGTGGTGGAACAAGGCCAACATGAGTGCAGTCAATGGCTCCCACGACGTGTGGGATTCTGCCAAGGGCATAGAATGCACCCTTCACTGCCGCCAATTCACGAGCCCTGGGGAAGTGGATGTACCTGTTCCGGTACAGCATCATGGCTGCCAGTACATCCCTCAGCACCTTGCTGAACATGGGCTGGGACATCCCTCCTCCACTGCCCACTGTGTGCTGGAATGACCCAGTGGCGAAGAAATGCATGGCGGCCATCACCTTAGCCGTGGGGGTGACAGCAGTCGGATACACCCTGCGGGGACGGAGATGGGGCTCTAACATGGCACACAGTCGATGCAGAGTTGGCCTGTCCAGCCGAAACTTCCTGATTACCTCTGTATCGTCCATGTCCGCCAGCAATTGGTATGGGCGGTCAATGTTCGGTCTCCGCCTGGGTTAAATGGCAGAGGACACATGTCAAAGCAACACGGCACATAGCAATTTCGCATACACATCACTGACATGACTGAGCAAGCACATGAGCCACAGCCCAGCTGTCAAGCTGGGACGGCACGGCCACAATACACTTACACAGGTCTCCCAACAATGGCAATGGCAAGTGAGACATACCACTGCCATGTGCATGCACATGGGGATCTAGGCCCCAATGACTTGCGGGGCGTGCTGATGGGGACTGACTGCATATTCGTCAAGCGGCAACGCCACGGCAACATGAGTGTCTGCTGAGCATGGAACTGCTTCCGAGGCTGGATGAGTATGGCACACGACGATGACGATGTGGGCACGGGCTGAGCGGCCAATACAAGTGGGACCTGTGGCACGAGGGGATATGAGACAGTAGTAGGTGTCAGCACTGCACCCTATGTACAGCACTGTACGGATCACAGCTCCCGAAACATTGACTGGTGTCCACATTGACAGCCCCATGCCAAGACGGCTGTGTGCTTGCAGTCACAGGTGAGAGGTTACATTGCACGTGCCAGGTGGCAGACGTACATAGTGGGAGCTGGCATGTGTGTGCATGTGTCTCCTGTTCAGGATCCACCAGATGGGCGCTGACTCTGTACTGACCATTGGACACAGCATGTTCCGTGGAAGGCTTGTGTGTGTGGGATGGTGGCACTGGATGTGCCTCCGTTGGGTGGGGGGCCATGCACAGGGCGGGTACGTCGATGATTGCGCATTGTTGGTCACGGTGGGTGCACCAACTAAGATGTGTTGCCCTGTGTTAAATTCCTATGTCCGCATGATGATGGACTGTGGATGTGGGCAGACTACACATTGGTCGATGTGCTGTCTATATGCATGTGCCTTCACACCAGGCACAGCTGCCCCTGCACATGTGACCCCTGCTGGACTCGCTGCTGGGTCTGTGGAGCTGATGCACCTTCTGCGCCTGGGGCGGACAGCTCTCCTCACTTCCCTCATTGCGCATGTCATGTCTTTGCCACAGGTGACATGGATCATGGAGGGCCCACATGTACGCGTGGGTAGGCTACACATGATTGTTCACTGGTCGCCACCCCCAGTCAGTGTTTCGAATGGGAAGGTTGTCGTGCTGGTGGTATGTTCGATGTGGCGGATGGGCGGGCCTAGGTGCGGGCTTACATTCCGGACATGGGGGGTAGTTGGATTGGCGACTAGTTGCAGTACACACGGGACACGTCTCTTCCTTTCCACATCTGGGTCATCCCTTGTACTAACTGACAGTGATACAGTCATCTTCGCCCCAGCCCTCATGTCCTCCCCTCGCCCCCCAATATGCATGCTCACCTGCGAGGCTAGCGCTTGCACAGGCAGCCCCAAGCTCGCACCAGAGAGGGCAAGGAGTGAATGTGTGGGTCCAGTTGCACGAGTGGGCTGTCTCAGGGTATGATGTGTGGCGGGACGCCGTCCACCTGCGTGGTGCCCCAAATGGAGACCCGGCCTGCATGGACTATGCATCACAGTCTTCGCCTTCCGGATCCGCCACCTGCGACACCCAGTGGCTGTGGCTGCCCTTGCGGCCAGGCCGCATCCGTCTGTGGCTGTTGGCCCACACATTCACTCTTTGGCCTCTCTGGGGAGGGCTCGGGGGTGGTGGCGCACGCGCTTGCACTTAGTCGCAATGGCATGTGTCGTGGTTGGTATGATGGGCAATGGATGGGATGGTGCGAGCCACCTCCCGTGACGTCAGTGCTGCTCGTGCTGTGGTGCGTCCCCCTACACTTCCATGTGACTTGTGCCATGCTAGACGTTGAGGTTCTATTGCCTGCGTGATATGACCAGGAGGAGCGCGAGGAGACCTCTCACACACCATGCTCCACTGCCATCCCGTGCCCTGTATCGCCTGTGCGGATTGACTATGTTGGGGTTACACCTGGTCGACTGGGGCTGTGTGTGCCTTGTCAAGGGGCATGGCGGGCGCACAACAGGATCCAGCTTGTCCACAGAGGGTGGGCTGAGGTGCGCCTGGTACCGCCTTGTACGTGTGCCCGGCTGCTGGGCACACACGTGTTCACTCCCCCCGACAGGTGTCCTCTCACAATGCCCAGGGAAGCGGTGGTGTACTGTTCATGACCCCTCCCAACACGGCGTGCTCCAACTTGTCATGTGCGCATCTACCCGTCGCACCCACCCACCTGAGCACTGCGTCCATACGACTTCACACGACACATGTGTGTCTTCCACAGTAGTGCTACTCATTTGCGTTGACATCCAATACCAGTGGACTACATGGTCATGTCACGACTGCCGTGTACTTCACATACTCTCATCCTCTCTCATTCGTACTTGTGAAATGAGTCAGCTGAGACAGTTTTGGTTTCAAACATTATATTGAGTCTTCTGTCCTCTGTGATGCAGTATAGTGGACACTACTGGCAGCGGAATACATGTTGAGGATATACTGAGCATGATTACAAATGGGATAGGGTGTGGGGTTACATCTGCTTGGCCAAGGCTGTGCTAATGTACATTTACGTATAGCTGCGGAGCTGCGGACTTTGACACAGACGGTATACATGTAGCCTACCAGACCGCTCGGCATCATGGGCACAGTCCATCTCAGTTCCATGTGACAGGTTTGCTGCGGTTGTTCCTCATGCACGCGTGCATGTGAGATGACATCAGGGCATGTGCTTGCGTGCATGCAGCGGCGTGCCACTTGTTGTTGCACTGTGGTGGTTACTGGACATGTCACAGTCACTGGGGTCGTGTTGTTGTTGTATGCACTTGTCGTCCATGCAAAGGTCCTGGTATGGGATTCCCGGGGCGGGGGTGGGAGGGGTGCAGCACCCACAGACTCCAGGCGACCTATTCATGTCCACTGAGCGGTGTGTGTGTCCATGTGCGCTGGATCCATGTCGTGTCCTGGTTGTTCGTGCAGTTCCGTCCATGTGGGTGCGATGCACAGAGCCCATGCCACTGCCTCCCACGATGCATGCGGTGTTCCTGGATGTGATGGGGAACAGTGTGCATGTCCCGGTCATATCCGATGTCATGGCGATGTCGTTGATGGTGTGGTTACAGTTGCCGGTCGTTTGGTATGGCTGTTGTGGTGGTGACTGGCCAGTCCGTGCGGAAGCTGAGCATGGGTGCGGGGTTGGACTTCATAGGTCACTCGGGGAACCTGCGTTGTGGTCCGACGTATTTACAGGTTGTCAGGTATGCGATGCCGTCCAGCAGGGCTTCCATGTCATTGGTGGTGTACATGTTTGCCAGCCAATGAAGCGGATGGTGGCTGTCAAGGTGTTGTTCGTAGGTTGTCCCTTGGAGGACCATGATGGGGCATGCTGGGTGACATTCGATGTAGCTGTTCTCGATGATCCGTCGTGTGGAGGCACAGTGGTTCCATTTCAGTGCACGTGCGATGTTGGCCACATACGCCATGCCCCCATAGGCAGAGCAGGCCCTGTCGTGTGCGTCCAGAGGGAGGAGTAGTGGTAGCAGGTCCGCCTTCAGACATGCCGGGTTGGAGAGGCATATCTCGACGGGATGCTGGTAGGGACACCTCCGACAGTAGAAGACGGGCATGACGCAGCTGAACAATGTGATGCGGTAAGTCAGTCGGTAACTTACGTTCAGCAGGGACAGGAGATCGCATCCCAATGTATGTATCGTGTTGGTTTGGTACAGCTTGAGCTGTTCGGCGTAGTTGGGTAGGTGTGTTGCGGTTGCCATTTCGCAGCGGTTCGTAGAGGTGGCGTGCTCCGGCTGTGTGTGCAGTCTGCAATGTGCACGCTCCGGGGTTGCTGTGAGCTCTGTGTAGTCGTGGGGAGACAGGACTTGTGTTCTGTTGGCTTGTTCGGAGGACACGGGCCCTCTTCCCACATGCTTCTCAGACAGTTCAAGGTCAGTGCTGTGTGACTCCTTCCAATTAACTTGCATGTGGCCGACATGGGGGAGTGTTTTCTTCTTTCTTCCCCGTCCGTTGTGTGCTTCTGTGATATGCGCTATCTGCCCTGTGGTCGGTCTCCTCGGCATGCCTGTGTTGGTCTATTCTTGGACAATGGCTGTATTCACCGGCTTCTGTCGTAGGGCTGTGGTTTCGGTGTTGGAATGGAAGGTCATTCAGTGCTGTCTGCTCTCCCTTGTGTGGGCGGCAGGCTGCCTTTCCGCTCTGCGTTGGGCCTTGTGTGTGGATGTAATTCTTGGGCCACCTGTTGTCGGTCCCCGGGCTCTTTGGTGTTCCGTTTCATGTGTCTTGTTCATATGTGCAGGGTGGTATGGGTTTTTCAGTGTGGTACTGGCGTTCCTCTTCCCGAAGGGGCCCTGCTTCTCCTAGTTGGTGTTGCCGCCGCTGTGTGCTTCGCCATGTTTGTTACACTGGGGTGTGTCCTGCTGTTGCGTGACTTCACTGACATGTGTGCGTCGGTTGTGTGGCGTTGGGTGTTGTCCGTGAATTGGGCGTTGGGGACATGTCTGTGGCCGGCCTGTCACGTGTCATGTGCGTTCGGGGTGGGGCTGATGTGTGTGCTGCTTGGTTGTGTCCCTGTGTCTGTGTGCGACGCATGCATGGCGCTGCGGTTGGCCTCTGCGTTGTGCGCATGTGTGGCGGCGTCATCGGCGCTTTGGGGCCGTGACGGGGTGGTTGGTTCCTAGTCCCAGGTGGTGTGTACACATGTGTTCTGCGATGTTAGGATTTGGCCTGTGTGTCATATGTGGATGCAATGGTGGATGTGTAGTGTGCACGCGCTGGTGGGGGTTGTCCGCTTTTTCCGCCCTTGCACTGTGTGCGCTGTTTGCGTGCACTTGTTGTGTGTGTGCCTACCTGCGTCTCCGCGGTACGTTGCATCCTTGGTGGTGCATCAGCAGAAGCATGGGAAGGGCCTGCAGTGCTGGATTCATGCCCGGGGTGCCGCTTCTTCGTTGTCCGTGCTCTGCGTCCGTGTTTCCGCCTCTCTTTCACGTGCGGTGTCTCTTTGCCGTGGGAGCCGTTTGTTTGCGGCATCGTAATTTATGCGCCGGGCGGGACATGTTTCGTCGGACGGTGTGTGTCAGTTGTGCTGCGCCGCTACGTGTGCGGGCGCACTTTGATGGCGGACGGTGTTGCTGGCTTGCCGGCGGTGTTTGGCCTGCTTTTCGCATCATAATTGGGCGGGCGTGTGGACTGCTGCGTGCCGGCGGTAACTGGTGGTTTTTGCATCCGCCAGCACGGCGGTTGTGCTTCCGCCCGCCATCGTAATGGGCCCCTAAAATATTTATACATTTTTAAACTTACATTTTGCACTCCATTGAGTGTAACAGTAGGTAAAGTGTTGGATAGCGTTGGATAGCGTAGGGGTAAAAATTACTATTCCCACTCCAGTGAGTGCAACAGTAGGGAAAGTGTTGAATAGCGTAGGGGTAAAAATTACTATTCCCACTCCATTTGAGTGCAACAGTAGGGAAAGTGTTGGATAGCGGAGGGGAAAAAATTACTATTCCCACTCCAGTGAGTGCAACAGTAGGGAAAGTGATGGA
Source organism: Calotriton arnoldi (assembly GCA_963921515.1). Taxonomy (NCBI): domain Eukaryota; kingdom Metazoa; phylum Chordata; class Amphibia; order Caudata; family Salamandridae; genus Calotriton; species Calotriton arnoldi. Next base: position 11,316 of record CAWUFW010012679.1, on the reverse strand, counting down.
TAGCATAGGGGAAAAATTACTATTCCCACTCCAGTGAGTGCAACAGTAGGGAAAGTGTTAGATAGCGGAGGGGAAAAAATTACTATTCCCACTCCAGTGAGTGCAACAGTAGGGAAAGTGCTAGATAGCGGAGGGGAAAAAATTACTATTCCCACTCCAGTGAGTGCAACAGTAGGGAAAGTGTTGGGTAGCGGAGGAGAAAAATTACTATTCCCACTCCAGTGAGTGCAACAGTAGGGAAAAAGTTGGATAGCGAAGGGTAAAAAATTACTATTCCCACTCCAGAGAGTGCAACAATAGAGAAAGTGTTGGATAGCGGAGGGGAAAAATTACTATTCCCACTCCACAGAGTGCAATAGTAGGGAAAGTGTTGGATAGCGGAGGGGTAAAAATTACTATTCCCACTCCAGTGAGTGCAACAGTAGGGAAAGTGTTGGATAGATTAGGGGTAAAAATTACTATTCCTACTCCAGTGAGTGCAACAGTAGGGAAAGTGTTGGATAGCGTTAGTGTAAAAATTATTATTTACACTACAGAGAGTACAACAGGAGGGAAAGTGTTGGATAACGAAGGGAAAAACATTACTATTCCCACTCCAGTGAGTGCAACAGTACGGAAAGTGTTGGATAGCTTAGGTGTAAAAATGACTATTCCCACTCCAGAGAGTGCAACAGTAGGGAAAGTGTTGGATAGCGGAGGGGTAAATATTACTATTCCCACTCCAGTGAGTGCAACAGTAGGGAAAGTATTGGATAGCGGAGGTGTAAAAATTACTATTCCCACTCCAGAGAGTGCAACAGTAGGGAAAGTGTTGGATAGGGTAGGGCTAAAACTTACTATTCCCACTCCAGTGAGTGCAACATTAGAGAAAGTGTTGGAAAGCAGAGGGTTAAAATTAATATTTCCCAAAAATTAAAATTAAAATCAAAAAGAAACAAAATAGCAACTACAATACAAAAATGTTAATAACACAAAAATAAAAAACATATAAAAATATAAAAAATTACAAAAGATACAAAAATAATTTAATGTTAAAAAATACTAAAAATTAACTACAAACATTAATTTATAAAAGTTTAAAACAACATTTTACAAACAAATAACTATCTTTAATATAAATTAATTATAATCAAAAATATATTTATTAATGATTTTTAAATAAATTACTTCACACCATATTCCCCTATAAACGCACAAACTACTCCTACATATTTAACACAATTAACATATTTACCAATTAATTATTTACAAATAACAAACAATTAATAATTAAATAATAATAAATGAATTACCACAAACAACACTATAAAATCGAAATATAAAATAAATACTAATAAATTAAAATTATTAATTACTTTATTCTAATTAAATTACTTCCCACCCTATTCGCCCTATAAACCTACAACCCGCTTAAAAAAAATACAACAATTAACATAATTATCAATTAAATAATTAATAAAAATTAATAACCAATTAATAATTAATTAGTAAAACATTAATTATAAATACTAATATATAAGAATTAATAATTACTTTATTATAATTAAATGACTTTCACCCTATTCCCCTATAAACCCATAACCCGCTCCTAAAAAAAATAACACAATTAACATAATTATCAATTAATTAATTAATTAAAATTAATAACCAATTAATAATAAATTAATTATAAATACTAATAAATAAAAAATGATAATTACTTTATTCTAATTAAATTACTTCCCACCCTATTCGCCCTATAAACCCACAACCCGCTCCCAAAAAAAAAAACCACACAATTAATATAATTATCAATTAATTAATTAATAAAATGTGATAACCAATTAAAAATTAATTAATAATAAATTAATTATAAATACTAATAAATAAAATTATTAATTACTTTATTATAATTAAATTACTTCCCACCCTATTCCCCTATAAACCCACAACCCGCTACAGAACTAAGGGGCCCATTACGATGGCGGGCGGAAGCACAACCGCCGTGCTGGCGGATGCAAAAACCACCAGTTACCGCCGGCACGCAGCAGTCCACACGCCCGCCCAATTACGATGCGAAAAGCAGGCCAAACACCGCCGGCAAGCCAGCAACACCGTCCGCCATCAAAGTGCGCCCGTACACGTAGCGGCGCAGCCCAACTGACACACACCGTCCGACGAAACACGTCCCGCCCGGCGCATAAATTACGATGCCGCAAACAAACGGCTCCCACGGCCAAGAGATACCGTACGACAAACCGAAGCGGTAACACGGACGCAGAGCACGGACAACGAAGAAGCGGCACCCCGGGCATGAATCCAGCACTGCAGGCCCTTCCCATGCTTCTGCTGATGCACCACCAAGGACGCAACGTACCGCGGAGACGCAGGTAGGCACACACACAACAAGTGCACGCAAACAGCGCACACAGTGCAAGAGCGGAAAAAGCGGACAACCCCCCACCAGCGCGTGTACACTACACATCCACCATTGCATCCACATATGACACACAGGCCAAATCCTAACATTGCGGAACACATGTGTACACACCACCTGGGACTAGGAACCAACCACCCCGTCACGGCCACAAAGCGCCGATGACGCCGCCACACATGCGCACAACGCAGAGGCCAACCGCAGCGCCATGCATGCGTCGCACACAGACACAGGGACACAACCAAGCAGCACACACATCAGCCCCACCCCGAAAGCACATGACACGTGACAGGCCTGCCACAGACATGTCCCCAACGCCCAATTCACGGACAACACCCAACGCCACACAACCGACGCACACATGTCAGTGAAGTCACGCAACAGCAGGACACACCCCAGTGTAACAAACATGGCGTAGCACACAGCGGCGGCAACACCAACCAGGAGAAGCAGGGCCCCTTCGGGAAGAGGAACGCCAGTACCACACTGAAAAACCCATACCACCCTGCACATATGAACAAGACATATGAAACGGAACACCAAAGAGCCCGGGGACCGACAACAGGTGGCCCAAGAATAACATCCACACACAAGGCCCAACGCAGAGCGGAAAGGCAGCCTGCCGCCCACACAAGGGAGAGCAGACAGCACTGAATGACCTTCCATTCCAACTCCGAAACCACAGCCCTACGACAGAAGCCAGTGAATATAGCCATTGTCCAAGAATAGACCAACACAGGCATGCCGAGGAGACCGACCACAGGGCAGATAGCGCATATCACAGAAGCACACAACGGACGGGGAAGAAAGAAGAAAACACTCCCCCATGTCGGCCACATGCAAGTTAATTGGAAGGAGTCACACAGCACTGACCTTGAACTGTCTGAGAAGCATGTGGGAAGAGGGCCCGTGTCCTCCAAACAAGCCAACAGAACACAAGTCCTGTCTCCCTACGACTACACAGAGCTCACAGCAACCCCGGAGCGTGCACATTGCAGACTGCACACACAGCCGGAGCACGCCATCTCAACGAACCGCTGCGAAATGGCAACCGCAACACACCTACCCAACTACGCCGAACAGCTCAAGCTGTACAAAACCAACACGATACATACATTGGGATGCGATCTCCTGTCCCTGCTGAACGTAAGTTACCGACTGACTTACCGCATCACATTGTTCAGCTGCGTCATGCCCGTCTTCTACTGTCGGAGGTGTCCCTACCAGCATCCCGTCGAGATATGCCTCTCCAACCCGGCATGTCTGAAGGCGGACCTGCTACCACTACTCCTCCCTCTGGACGCACACGACAGGGCCTGCTCTGCCTATGGGGGCATGGCGTATGTGGCCAACATCGCACCCGCACTGAAATGGGACCACTGTGCCTCCACACGACGGATCATCGAGAACAGCTACATCGAATGTCACCCAGCATGCCCCATCATGGTCCTCCAAGGGACAACTTACGAACAACACCTTGAGAGCCACCATCCGCTTCATTGGCTGGCAAACATGTACACCACCAATGACATGGAAGCCCTGCTGGACGGCATCGCATACCTGACAACCTGTAAATACGTCGGACCACAACGCAGGTTCCCCGAGTGACCTATGAAGTCCAACCCCGCACCCATGCTCAGCTTCCGCACGGACTGGACAGTCACCACCACAACAGCCATACCAAACGACCGGCAACTGTAACCACACCATCAACGACATCGCCATGACATCGGATATGACCGGGACATGCACACTGTTCCCCATCACATCCAGGAACACCGCATGCATCGTGGGAGGCAGTGGCATGGGCTCTGTGTATCGCACCCACATGGACGGAACTGCACGAACAACCAGGACACGACATGGATCCAGCGCACATGGACACACACACCGCTCAGTGGACATGAATAGGTCGCCTGGAGTCTGTGGGTGCTGCACCCCTCCCACCCCCGCCCCGGGAATCCCATACCAGGACCTTTGCATGGACGACAAGTGCATACAACAACAACACGACCCCAGTGACTGTGACATGTCCAGTAACCACCACAGTGCAACAACAAGTGGCACGCCGCTGCATGCACGCAAGCACATGCCCTGATGTCATCTCACATGCACGCGTGCATGAGGAACAACCGCAGCAAACCTGTCACATGGAACTGAGATGGACTGTGCCCATGATGCCGAGCGGTCTGGTAGGCTACATGTATACCGTCTGTGTCAAAGTCTGCAGCTCCGCAGCTATACGTAAATGTACATTAGCACAGCCTTGACCAAGCAGATGTAACTCTGAAGCCCACATCCCACATGCAACAGCCAATCACATGTAACCCCACACCCTATCCAATTTGTAATCATGCTCAGTATATCCTCAACATGTATTCCGCTGCCAGTAGTGTCCACTATACTGCATCACAGAGGACAGAAGACTCAATATAATGTTTGAAACCAAAACTGTCTCCGCTGACTCATTTCACAAGTACGAATGAGAGAGGATGAGAGTATGTGAAGTACACGGCAGTCGTGACATGACCATGTAGTCCACTGGTATTGGATGTCAACGCAAATGAGTAGCACTACTGTGGAAGACACACATGTGTCGTGTGAAGTCGTATGGACGCAGTGCTCAGGTGGGTGGGTGCGACGGGTAGATGCGCACATGCCAAGTTGGAGCACGCCGTGTTGGGAGGGGTCATGAACAGTACACCACCGCTTCCCTGGGCATTGTGAGAGGACACCTGTCGGGGGGAGTGAACACGTGTGTGCACAGCAGCCGGGCACACGTACAAAGCGGTACCAGGCGCACCTCAGCCCACCCTCTGTGGACAAGCTGGATCCTGTTGTGCGCCCGCCATGCCCCTTGACAAGGCACACACAGCCCCAGTCGACCAGGTGTAACCCCAACATAGTCAATCCGCACAGGCGATACAGGGCACGGGATGGCAGTGGAGCATGGTGTGTGAGAGGTCTCCTCGCACTCCTCCTGCTCATATCACGCAGGCAATAGAACCTCAACGTCCAGCATGGCAAAAAGTCAAATGGAAGTGTAGGGGGACGCACCACAGCACGAGCAGCACTGACGTCACGGGAGGTGGCTCGCACCATCCCATCCATTGCCCATCATACCAACCACGCCACATGCCATTGCGACTAAGTGCAAGCGCGTGCGCCACCACCCCTGAGCCCTCCCCAGAGAGGCCAAAGAGTGAATGTGTGGGCCATCAGCCACAGACGGACGCGGCCTGGCCGCAAGGGCAGCCACAGCCACTGGGTGTCGCAGGTGGCGGATCCGGAAGGCGAAGACTGTGATGCATAGTCCATGCAGGCCGGGTCTCCATTTGGGGCACCACGCAGGTGGACGGCGTCCCGCCACACATCATACCCTGAGACAGCCCACTCGTGCAACTGGACCCACACATACACTCCTTGCCCTCTCTGGTGCGAGCTTGGGGCTGCCTGTGCAAGCGCTAGCCTCGCAGGTGAGCATGCATATTGGGGGAGCGAGGGGAGGACATGAGGGCTGGGGCGAAGATGACTGTATCACTGTCAGTTAGTACAAGGGATGACCCAGATGTGGAAAGGAAGAGACGTGTCCCGTGTGTACTGCAACTAGTCGCCAATCCAACTACCCCCCATGTCCGGAATGTAAGCCCGCACCTAGGCCCGCCCATCCGCCACATCGAACATACCACCAGCACGACAACCTTCCCATTCGAAACACTGACTGGGGGTGGCGACCAGTGAACAATCATGTGTAGCCTACCCACGCGTACATGTGGGCCCTCCATGATCCATGTCACCTGCGGCAAAGACATGACATGCGCAATGAGGGAAGTGAGGAGAGCTGCCCGCCCCACGCGCAGAAGGTGCATCAGCTCCACAGACCCAGCAGCGAGTCCAGCAGGGGTCACATGTGCAGGGGCAGCTGTGCCTGGTGTGAAGGCACATGCATATAGACAGCACATCGACCAATGTGTAGTCTGCCCACATCCACAGTCCATCATCATGCGGACATAGGAATTGAACACAGGGCAACACATCTTAGTGGGTGCACCCACCGTGACCAACAATGCGCAATCATCGACGTACCCGCCCTGTGCATGGCCCCCCACCCAACGGAGGCACATCCAGTGCCACCATCCCACACACACAAGCCTTCCACGGAACATGCTGTGTCCAATGGTCAGTACAGAGTCAGCGCCCATCTGGTGGATCCTGAACAGGAGACACATGCACACACATGCCAGCTCCCACTATGTACGACTGCCACCTGGCACGTGCAATGTAACCTCTCACCTGTGACGTGTGACTGCAAGCACACAGCCGTCTTGGCATGGGGCTGTCAATGTGGACACCTGTCAATGTTTCGGGAGGTGTGATCCGTACAGTGCTGTACATAGGGTGCAGTGCTGACACCTACTACTGTCTCATATCCCCTCGTGCCACAGGTCCCACTTGTTTTGGCCGCTCAGCCTGTGCCCACATCGTCGTCGTCGTGTGCCATACTCATCCAGCCGCGGAAGCAGTTCCATGCTCAGCAGACATTCATGTTGCCGTGGCGTTGCCGCTTGACGGATATGCAGTCAGTCCCCATCAGCACGCCCCGCAAGTCATTGGGGCCTAGATCCCCATGTGCATGCACATGGCAGTGGTTCGTATCACTAGCCATTGCCATTGTTGGGAGACCTGTGTAAGTGTATTGTGGCCGTGCCGTCCCAGCTTGACAGCTGGGCTGTGGCTCATGTGCTTGCTCAGTCATGTCAGTGATGTGTATGCGAAATTGCTATGTGTCGTGTTGCATTGACATGTGTCCTCTGCCATTGTCCCTAGGCGGAGACCGAACATTGACCGCCCATACCAATTGCTGGCGGACATGGACGATACAGAGGTTATTAGGAAGTTTCGGCTGGACAGGCCAACCCTGCATCGACTGTGTGCCATGTTAGAACCCCATCTCCGTCCCCGCAGGGTGTATCCGACTGCTGTCACCCCCACGGCTAAGGTGATGGCCGCCATGCATTTCTTCGCCACTGGGTCATTCCAGCACACAGTGGGCATTGGAGGAGGGATGTCCCAGCCCATGTTCAGCAAGGTGCTGAGGGATGTACTGGCAGCCATGATGCTGTACCGAAACAGGTACATCCGCTTCCCCAGGGCTCGTGAATTGGCGGCAGTGAAGGGTGCATTCTATGCCCTTGGCAGAATCCCACACGTCGTTGGAGCCATTGACTGCACACATGTCGGCCTTGTTCCACCACAGGCCACTGAGCACCTGTACCGCAACAGGAAGCACACGCACTCCCTGAATGTGCAAGTGGTGTGCCTTGCGGACATGGTGATCACCCACGTGTGTGCAAAGTTCCCAGGCTCGGCCCATGACGCACACATAATGCGCAACAGCATCTTGCCACGACTGATGTCCAATATGCAACAGGATCGTGCCTGTATTGTCGGTGAGTATGTGGAGTGGTGTAGCGTGCTGGTTGTGCGATGCTGTCCCCTGTCCAGTTGGAATTGCAACGGTTCTCTGTGTCCCTCACACCCAGGTGACTCTGCGTATCCGAATGGGGCATGGCTGCTCAGTCCATTGAGGAATCCTCGCACCCCAGCAGACGATCGCTACAATGAGGCACATGGGAGGACCAGACGTGTGGGCGAGCGTACCTTTGGCCTCCTCAAGCCCAGGTTCAGGTGCCTGGACCGCACCGGGGGTGCGTTGGCGTACTCCCCACAGAAGGTGTGCCAGATAGTGTTGGCGTGCTGCATGCTGCACAATCTGGCCATTCGGAAGCAGATCCCCCTCATCGTGGATGACGGAGATCAACCAGGGCCCCAGCCCGCAGACCAGGACAGCTCGAGTGAGGAGGACAGCGGAGAGGAGGAAGCTGGGAATGTGCGCCAGCAGCTCATCGCCCGCTACTTCACTTGACGGTGAGTGTCCATGTACGACGGCTGATGTGGCTGTATCTGTGCAGGTGTGTGTGTGCTGTGTCAGGGTGGCCGTTTGTTCACTGCGTGCTGTGTGTCAACGCTCCATGGCCAGGGTAGTATGCCACTGTTGGTGGCTGTGGCATTGTGCCCTATTGCTCTGTGCGATGTGTGTACATTGCTTGTAGTTGTTGACATGTACTGTGTGATGGGTGTGTGACACACTCATTGAATGTGCTCCTGTTCTTTCTCCCACCCCTAGGTCCCTACAGGCCCTCCGGTTCCATTGCCATGCCACGCATCAGGTGCCTTTCCGCCCAAGGTGGCCGTTGTATTCCGTACAATTAAAACACAGGGCACAAACAGCAGTTAGTGAAAAAGGTGCATTTATTACTAACTGTGACATGTGATTGTGTGTAAGGTGATGACAAAAGTGGTGCGTGCAGTGACAATGAGCTGTCGGTCATGGCTGCGTGATGATCAGGGTGTACCCACTGGTTCTATGTCCATAGTCCAACACACACATGCCATCCAGATGGCTGTGTGGAGTGGGATCGTAGTCCAAGTCAATGCAGTGGCTGGTCAAGGAAGGCTGGCGGAAGGCTGGCTGGCTGCCTCACTTGCGGCTGGAGCGTGCGAAGTCCTCCCGGGAGATCTGTTTCCTCTTCGGACGGCCCCTTCCACGTTTGCGAGGGGGGGTGCCTGCTTGCGACATGCTGGTGGTTGAGGTGTGATCACTGGCTGTGGACGCAGGGGAACTGGACACTGCTGCTCCACCCTGCGCCCCGGCAGGTGGTGGCGGAGGGGGAGCTGCTGTCCCTGGCTGTGACCTCACCGCCACCACCAGCTGTCCCATGAGGTCCACGATTTGGCCCATTCGGGCGTCCATGGACCTCAGCACCCCCAGCACCTCACGCGTGTCTGAAGCAGACCGGACCCATTGTCCTTGGGCCTCTTCATAGGCCCCAAGGACTCTGGCCATGTGAGGCAGGGCATGGCTCCCAGGGGAGGCTGGCGTTTCCCTGACCCTGCTCCTCCTACCAGTCCTGCTGCCACCGGCCTGCCCACTAGCCACATTGCTCACCACGGTCCTCGCTGTGGCTCCCAGGGTGGATCCAGTCGTCCGGGCCACCACCTGCGCTGGGGCTGGTGCCAGCGAAGACGTGGCGGTGGTGGCGGCGGTGGTGGTCGGTGCGGCGATGGTGGCGGTTGCGGCAGTGGTAGTGGCCACAATGACCGTGGGTGTGGCCGCAACGACAGTGGCAGCAGGGGCTGGGAATGTTCAGCAGCCCTGGATGATGGGTTGGTGGGTAGGAGGGGTCCTGGGGAGCGGCTGGGCCCTGCCACACCAGATGGGCCTGCTTGGTTGTCCGTGTCCGAAGAGGAGGACAGATCCTCCAGATCCGTGTGTCCTCGTTGGGGGCTTGTAGGCTGGCTGTGCTGGCTGCTGGCTCCATCCCCAGCATCCAGCAGTTCGTCACCTGTGGAGAGAATGAGATTTGTTATTGTGTTGCACCTGGCAAAGTATGTATTTGTCGTCTGACATTGACAGTTCGTGCAATCTCGTACATGGGTTTCCCGGAGGCGTGTGTGTGGCTGTAGCATCTGTAGTTGTGTGTGCTTGGCAATGGGACTGTGTGCTGTGCACATGTGGCATGGGACGGATTGGCCATGCCGATGGGTGTGTTGCTGTGCCCCTACTTATTGTGACTCTGGTGTATGCGGGCTCCTGGCCCATCCTGGGTCTGGTTTGTACTTTGCTTTTGGGGTTCAAATGGAACGCTTAGGAACGCATATGGCAACATGGGGGCTATGCCCCAGATTCGCATTTGGGAGGGGATATGCTTTTGGGGTTCAAATGGAACGCTTAGGAACGCATATGGCAACATGGGGGCTATGCCCCAGATTCGCATTTGGGAGGGGATATGCTTTTGGGGTTCAAATGGAACGCTTAGGAACGCATATGGCAACATGGGGGCTATGCCCCAGATTCGCATTTGGGAGGGGATATGCTTTTGGGGTACATGCTGTGAGCCATGGGTGCCGAACGTGACATGTGTTGTGGCAGCATGACAGTGCATGGTTTGAGGTGTGTGCATGCTTGACATGGCCTGCATATTTGCTGTCTGTTGTGATTACTGGCCATGGCATTGGACGCATCGTTATGAGTGAGTGATGGTTGTGTGCCAGCCAACGTATTGCAGTTGTCCCATCTCCTTGGTGTGCGTGCTGCCCTGTGCCATGTGCATCACTGCAGTGCTCGGGGGGGTGTGGCCCATGTTGTGTGTTGTTGCTCACAGTGTGTCGTGCACTTCATTGACTTCTGGCACATGGTTGGTCATGGGCATGTATCTTAGCGTGACTGCTGTATGTGTGGCAGCTGTGCGGATGACATGCCTTTCATGAGACTGGGGCTGACGGATGGGATGGATGGTATGTTGTTTGTGCATGGTGTGTCTGTGTGTTTGATGGGTTCAGTGGTGTTCGTGTGCATTTATGTTGTTCCGCTCTGTTGCGTCTAGTGTTGTTTGTCTTACATAGGCGTAGTTGTGGGGTGTGTGGTTGACAGGCAGTAGGGGCTACATGGACAGGACTTCAATGGTGTTTCGGTTGTGTGTGATGAGTTGCACAGTGGCTGCCGTGTGGGACTATATTCAGTGTGGCTTGTGCATGCAGACGTGGCTCCTTGGGTGTTGCTATGTCTGTGATGGGTCATGTGGGGTGTGAGTCTGTTGTTCATGTCCGTGTGCACATTGTTCACTTGTTCGTGACGGTGGGCGGTGCTGCGTGTTCGTCTGCTACGTGACATGTCCCATGTGTTGGTCGTGTTATGGTCCTCATGCCTCCAGTTATCCAGCCCTGTCCAGTTTCCCACCTGCAAGTTGTTCGTGCGTGCACTGTACTGGATGCCACATGGCTCTAAGCGGGGGTGCTCCATGTTGCAGGTCTGTGGGGGTGGGGGGTGTTGTGGGTCG